>JBBBDQ010000410.1:3652500-3850000 GCA_037127315.1 Ascarosepion bandense | reverse complement strand
TAAGAATTAAGCGTACTTGGGACTGGCCGAATGAAAACTGTTTAAGAGAGATGAAGAGTAGATGAAAATGACAAAAATAAATATCAGGAAAAAAGAAAGTGTGGAAAAGAGATAAAAATGGTAGGGGTGGAGAGGAGATTAGATGTAGGTAGGGAGAAAAAGAAAAAAAAGAAAAAGGAAAACGAATGTAAGTAAAAGAACAAAAGAGTAAAAAGAAGATATTTGATTGGCTGTCGGTTATTTCCAGGGTGGAGGCTAATTTTTAGATATTTATATTCTAATGAATTCGAGATGAATACACATGGCCAAAGAGAGAAACGGTCTAATAAAAATGACTGGAGAAGGTCATAAGTGAAAATTGAATAAAGAGTAGAGAAGAGAGGGGTAAAGAAAATTAGTGCAAGTGGTCGTTAAGAGTGGAAAAAAGAAAAATAGAAGGGAATATTAGGTTTTCCGAAGGAGAGGGAGAATAATGAGAGTTCATAAGAGAAAACAGATAAAGGCGAAGGAAAAGATGATCAAGAGAGGAGAGAAACAAAAAGAGGAAGTTCTGAAAAAAGAAAATAAAAGGAGAAGGTGGAGAGAGGAAAGACAAAAAAATGAGAAAGAGCCAAAGAAGATGATGAGGTTGAAGAATAAGAGAGCCAATGAAGGAAATTGAAGAGAAAAATGGAGAAAGAAGAAACTAAGAGGAAAGAGAAGAGAAAAAGAGAAGAAAGAAGAGGTCAAAAATGGAAAACAGAAAAAGCGAGAGAGAAATAAAGTGAGTGAGGAGGAACCTAAGAGAGAAAAGTGTAGAGGAAGAAGGAAAGAAAAGATTAAATGAGTAACCAGAAGAAATGGGTGGAAGTGAAGTTCAGATGAAAGAGAGAGAAAGAGAGAGAGGGGAAGTTGAAAATGAGAGGAAAGAGAAAGAGGGTGAAAAAAAGTTCTGGAAGAAGGGATAGAGGAAGGAAGAGAATATAATGAGAGCAAAAAGTAGAATCAAAGGGAGATAGATAGATAGATAGATAGATAGATAGAGAGAGAGAGAGAGAGAGAGAGAGAGAGAGAGAGAGAGAGACAAAAAAAGAGATGAAAATGAAAAATCGTTTATTGCTGATTATGAAAAATCCAACCCATTTAGACAATGCATCTATTAAAATTATATTCAGTATCTATCTATCTATCTATCTATCTATCTATCTATCTATCTATCTATCTATCTATCTATCAAAATTATATTCAATATCTATCTATCTATATATCTATCTATTAAAATTATAATTCAATATCTATCTATTTTGTATCAATTAAACTATATTCATTATCTATCTATCTATCTATCTATCTATCTATCTATCTATATTCATTATCTAACTATCTACTAAAATTATATTCAGTATCTATCTTTCTATCTACCTCGATTATTATCATCCATCTATGCACCCACAAAAACAAGAACTTGATAAAAACAAGATAAACGATGTCGGATATCTTCCAGTTTTTGAATTGCTTATATCGAAGTGAGACGGATGCGAGGAGCAGTAGTAAATTATGATTAGCCTTTCTTCTCTTCCTGTTATTATAGACAATCTCAAAGAACAAAAGAAACGAAAATGAAATATCGAGAAAGCCTTTGAATCCTACTAATAAGCAACTAGAAATTACGGAAGAAGGACAAAAGACCGAAGATGAATACATGATTACATAAACAAGAAACGGTGATTGGCCGGAAGTGAAGCTATATTAATGCTTCTTTTTTATGTACCGTGTCCTTTCAGGACGTAGGTGATCATGGATTCTCACTTGTCTCTATCTATTGTCACTGTTAATATCTTCCCCCATGTTATATCTCTCAGACCCCTCTCTGCCATTCACTGCTCAAGCCCAGCAAGTAGGTCTCCCGCTGCTTCCCCCGTCTCTTCTTTCTTCTATCCGTCCCGTGAGCATTACGTTCTCCAAGCCCTCCTTCCTCATTACGTGTCCCAAACACCTCCGTTGTCTTTTCTAATGCCAAGTTTGAGTTTCCTTTTTGTTTGCATTCTCTCCAAAACTTTGTCGTTGCTCACATGCTCTGTCCACAGTATCCTCAACATCCTCCTGTAGAACCACATTTCTGTCGTTTCGAGTCTCTCCTACATTCTTTAAGATATCGTCCAGCATTCACTGCTACATAGGAGAGTAGATATCACATAACAGTCTAGTATTCTTTTCTTTGTCTTCAGCTAAATCTTCCTGTCTCTCAATTCTCTGCTCAACCATTGAAATGCGTCTTTGATCTCAGTGTCGCACTTTCCAGCTTCTGTTTTAATGTTTCCCAGGTATTTAAACTTCTGTACCAGTTTGATTTTAGTATCCTGACTTGTAGTTGGCATTTTGCTGACCTCTTTTTGTTGATGACCATGATTTCGGTTGTCTTGAGATTTATATTTAGCCTTTTCTCCTAACTTTTCCTTGTTACCTGCTGTAGGAAGTCCTGTATTTTCTTTTCCGTACGATTTTGGAATTCGTTTTAGGGGGGGATCCTTTTCAGAAAGTAAACTGAATAAAATTCTTGATCATATTTAAGCAAAGCTTCATAGAATTATGACACTGGAAATCAATTAATTTACAAAAAAGTTAAAATATCATTAGTAAAAATTAAGATTTTGAAATTTCAATATCAGAATATACTTCTGAATAGACGGAAACAAATCCTTATGTGTCGTCACTGTAATAAATTTAAATTTTAATAATTATCTTTTAATTTATTCATAATAGAAAATGCTTTTTACATACATTAGATTTTAAAATTTGGTGAATCAGTAGCTTTTTCACTCATATCTACCCAGTGGCGAAACCACATGCCTCCTACTACCAAAAAGGATTTTACCACTACGATCTCCCTCGGCTTCACCTTATAATAACTGTAGTGGATTCTGGATCATGATATTTCACAACTTCCTTTTTCGAGGAACTGGCATCGTTTTTAGGAAAAAATAGTAGTATTTCTCTCTTACTTCTCCACTTGTTTCTGAGCCCTTATGTATGGTTATGCAGCCAGTTAATCCCTATTGCACACCCCTGATCAGTCACATTTGTGTTTGTTCAACGTCCACAAAGCTCACCTGCAATATCTACTCTAACCAAAATAGCGCACATGTGCTCAAACGCTCAGTCTTGATGACATGTGACAGCTATAAGTGACCACCTAACAACTCTGTTTACCCAATGTAATTAAAAAAGACTGGTATGGTTTTCAGGAACCTCCCAACAGTTCTGTATGCTGGGATTGCCTCCCCAGGCTAACAACATCATCAACTACTCTTCCAGCGTCTCAAGATCATTTTCAGTCTCTGGTATTCTTCTACTGATAATGGTGATTAAAATTAGGGTTTTCGTTAGTTGATGAAGGCACTGATATGAAAAATAGTCTCATGGAAAGCTAATGTCTTCCGAGGATCATTCACACTTTTCCTGATCACGTATATATTATCTCTTGGCGTTGTTTTTCTCTTTCGATCGCATTATTTACTTTTTGGACTAATGTATTCAGTTTATTTTTTTACTTTGATGACGCGGTTGACAGTTGAAAGACTTGACACAAACAATATTCGTGATATCTCTGTAAGGCTTGCCAGTGTGTTCGTGCAGCGGTACAATTTTCGTACACAACTTTGGAGTAACGTCCATCGCAGAAATGACCGTAGAAAAATTAATGAGTAGTCGAGACAATAATGTCTCCGCGTGATAAAAATCTGATGCAATCACGGATTGAGCAATATTTTTAAAGGAAAAATTTGAACATATACAAGGAATACAGATTCATATTACTGCACGCCACAACAAACGACCTAATAAACAAAAAACAAAAATCGATTACACTCTGTCATTGCATTTGAACTAAAGCAGTTATTTCAATTAATTTGCACAATTGTGTACTATCATTACTGGAGTGTATTTAATAAACGACGGAGAACTGGTTTTAAAAAATCTTCTGGCTAGTTGGCAATCAAGAATAGCCGTCCGCGTTATGCTTTAACCCATGGGAGAGTTAAAGAAGTTATCAATTCATTCCTTTCTCTTGAGCAATTTTGTTAGGGTCGTTGAAACACTTGTTCTCGTACGATCAGAGGTTAAGAAATGAAGATAGCCGACACAGAAAGGAAACTAAAAGAACTCGTACAGCAGGTAGTAAACGGAGGCGAAAAGAAAGGACAAACTGCACGAAGACAATGTTATGGTTTATAAAATGGCGAGTGTTCTAAAAATAGAAAAAGATAGACACACTGAAGAATTCAAAATTGGGCGGCAAAATAAGGAACCGTTTCTTTTGGTAGGCGTAGGAGTAAGAGTGTGAGTAAGAAGTAGGAGTTAAGTTACTAATAGACAGCACAAGCGAGGAGACTATAACTAAAAAGTTCACAACAGAATTACATAAAACCATGTCACAAATTGATATGAAAAACTTCACCAAAACAGTTAATAAGTCCGCAAAATCTTATGTCCCAGAAAAACTTCAAACTTGTGATAAAGTTTGGATTAGAGTGGATCGTGTTCGAAGACTATTGGAGGCACCCTATTCAGGTCCCTACACAGTCCTTCAGCGAACACCTAAATATTTTCTGGTTAAGATAAATAATGATATGGATACTCAAGTTTCTGTGGACAGGTTGAAACCATATATAGAAGTACAAAAACAAAGAGGAAAGAAACAAGTAGAAGAAAAGATGAATAAAAACAAAACGCTTAGTGATTCAGAACAAGACATAAATACAAGAAATAAAAAAGAAGATTCTTCCATGATAAATACAAAATCTCGTTCAGGTCGAAAAGTTTCCTGGAAGAAATATAACGAGTACTATTATTATTAGTGCACTCCGTTCTAAAGGGAGAACTTCTGTTATGGTTTATAAAATGGCGTGTGTTCTAAAAATAGAAAAAGATAGACACACTGAAGAATTCAAAATTGGGCGGCAAAATAAGGAACCGTTTCTTTTGGTAGGCGTAGGAGTAAGAGTGGGAGTAAGAAGTAGGAGTTAAGGACAGTAGTTTTGTGTAAGAGATTTGAAAAGGGAAAGACGCTAGTCAGTTGACGACTAGAGTCCAGAAGGGATAGGCTCGTTTACTACTAGCATCCCAGAGTGAAGAGAATTTAGCTAGTCTGCTCCTGTATCCACACAAAATTTAAAGGTTGTAACTTGATGTAAAAACCTAAAGTTTTACACCAAAAATTAATTCAAGTTTGTGTTATCTTCTAATTATACCAAAACGAAGCAACAGAACAGTGGTGACCACGGCATACGAACAGAAAGCAACCTCATATACAATATATATATATATATACACATATAAAAGGATAAATGGAGCAGAAAGGAGAGGAAATGACTCATCAAGTCAATAGCAAGGCACCGGAATTCATGGAAACTGCTGTAAATGAATGGTTTACGATATTAGAAGCCCTGTTTCACTTGCGAAATGTGACAGCGCCGAAAACAAAGTTTTATACATAATATCGTCGTTACCAGCCGAAGAAGTGGGTAAACTACCAAATGCTACCCTCGCATCACAAGACTACGAGGAATTAAAACGGACTCTGATAGAAGCTCACAAACAAACAAAACCGGAGCTTCTAGAAAAATTAATGTCGGCTACGAGTATTTCAGAGCGACCGTCGACATATTTGCACGAAATGCTATCCGTAGCTAAACGGATAGGTATTAGCGAGGACATTGTGAGACACAAATTCCTGCAGGCATTACCGTCAACAATAGCTCCAGTAATAGCCTCGCAAAAAGATTTAAACCATACCCAACTTGGCAGGTTAGCAGATGAACTGATGCCATTATTGAATAACGATAAGGCATTTGTTGTTCAGCGACCCTTATCTACTAAGAATAACTCACAAACAAATTATAAAGGAAAATACAACCAAGACACTTCAGTGCCACTAAATGTCAGGCCGTATCGGAATAACCAACGAACAAAAATTTGCAGAGCACATATTTATTTCGTCAAAGAAGCAAGAACATGTAAACCTTGGTGTAAATGGCCCAAAAAGAACAATCTACAAATGTTGCCTAGTTCCTGACCAGCAACACCCACGGGAAGTGATTCGGAAAACTAATAGGGCGAAAAAGTTCAGTCCCACGAGGTTCGCCGCTATTAGAAATTACCGCAATATTAGGAGCTACCAAATTAAAATTTATTGTAGATACTGGCGCAAGTATCTCAACATTACCAACTTCTGCAGTAAATGGTATTACATTAAAACCGACTCCCATATCATTATCCACTGCAAATGGGGAGAAAATAAAATGCTACGGACAAGCGAGTTTGGAAATTGGAATACCCAGTTTAAGAAGATCTTTTACTTGGACATTCGTGATCGCTGATATCACCAACCCACTCCTTGGACTGAATTTCCTCAACAAGTTTGGTCTAATAGTAGACTGCAGTAACAAAATCATTTACGATTCTACAACAAGCCAGAGAAAGAGTTTAAAACTATCTGCATCAGCGGTGAATCTAGTCGTAAATGAAACGGAGCCTCCGTCATTCATACGGAACATGATTAAAGAAAAATATCCGAAACTAATCACACCACATAAGAACAGTAACAAAAAACACTGCGGCGTCTACCACAGAATTGACACGGGAAGCCATACGCCAGTATTTGCAAAACCCAGGCGGCTTAATGTAGAAAAACTGGTAGCCGCGCGAAGCGAATTTAAAACCCTACAAAAAGACGGAGTGATCTCCCTTTCCAAAAGCGAGTGGTCTAGCCCACTACATATAGTATCTAAACAAAGCGGAGGATTTAGATGTTGTGGAGACTATCGTTCTCTCAATAGCATAACCAAGACTGACAGGTACCCTATACCAAATATAACTTCTTTTTCAGCAAAACTTGCGAACAAACGACGATTCTCCAAAATCGATTTGATTTTAGCCTACCAACAAATTAAAATGGTATTACATTAAAACCGACTCCCATATCATTATCCACTGCAAATGGGGAGAAAATAAAGCCCAGTAATAGCCTCATCATAGAAGTGCTACTTTTAACTGAACATAAGCCATTGTGTGGTGCATTTTATAGTTTAAACCCCGCTAAATCAGACAGACAGCAATGACAATTAGCTATCCTGACAGAATTTATTTCAGATATTGAACATGTAAAAGGTAGTCAGAATATAGTTGCTGATTGTCTATCCCGACCAACTCTTGATGCACAAATAGATGCGTGTGATTTATATGCACTTGCAGAAGCACAGGCATCTGATACAGAAATTCAATCTTTTCAGGACTTAAAAAAAATTACCATACCTGTAGATAACCAATTTATATGGTGTGACTTATCAACGTCTTCCCCCAGACCTTTTGCTACGATGTAGCAAAAACTGCTCTCACCACCCCATTTAGTCTTTATGAATATAATTATATGCCATTTGGGTAAAAAAAATGCGTCAGCTACATTTCAACGGTATAGGGACAAAATTTTTGAAGACATTGATTGTGTTTTTATATATATTGATGACATTTTAATTTTCAGCAATGATGAGATTTCTCATAAAAAAGACATTGAAACTGTTTTTAATATTTTAAATGAACACGATTTAAACATTTCAGCTACAAAATTTGTTTTCAATGTGACTTCCATATATTTCTTAGGCTTTCATATTAGCATAGATGGCATTAAACCTACAACTAGTAAAATAGAAGAAGTAAAATCTTTTCCTTAACCTAAGGACGCAAAAGGGCTACGCAGATTTCTTGGAATGGTAGGATGTCATAGAAAATTAATACCAAAAGTTTCAGAGATAGTCTTACCCCTATCTGAGAGAATGAGGTTATCCCCTAAAGGCTCGTTCACATTAGATGAATCTGAACGACAATCTTTCAATTCTGCAATTAATGAACTTAATGATACATCCTCATTAGCTCACCCTGAACCTAACTGTACAAATTATCAATTAGTCACTGACAGTAGTAATTATGCTGTCGGTGTGGCATTGCACCAAATGGTGGAAGGAAATCCAATACCGATCGGATTTTTTTCTAAAGAATTAACACAAACACAAATGAAATATTCTACACTCGATCGCGAACTTTTAGCACTTATTTGTCAGTGCTGCATTTCCGTCACATCATAGAAGGTCGCCAAGTGCTACTTTTAACTGACCATAAGCCATTGTGTGGTGCATTTTATAGTTTAAACCCCGCTAAATCAGACAGACAGCAATGACAATTAGCTATCCTGACAGAATTTATTTCAGATATTGAACATGTAAAAGTTAGTCAGAATATAGTTGCTGATTGTCTATCCCGACCAACTCTTGCTGCACAAATAGATGCGTGTGATTTATATGCACTTGCAGAAGCACAGGCATCTGATACAGAAATTCTATCTTTTCAGGACTTAAAAAAATTCACCATACCTGTAGATAACCAATTTATATGGTGTGACTTATAAACGTCTTACCCCAGACCTTTTGTTCCATCTAAATTGCGTGAGTCCATATTCTATAGTACCCATTCCATAAATCACCCTGGCATTAAATCATCCATTAAGATGATTAAAGCTAGATATTACTGGCCAAACATGGATAAATCAATCAAAGACTTCTGTGCATCTTGCTCAGCCTGCCAACAAGCAAATGTCTACAAACATACAAAATCACCTATACAGACATTAGATATACCATCAGCTAGCTTTCACACAGTCCATATAGATATAGTAGGACCACTCCCACCAGCAAAAAGCCCAACTAGCAGTTACATCAGCTCGTATAGATATATCTTCACATGTATTGACCTCACAACTGGTTGGGTAGAAGCACAACCCATCAGCGAAATCACTGCAGCTAGTGTAGCTGAGCCTTTTATAAACACGGGGATCACACGTTGGGGTGTCCCGCTGCATGTTATAACCGACAGAGGCCGACAATTTGAAAGTGAGTTGTTTAGTGACGTAGCAAAAATAATTGGTTTTTATAGACTACGTACGACAGCTTATCATCCTCAATGTAATTGTTTGATTGAGAGAATGCACAGGACCATTAAAACTGCTATTATAGCATGAAAAGAGTCATGGCTCTCTGTTCTTCCAATAGTAATTCTTGGGATTCGCAGTATGCCCAGTAGCTCTGATTTTTCTCCTTTTTATGCTGTTACAGGCATACAATGTTTACTTCCAGAGTTACTAATAGATAGCACAAGCGAGGAGACTATAACTCAAAAGTTCCCAAGAGATTTACATAAAACCATGTCACAAATTGATGTGAAAAACTTCACCAAAACAGTTAATAAGTCCGCAAAATCTTATGTCCCAGAAAAACTTCAAACTTGTGATAAAGTTTGGATTAGAGTGGATCGCGTTCGAAGACTATTGGAGGCACCCTATTCAGGTCCCTACACAGTCCTTCAGCGAACACCTAAATATTTTCTGGTTAAGATAAATAATGATATGGATACTCAAGTTTCTGTGGACAGGTTGAAACCATATATAGAAGTACAAAAACAAAGAGGAAAGAAACAAGTAGAAGAAAAGATGAATAAAAACAAAACGCTTAGTGATTCAGAACAAGACATAAATACAAGAAATAAAAAAGAAGATTCTTCCATGATAAATACAAAATCTCGTTCAGGTCGAAAAGTTTCCTGGAAGAAATATAACGAGTACTATTATTATTAGTGCACTCCGTTCTAAAGGGAGAACTTCTGTTATGGTTTATAAAATGGCGTGTGTTCTAAAAATAGAAAAAGATAGACACACTGAAGAATTCAAAATTGGGCGGCAAAATAAGGAATCGTTTCTTTTGGTAGGCGTAGGAGTAAGAGTGGGAATAAGAAGTAGGAGTTAAGGACAGTAGTTTTGTGTAAGAGATTTGAAAAGGGAAAGACGCTAGTCAGTTGACGACTAGAGTCCAGAAGGGATAGGCCCGTTTACTACTAGCATCCCAGAGTGAAGAGAATTTAGCTAGTCTGCTCCTGTATCCACACAAAATTTAAAGGTTGAAACTTGATGTAAAAACCTAATGTTTTATACCAAAAATAAACATCATTAATTCAAGTTTGTGGTATCTTCTAATTATACCAAAACGAAGCAACACAACAACATTCATGTTTGTCAGCAAAGAAAAAGCCCAACATGCAAATTAAAAACATAAGATAGAAAAATCAAACAAATGGGAATATTCAAATATCTGGTAAGTGTGCATGTAATTGTAGTGCAGTGGATATCGGCTCGGAATGAGAAATCAGAGAGCCGAGTTCACATTCCAGTTGAATTCGTTGCATTCATATACGCGCAAATACCCTTGAGAAAAGTATTAATCCCTCTAGATATTGGTCAAATAACAGGACAGATTGGGTTCTATAGGGAAGATTGGCAACCAGATTAACACTGAAAGTAATGGCAAATCTTCTGCCTAGTTAGTCATGTCTCTTTCGAGACATGATCGCCCTAGCGTGTATCCCGCATGGCACTTACTTAGGTGAAGTGTTTTAACAGCGGATGGAAAATGCGGCAGGAAAATTTGAATTGTCATTGGATTAGCCAAGATTCCTTCCAAAAGCTAAGCAAAGTATTAAAACACAATAACATTTCGATAAGAGTACAGAACTGTTACCTTATATCAGGTGTCTTATATTGCAGAGAACGCTGGACAATCTCCTTACAGATGAAGAGATATAAATCAACATACATGGGCGCTGAGAATACCATAGGTTGAACATTTGAGCAACGACAAAGTTTTAGAGAAAATGGAAACTAAAAGAACACTTATGTTTAACATCAGGAAGAAATAGTTGAAATTTCTAGGTTGCATATTGAGGAAAGAGAGTCTGGAAA
Organism: Ascarosepion bandense; assembly: GCA_037127315.1. NCBI lineage: Eukaryota > Metazoa > Mollusca > Cephalopoda > Sepiida > Sepiidae > Ascarosepion > Ascarosepion bandense. The sequence goes on along the minus strand of JBBBDQ010000410.1, from coordinate 3,839,184 downwards.
ATTGGATACTCACAGGCAGCCTTTGAGATTTGAAAAAGAAATCACTCGACCGGCGATCAAGAGTGAGGGAAAATTTACTCACCCCCAATATCATTTTACTCGACCGACTCAATTTTCTAATAGTCGCCTTAAAACATAACGTGAATCGCTGACGGAAAACAAAAAATGAAATTTTAATTAAAATTTCGAACGTGTTAGAAACGATGTAAAAATTAAAAAAAAAATAACAAAATTTGATTTTTCCTAACATTTTGATGATAAAACTTTGTGTTTTATTAAGTTTGAGCCCTATGATATGCTTGTTTTTTTTGTTTTGTTTTTTCTTTGGCAATTGAGTGCAGGTACCTAAATTCATAGTTACTTTCTTCTGTTTGACTACAACCTCCATTTCATAGATAATAAAAAAATAACAAATCTGATTTTCTTAACCATTTTCTATAAAAATAATATTTGCGTGGTTGAATTTTTTTCTTTCTTTCAAATGTTCGTTTTTACTTTTCGTAAGCGGTGGGGGGGGAATATACGATAATATTTTTTCAAATGAGTTTCTAAAATCTGTGAGCGTCTTTGATCTGGGCGACAGAGATATTTTGGTTCCACACTAGAAGCGTTAATTAAACGAATGTTTACACTGACCGGGACGATAAAAGCGAAACAGGAGCTTATCAATGTAAATTTCATTTGTCAGATCTTGCTTTGATGATTGCAAGATGTCACTGTCTTTTGTTTAACCACACATTTCGACGTAAAATAGGCGCCATGCATAAGACCAAAGAGTTCAATAATGTCATAGTAAGTCATTCTTGTGAATCTTCAATGGCATACTTTTGGGCTATAAAAGGAATCAGATTTCCTTTTTCTATATTTGAAGGAACACGTTTCATTGCGAGATCTTTAATCGACTGCGGGCGAGTAAAGCAATAACTTTTGTCGCCCAATTAAGTTTTCAATCGACTGAGTCAACCGGGCGAGTGAAATCTCAAAGGCTGCTCACAGGACATATTGACGGCAAGAAGGAAAACAAAGGGTAACCTACCTAGCGAGTTTGTGTTAATGGATGACGGAACAAAATTTAAGAAAAGATCAACTCTATTTAGAGCTACAAAGATAGGGAAATTGACGATAGTCCATTCACTCTCTGTATTCATTAGCATTTTACCAATTATTTTTTACTAGTCAATTTCTATTTCTTGCTTATTAAGCTTTGTCTTCTTTATATTTCGTCTTTTTCTTGTTAATTTTTCTGTTTATTTTTACAACATTCTCTGATTTCCTTTAGACCTTGCTGTTCATCATACAGTAGCGTTATAATTTGTTTTTATTTCTAGTTTATGTTTTCTTACTAACCCTGGGGAACTTTTACATGTCTGATATATATATATATATATATATATATATATATATATATATATATATATATATATATATATATAATCATATAATTATGAATTAAAGATACAATATTTATTGTATCGTGCACTTTTTACAAAAAATGTAAATGCCAGAGAACTCAAAATCGTAAAACCTTGGGTTCTCTTTACCTGAATTTATAATATGAATAGAATGAGTAAAGAACAAGTTGGAAGAAATGTCTTTAATCTAACATGTTTGACTTTTAACAAGCTTTTTCAGAGATTTATTAAAGACGAATGATTTATTTAAAAAGTGAATTCGTTCCATCACTTGACCTATGTATAAAATAATTGTTACATATTTTGAACGGAAATGTATTTTTCGTCACTGTCATTCACACATACTAATGTTATCGACATATACACACACTTAGTTCGTCTATAGTTTGGATGCGCTTAACACACATTATTTTCGCTTACATATACTTACATTCATAATAAACATCTAATGTTTTATTACGCGTTGGCACACACACTTAAACAGACACAAGTTTTTTCTTCTACATTTAATATTCATCCATTGCGTTATCACACACGACACATATCTGACCAATGAAACCATACCTTAATCAACATACTGTCTCTCGGAATTTTTAAATCATTCGTCTTTAATAAATATAGGGCTTTTTAAAGTGAAACATATTAGATTAAAAATACTTTTTTCTTACTTGTTATTTACTTATTCTATTCATCTTGTCGGATTCTGATCCATATATTCAACTTGATTTATGTGAGTGATTCTTTTTGTTTGCTGAATTGCGTACCTCAAGTGATGTAGGTAGTTGCTTTTTAAAATACAGAAGAGTAAAGAACTTCCAATAATGCCATCACAAAACTTCGAAGACGGTATGACTGAAACAAAACTTCTCAGTTAAGTAAAAACAAACAAACCAAGCTCCGATGAGGAAGAACATCATCAGTATGGCTTCCCGAAACTTCGAAGTCGGTATGTACGTGCTCAGTTAAAGTGAGAAATCCTTTGCAGTAAAACTATATGCTCTCATTATGATTGAGCTCTCTGGAGAAAAAAATTTAAAAACAGTTTCCACTTTAGCTATATGCGTGACTCTTCAGAAATGAATTCAGTTCTCTCGGTGACTGGCGTGTGTAAACACTGCTGATATACAACACGTTAAAATTTCCCTTCTCTTATACCATGCGTCGATGGCTTAGGGTGGTAGCGACTCCGACTGACACCAAATCGGTCGAGTTTCGATCCCGGCCAGAGGCGAGTAGATGCGTCTAGCCACACTGATAAGCTGCGAAACAGGCTTGTATTTATATTGGATGACTAATATATATATATATATATATATATATATATATAAATCAGGTAAATTCCGATAGAGACGAACTCAAAATTATTTATTTAATTTAACAGATAATATAATCTAGAATATTTTTAGATATTCTACAATTTCATGGGTAATACATATTTCGAAGCCCAAAAATTGCTGCTTGTCAGACCCAAATTAACTGTTATATCATTTGGGTGTGAAGAAAATACAGTAGCTACTCACGTATTTACGCATCGTTCATTCAGTAATGAGTTCGAACACTTTCGGCTACTGGCGTGTGTTTACATTGTATATAACACGCTAAAGTCCGCTTTCTTACACCGAGCGCCCATAGGTAGAATCGCTGACTGATATCAATTCGGTCGAGTGACAATCCTGACGAGAAGCAATTGGTTGTCTAGTCGTACTGATGAGCTGTGATACAGCGAAACAGATCTGTCTGCGGATGACTATATAGGACGGTCCAAAATCTGTAACTTATTTTCTTTCTTCATAAAAACAATTTGTATTCCTGGAATAATGTAGGCAGAGAAAGATACAAGGCGAATATGTTTTTCATCAGAGATAAGCTGAGGTGTTATCCTAGATTTAAAGCGTAAAATACCAAGAAAACAAGGACGACATTGTCAGGGAATGTATAAACCCGCCACTCATGCGAAGAATAATACAATTTCTAGCAGGGATACACAAACAATATATTTCAGAAAATCCTACGTTGCTAAGATGAATCTATAGGATTTGTCTATAATTTGGGGGAGTAGGGATTTTAGCAGTCATTCACACCAGATTGATTGCTTAGAATGAATGGAACATGAAGGTGTAGATTAGTTATCGAAAACCAGCCCTTATCCGCTTCTCCTTGTGTCAAAAAATGTATATAAATACAATTAAATAAACATTCTTACCACATTGGAACCAACTATACTGGATGTTCGAAAAGTAGGTGGACAGTAAATGATAACGTGTATTTTGAGATGACATATACAGTTATATTTACTAATACAATTATCATATTGACAATTAAATTTTATTGTGCACAATAATACAAAAGCGCTTCAATTTTATCAACACAGGTGCTCAAAATGTTGTCCATCTCAATTTACTAGCTTTGAAGTCCACCCCTCACGCTTCACAAACATTTTCGGACAAGTCTCTCTTTATGAACTTCTTGAAATGGATATCTTATGTAATTTTTCAAATCACACTTCTTGGTTTTCGACTACAAAGTTTGTTCTTGAGTACTTCTCAAAAGAAGATCATCATTGGGATAAAGTCAGGTGAATGTGTTGGCCGATCAATTCGACATCTTAGGCCAATGTTTCATCAAGATACTCACGGACTGTACTTGAATAATGTGGAGGGGACCCATCTTGTTAGAAATACAACTAATAAAAAAACCTATTACACTGAAATAAAAATAAATCCTTTGGCATTTAAAAATTGCCAAAAGATATTGTTTTATACACAGTTACGAACAAATGTATCTATCTATAATTCATTTCCGGTCAAAATTTGAAATTTCTATTTCTTTTACAACTTCTGTTGTTTGTCCACAACTTTCTTCCTCCTGTATATTTTCTCACTTTCTTTCCCCTCTGTGCATTTTCTCACTTTTTCTACTTTGTTAAACCCAGGGGCGTCGTGTGATCAATATCTGGAAATGCGTATATTTTACTTCCAACCTAAATTAGGGGTTTATTTCTCTGATCCTTTTTTCATTGGCTCTTTCCTCTCGTTTCTTTCATTCTCTCTTGTTTTCCTCTTTGTTTTTTTTTAAATTCTTCTGTGTCCTTCGCTTTTCTCTCTCTTTATCCACCTTTATCAATTTTTCTTTTTGTGTTCTCATTTGTCCTATCCTCTTTACCTCGTACGAAATCTTTTTGTTCAGTAATAAAAGGAAATGAATGTTCATAAATTTTCTTTTAAAAAATAACGTTTATTATCATCATTATGAACTACCTGATAAGACATTGTTCTTTCAATGTCGAAACAAAATGTTCAATTTTGTAATATATTGTAGTTAGTACATGTTCTAAAGTATAATCTATAATAAATAAATAAATATAGTGTTAAATTTGTGATGGTATTTAGTTCCAAAAATGATGTTATTTGCAATAGTTTACTGGTGGAAAGGCGTTTTAGGCAAGCATATCTTTTTGTCATAAAGTGCTCGATATCAGGGTAGGGATAGAGCGCTAATAGAAATCATGTGAAGAAATTTGTCATTGAGCTGATCGGTGTTAGTAATAAATCCAGGAGAAGATTTGTAAATAATCCCAATTTAGCCTAGTAACTTTAGGTCATATATTAAAACTGATCCAACAGAGAGCTCGATGTAAATTTAGTTTACAGACAGCTATTTATTTTTTTCATATGTAAATTCAGATTTTACATTTGGGGAATAGCTGTTTCAACATGTCTACTAGAGACATGCATTGTTCAATCCCAGTCGGACTTAAATGAAAAAATTCTAATATACCGGAAGTAAAGAAAAGGAAGCTCAGTATGGTTGGTCAAAAAGTTTGGTCAAGAAAAAGCTAAGGAAAGCTAAGAAAAGAAGAGAATTTGGTCAAGAAAAAACTAAGGAAAGAAGATTCTTTTGGGAGAGAAAGATAGCGGTAGGAATAAACTTAAAAGTATCTAAATTTAAATTATAGCAAATATAAAAAATAGGCTAAAAATATAATGATTAATTTGGAAGGAAGGGAATAGTTAAACATTTTTATGGAAGCTTAAATCCACTACGATGACGACACTTGCTAATTAATTCGTTACGTTGGTTAAGAAATAAAGTCTGACATTGATATTTTAATATCGTAATTTTTCCAATACACACACACACATATATATATATATATATATATATATATATATATATATATATATATCCGCGGACATTTCTTTTTCGCTGTACCACAGATCAACCGATTACTTTCAACTAGGATTGAAACCCGACCGATTTGAAATCAGTCGAAGATTCCATCTCTAAGCTATCGGCGCACGGTAGAGGAAGGTAGATTTTAGCGTGTTGTATAACCAAGGTTGTACATTTGGTCAAATTATTGCCAGTCTATCCGTAACTTGAGGTGAGAGCGCAGTTTCTAATTAATAGCTTCCACTTGAAGGAATATCCTGCCGTGTTTTTGTAGCTTCAAATTTTTCTATCAGACGAGAGGTTGTTGATAGAGCAAAGGAATCCCGTTTTAAATAATTGTTTCTTGTTTCATAAGATCTCATAATTTCTGCTACGCTTAGAATGAGAACTTGTTGAACCGAGTTTAATCTCCGGTCGGAGATATTACATTCAATCACGCGCAAATATCTACTGCAAAAAGGTATTAACCTATCTTTTGTTGAGGAGAGTGTAGCAATAATTTTTGTTATATTTTGAACGTTGGCTACTAGTTGGCTGCTGAAAATATAGCCTGTTCCAATAACTTGGAAGTAGTTTAAATGCAAATTAGATTTAAGCGTCTAATAATTTTTGTCAATTTTTTTCGGATTTAACAACTTCCGTTTCTGGCAATTTTAACTGTGGAAAGATTAACAATCAAATAATGTGTTAAAGTTATCGAAGCCTATTCTAAAAATGGACGTTCAGACAGAAATGCATTTGGATTTAATAAAAGAGAAGTTTTCAGGTCGCATCATCTCTCGAAACAGAGATGTCAGTTTGACACCACGATCGCCTTTATATTTCTTTTATTTTTGGATCATCTCAAAGATAAGTTCTATGCCAACGTGCTAACAATTCAACAGATGAAGGAAAAATAAGGCATATTGGTGACATCTAGAAGCAACTACGCGAAGTCATCATCGGAAAACTTTGACCATAGGCCGAAGCTTTCGTGGATATTTAGGCAATATTATTTTTCACACATAATTGCCATGACTCAAATAACTTGATCTTATAGTGAAATTAATAAAATTTTACGAAAAAACACTGTTTTATTTACTGCTAACTTCAATCCATCTTAATGGGACACCCTATACAAGACGACTTTAGCCAGCAGACAAAGTCAATTAGTGCGTATCGATGATCGATTTCGCAGTGGATATATTTCGACTCCACCGTTGAACTCTATAAATGGCTATATAAATTACGTTAAAGAGCGGAATTGTTTGATTTATCGAGCCAAGTTGTAGATCAAATGCAGACGAGTTTCATGAGGTCTGTAAATAAGTAGTGACAACTTTGATGTTTCTAAATTGTACCTCCACAATAGAAATAAAGAAAGGACTGAGCATAAACCCCAGGAAAACTGAATGTATGTAAGCAAAAAGAGGAGACCAATATGCCAATTGCAAGTCGGAGAATATAAAGTAAATAAGTAAAACAATTCAAATTCTGGAAAGTGTTTTGACAGAGGATGGAAAGTGCGACATGGAGACACCAAAACACATTAGCATGGCCAAAGACGCATTTCAGAAGCTAACCAAAGTACTGGAAGACAGGAAAATCTCATTGGAAAAAAAAGAAAAGTGCTGGATTACTATGTGATACCTGTCCTTCTGTATAAAAGGGAATGCTGGACGATTTCATCAAAGATGAAGGAGAGGCTTGAGGCAGCAGAAATGTGATTTTACAGAAGGATGCTGAGGATACCATGGACAGAGCATTGTGCAATGGTGGCGTGTTAGAAAGGATACAAACGAGGAGAAAACTGATAAGAAATATGAGACAAATGAGGTTCCTGGGACACGTAATGAGGAAGGAGGGCCTGGAGAACTTTATACTCACAGATCAAATAAATGGAAGGAGAGACAGGGGAAAGCAGCGAGAGATGTACTTGTTAGGTCTGAGCAAATGGTTGACGGAGCGGGGCTTAGAAGAGATACCAAGAGAAAAATTATTGAGAGCGACAAAAGACAGAGCCAAGTGCAAGCCCATGATCGCCTCCGTCCTGAATGGACACAGCACATAAAGAAGACTAAGTTAACAACAAGATTCCTTCATTTTACAGTTGAATTCGCGAGATGTAACTGTAAGTTCTATGCTAACAGTTTATTTTCCTGTACTCCTCGTTTGTGAGACTCTCTTATGGCTTCTTGCTTTGCAGACAGGTTCAAAAATTGAAATGCAGTGTCAGTCATTATCTGCTATCTTCCTGATTACTCTTCCTTTGTTTTCGCTCCCCAATAATTCCAATTCCTACACCGTTAACCGTTACACAACCTCTACATCCATATATTATATTTTACAAGACAAATGCACGATGCAATGCAAATTCTTTTTAATGCTAAAACTTGTATATGAAACAATTGTTTCAATTTTGTCATTGTAGTTCTCTTCAGTAATACTGTTGACGCTAGTAGATTTTTAAGATGAAGAATTTACTTTTTTTTATCTATATATAACATTTTGTTAACGTCCATTAGTCTGTCCATTTGTCTGTTACGTCCTCTAAAATATCCATACATTAACTAGCCGAAATCAAGATTCAAAAGGTTGGAATTTAGCTCCAGAAAAAATAATGACGCATGATCGTATTCAACGTATGTTGAATACTCAAGAGTAAGAAATCTGAATAATTTAGTCTTCGTTGCTAAAAAGAAAATGAAAATATTCTTAAAAATCATTATTTCCTATGTGGTCCTATAAAATTAAATTAAAGAAATTATTAAACTACGAATTAAAGTTTTTCGACGAAACATTTTTCTAAACAAATCAGCTTTTCATCGATTGGTTTGCAAAATTTAACGAAACGTAGACTTTGTAAATCTCAACAAAAATGCTAGCAAATACTTGAAAAACGCCAACTACAGTGAGGATTTCAACACGTGTTGGCATTTTGCAAACAACAATCTAATTGAATAAATAGGACACAAAGCAATATCTAAACTTATTTATAAATGGAACGTTGTGTGTGTGTGTGTCTGTGTGTGTGTGTCCCCGTTACCTATAGACTCCGAAACGGCTGAACCGATTTTCTTGAAAATTTACACAGTTGTACTATAAGCGTCTGCGAGTGTTCTTAGCTCGGTTTTGTGTCGAGGTACCCCCGATAAATATCGAAAATCGAAAAAATCAGGTTGTCGAAGGAGTGGTACGATTTTAATCAAATTTCATACACTCATAGACAAAGACATAAGAAACGATATTCAGAAGTTTCAAGGTTGCAGTTTTTACAATAGTGCAGAAAATCGATAATATATATATATATATATATATATATATATATATATATATAAGGCAAGATATTTGTGTGTGTGTCTGTTTATCTGCCTGCATGTCTGTACTTTTTTCAGGCCTTTTATTTTAGTTTTTGCTTTGGGTTTGGCTCTAAGTAGGTATAATTGTAGTTCTTAGTCTCAGCCATGATACCATTCACTCAGAGGACTTATCTAGCCTTCAAAATTTAGTTTACGACGAAAAAACTTATTTGATATCGGTACCAGGAAATCAAAATTTGACTTACATCCATTCATTTTTCTTTGTCTAAGGTTTCGCTTTAACTGGAAACAACTATTGCTTTTTAGTCTTTTGTGCCAACGTCCAAAGAGTCTGAGCTCCAGGACCATGGATTACTTTTAAAGCTTTCATTACATACTGCTACTGCTAGTATATATATACATACAAGAAGTGATGGGCAAATTGTCGACATTTTGCGTTTTTAATTTTGCGCATGTGCGTTTGCTTTTTTTATTTTATCGACTGCACAGTATAGTAGGGTCAGTTGGGCACCATCTGTAAAACGAAGGGCACTATGACGCAATTCCCCTGGTCAAAAAAATTAAAAATTGCATTCGCTGGAAGCTATAATACGAACATTTCACAGTTTTTGGGCGTCAGTCTTGTCACCGACGTAGGATGGCATGTATATTTATTTATATATAAAATTAATAACTCTGTTTATACTACATTGAGCACTATTTTATTAACACCTGAATAATATTTTTATACATGTGTACATTCCCATATGTTTTATTATTGACATGCCTATAAATAAATATGTGTGTGTGTGTATGTATGCATATGTGTGTGTTTGTGTTTTCGACTTATATTATAAATATTCATACAAATATTCTAGTCTGTTTTATTAGTGAATTGCCGAATATGAAGATCACCTTAGTAGGCCAAGCAAAGAAATAAATACAGTATGGGAGCCGCTAATAAAGAAAGTAAGACACATCTTCAAGAAAGGTAAAATTTCAACAGCAACAGCTGTCAAATGTGATAGGCAGAGCAACACTAATCAGCAGTCAGCCTAGTTTTATGGTTCCATGTTTAACACAGAGTATGAGACAATACGCCGTCGGAGTCTTATTAAAGATTATATAGTCTGAGTTATCACGTGGTATGCCGTCAATGTGTTGCGAAAAATCATGTCTGCATGTGTAGTAATTCAGAGAAGAATGATGTACAAGGCTTTACTTACAAGGTTGCAGTTTTTACAATAGTGCATAAAATCGATAATATATATATATATATATATATATATATATATATAAAAGGCAAGATGTTTTGTGTTTGTCTGCTTATCTGTCTGTATGTCCTTTATACAAATCCACAATTTTTATCCGATTCTCACCAAACTTCACACAAATATTATTTAGGCTGAGTCTGATCTCCAGGACCATGGATTAGTTTTAAAGCTTTCAGTACACCCGAGTAACGCCGGGTTATACTGCTAGTGTTGTATAGTTTAGGCTGTATATTCAGAATAGGTACTTCCACTAAATCGCTAAAAAACAGTATAGTATGGATAAAAAAGATCCCAAACATAATAAAAACGAACTTTTTCCATCAGAGTCTATATTATTATTAAGAGGAATGATCAAAATTAATTTTTAATTATTTCAAAAATATTTTTAATCCCTTCTAACATGTTCGAAATTTTGGCAGAAAATCTTGTTTTGATTTGAGTTAGCGGGTAACCAAAACGTTACGACTGTTTACAAGGGAAAACGTAATGATGATATCACCCACTTTTTTTCTGGTGACAAAAATATTAATTTGGAAATTCTCTCAAAAATCAAATACCTTTTCAGATTTTGATGAAACTCTCAGTACTCATTTACAAATAAATGAAATTATTTTTGAAATTATTATTTTTTAAAAATCTTAGTAAAAATATTTTTTTAAATCTACCATCCAAGTAAATCTATGAAATAAAAAAAATAATTTGTTGCGGTCTGTAATTTTATTAGTTAAACGCAGGACTCATTGGCGAATAGAAATCACCTATTTTTAAAAAAATTTGCATCTGTATCCGAAAATCTGCTTCAAAGAGTAAAATAATAAATGCAATAAAACTCTGATATTATTTAATTTGATAAGCTTTTAATTGCTTGAATAAATAATAAAAATTAAGGATATTATAGTCTGAAGAAAAAAAAAATTCGGTTACCAATAAATTTTAAAAGAACTGTTTTCATTTTTTTAATTATAATTTATAAAATTTCAAAAGTATTTTAAAAATCATCACTCATTTGTTGCGGTTAGATTTTTTAGTTAAGAATTGATGATTATATTTCCTATTGAAAATTGAAATGTTTAATAAAAATCGTTTTGCCTTCATAATTTAAAATAATTTTTTTTTGTGTATTTGAAGTTTTTTGTATGGTAATTTCTATGTGCAAATTAAAAGATCGGAGTTTCCTTCACCCGAAAAAAAAAACTGTACAATTTTGTCACTTGTCAACGCCATACACTTTTTATCTTATCTCTAATCAGCCAGTTGTCGACACACTTAATATACGATGGACAGGTAAAAAAGTTCAAATCTGCGATAAAGGAACAGTTTTATTCTTAATTTCACGCTATAAGTAATACTTGTGTAAATCAGATTAACTTAACATAAAATTTGCTAATTTGCCAAAAATAATGTATCACAGATGTATATTTTATTTTTGCCAGATTTTTAAAGCGAGAATTAACTTTTGTTTACAAATGTGTCGATCGCTAAAAAATTCAAAAAATGATAAAAATCTCAAAGTTTTATACTCCAATCAATATAGTTTTTGTTTGAAATAAACCAGAGTATTTTGCTTACTGAAAATAGTAAATTTAATCGTTTAGTTTTTAATTAAAATTAAAATAAAATTTTAAAGAAAACTTTTTTATTTGTAAAAATTCAGTTTAAAAGTCAACCATATATATATATATATATATATATATATATATATATATGTGTGTGTGTGTGTGTGTGTGTGTGTGTGTGTGTGTGTGTGTACGCATCGCTCATTCAGTAAAATGAATTAGAGCACTCTAGCTATTGGGCGCGTATAATGATAATATATACACTAAAAGTCTGCCTTCTTCCAGAGGTAGAATCGCTGACTGACGCCAATTCGGTCGGGTCGGGTTTCAATCCTGGGTTAAAATCTCTATCGTACTGATGAGCTGTGATACAGCGAAACAGAACTGTCTGCGAATGACATATATATATATATATATATATATATATATATATATATATATATCACAAGAGGAAAAAGGCACAAAGTGAAAATCTAGAATAAGAAAAATAACAATAAAATCAATAAAAGTTAAATTCGAAAATAAATGAAATAATTCATAAAAAATATAAAATCAATTCAAAATGAAAAGTAAATAAAATAAAAATTACTTAATAAAAAATATATATAAAAAATAATAGATAAATAATAATATCTCCTTTACTTCTTGTTTGCTTTTGCAATTTTCTTTTTTTGACTAAATAAAAAACATAAAAATAATAAACACATGTACACAGTCTATCAACGTAGATTAAATAAAAGATACATTCAAAAGTAAATAAATTCAATGAAAGTAAAATTAAAATAAAAATTAATAAGATAAATTAATATATAAAAATAATAAATAACTTATAATGAATAAATGCCATAATAATAAATAAAATACATAATAAATAAAAATATAATTAAAAATGAATGATTAAAAACTACTTTAAAAATAATTATTAATAAACAATAAACAAATAATGAAAATAAATAAAAACATAATAATAAATAAAAAATGATAATAAATAAATAAAAAATAATAATAATAAAAGAAATAAAAAGATAAATTTGAAAATGAATTAGATCATAAATATATAAATTCAAATTAAGAGTAAGTAAAATAAATAACAGTCAATAAAATAAATGAAAGTGAAAATGAATAAATAAATAATAAATAAAAATCATAATATTGAATATAAAATAATAAAAATAAATAAATAAAAATGTAATAATAAATAAAAATAATTATAAGTAAATGGAAAATAGTAATAATGAAAATAATTTTAAAATAATTAAAAAACAATAAATATAAATAATAAGAAAATAAATGAAAGATAAATTAAAAATTAAAAATAATAATTAAAATAAAAATTAATTTGAAATTAAAGATAATGAAAAATATAAATATAAATATCAATAAATAAATCAATATTAATTAACGAAAATCATAATAATAAATAAAAATGATAAAAATAAAGAAAAACAAAATAAAAATGAAAATAATATATTTAAAAATAAATAAAAAATATAAAATAATTTAAAAAAATAATTATTACATATAATAAATAAATAATAATGAATAAAGAATAATAAAAACAAAAAGCTACTGATAAATAATAATAATAATAATAATAATAATAATAATAATAAATAAATAAATAAAATAATAATAAAAAAAATGAAAAAAGATAAAATCTAAAATAAATAACATAATAAATAAAATAAATAAAAATGAATTCGAAATTCCCTGATCGTCAAATCTGAAGAAGTCCAAAGAGCATAACGACCAAATGAATAGAATTTGTAAGAATTAATAGCGAAATGTGACCAATGAAAATATTTTCACAAAAAAGCTGAAGCCTACAAATATTTCATCAATTAAGTAATCTCTGTTCAATAGAATTTATCTCTGACTGCTTGTTTGTCGTTACTTAGGATACACGTCTGCCAGGTTTGGTTAGCAAATCAATGTTACTGACGGCTGTTCAAGCCACATTGATTCAGTACTGCTCAGTTATTGGTAAACCAACCAGCGAATCAACGCTCTGCAAAGAAACAGAGCGAAACTCATAATCTTACGGGATCATTATCTTTAACAAGCCCAGCAATCTCAAATTATCGGTTCTTCTTCTATGTGCCCTGTCCCTTCAGGACGTAGGCGATCATGGCTCTCCACGTCTCCCTATCCCTTGTGGATCTTAGTATGTTTGCTCCTGTTTCTCCTGGCAACCCCCGTTCCGTCATCCACCTGATCAGACCCTGCAAATATGTTATCCGCTGCCTTCCTCTGTCTCTCCTTCCTTCTATCTGTCCAGTCAGTATCAGGTTCTCCAGGCTCTCCTTCCTCATTGCATGTCCCAGGAACTTCAGTTGTCTCTTCCTGATGCTCAGCATCAATTTCCTTTTTGTTGCCATTCTTTCTAACACTTCGTCGTTGCTTGCATGCTCAGTCCACGATATCCGTAGCATCCTTCTATAGAACCACATTTCGGCCGCTTCCAGTTTTGTCGTCATTTTCGATGATATTGTCCAGCATTCACAGCCGTATTGAAGAACTGACATCACGTAGCAGTCTAGCACTCTTTTCTTCGTTTCTATTGAGATTTTCCTGTGTGTTAGTATTTTGCTCATCTTCTGGAACGCGTCCTTTGCCATGCCAATTCGCCTTCGGATCTCCGTGTCGCACTTTCCATCTCCTGTTAGAACACTTCCTAGGTACTTAAATTCTTGTACTTGTTTGATTCTGTTATCCCCCACCTGTATTTGGCATTTTAGGTTGTATCTTTTGCTGATGACCATGCACTCAGTTTTCTTAAAGTTTATTTGTAGTCCCTTCTTGTCACTCTCCACTGCTACTTTCTGTATGAGGTCTTGTAGTTTCCTTTCCGTGTCCGCAATCAGCATTGTATCGTCCGCATATCTTATGTTGTTCAGGTTGTGGCCTCCAATAACAAATCCTGGCGTGTCATCTAGGGTCCTCAAAATATTCTCGCTGTATAGGTTGAACAAATCCGGTGAAAAGACACATCCTTGTCTTACGCCTTTTTCTATCTTTGTGTATCTACTGAGGTCGTTACCTGTCCGTATGCAGGCCGTTTGCTGCCAGTAGAGATTCTTGATTATTCTTATGTCTTTGCCGAAAATGTCGAGGTTGCCTAGCATCTCCATCAATTCTTTGTGTCGTATTTTGTCGAATGCTTTCGCGTAATCAATGAAGCATAGGTACAAGTCTTTCTTCATTTGTAATGCCCTTTCAGAGAGCATCCTAATCATGAATATGGCGTTCCTTGTTCCAGTGTCCTTGACGAACCCGCACTGTTCCTGCCCTATCTCTGGCCTGATTCTGCTTCTCACTCTATTCATCAGGATTCTGACAATCAGTTTTGTAATGTGACTCATTAAGCTGATAGTTCTGTGTAGTTCGCACTCGTTTGCACCAGGTTTCTTCGGCAGCGTTATAAATATTGACTTGCATATGTCGTCTGGTATTATTCCGCTGCTATAAATTTCGTTTATTATGTCGGTAATCTTTTCTATGCCATATTCTTCTAAGGCTGTCAGCAGCTCTATCACTATGCCATCTGGTCCAGTACGATGACTTAAACATTTTGTCAATACCACCAGCCACTGCTTTACACAGGTTTTGGGTAAACCCGTGATATGTTTGTCAAGTATTTTCCAAATTATTAGGTTGGCCAGAAAATCCGGACTTAAAAAAGAAAACAACAACATTTTATGTTTATGGAACAACATTTATTCTTCTCAAAAAGGTCCATCATTCTCTGTGATCTTTTGCCAGTGATGAACCAGCATCCGAACCTGTCCCAGATACCAGTCCCCTGAATTTGAAACAAAGATTTGTGAACAAGCTTCCTTCACTTCATCAAAAGTGTTAAATAACTGACTGCGAAAAAATGTTTGATTGAGCGGAATAGGCCATTGTCACTCAGAGCAGCATCGGTACTGAATGTTGGACGTGGAAGTATCTCAACATGGTCCATCTGTTTGAACTTCTCCTTAGTCAAACTTGTTGTGTGTGGCTTCGCATTGTCTCTTCCCCTATCTATCTATCTATCTATCTATCTATCTATCTATCTATCTGTCTGTTTTTCTCTGTTTGTCACAGCCTGCTCATCTCTCTTCATTTCTTTCCCTGTCTCTCCTCTTTCTCTCTGAATCTCTCCTCAGCCTTCTCCTATCTATCTATCTATCTATCTATCTATCTATCTATCTATCTATCTATCTATCCATACATACATACATACATACATATCTACTGCTTCTAAATCATTGACTTAGGCTTAAGCATTCAATTTTGAATAAAATACTGAATCACATTTATGAATATTTTACGTTCACATACAAAAGTAATCAATAAATCTCTGTTCTTTTATGGCCTACAATCAGGACATGTCTAATTCCCATCACAAGATTTTGTCTCAGATAATAGTAATTTTATATCAAGTGAAACGCGCCATCAATTGCGATTATCTACGTGCTAATACACTTTTTTTACCCATATATTCGTATTTCATAGCTGTTATTTGTGCCCATAAATGCTTATCACTTGTCTCTACTTGAACAACCAGCCAGTATTTACAAAGGGAAACGAAAAATTTTGAATATAATTTGTACAGTCAAAGCTTTCAAAGATTCAATATCGTACCAAATGAAAAGATGCGATACAATTTTTTGGTTGCCCAACTATGGTAATTTTATTTACACTGTGTGCGTTGTAGTGTCATGGATATCAGTTCGGAATAAGAAGAGCCGAGTTCAAAATCCAATGTGAATTAATAAATATACATATAGGAATACACACATGTATAAAAATATTATTCAGGTGTTAATAAAACAGTGCTCAGTCTAGTATAAACAGAGCTATTAATTATATATATTTATGAATATAGTCATTATCTTACGTCGATGGCACAATTCGAAGTCTCATGCGTTATGCAATCATCAGATACATATTATAAACTTTGTAATTTCGTAACGCATGAAACTCTGAGTCGTGCCATATGTATATTTAGTAATATCTAAACTTATTTATAAATGAAAATTTGTCTGTGTGTGTGTGTCTGTGTGTGTGTCCCCGTTACCTATAGACTCCGAAACGGCTAAACAGATTTTCATGACAATTTACACAATTGTACTATAAGCGTCTGCGAGTGTTCTTAGCTAGGTTTTGTGTCGAGATACCCCCGATAAATATCGAAAATCAATAATCGAAAAAATCAGGTTATAGAAGGAGTGGTCCGATTTTAATCAAATTTGATACACTCATAGACAAAGACATAAGAAACGATATTCAGAAGTTTCAAGGTTGCAGTTCTTACAATAGTGCGGAAAATCGATAATATATATATATATATATATATATATATATATATATATATAAGGCAAGATATTTGTGTGTGTGTCTTTATCTGCCTGTATGTCTGTACTTTTTTCAGCCCTTTTATTTTAGTTTTTGCTTTGGGTTTGGCTCTAAGTAGGTATAATTGTAGTTCTTAGTCTCAGCCATGATACCATTCACTCAGAGGACTTATCTAACCTTCAAAATTCAGTTTACGACGAAGAAACTTATTTGATATCGGTACCAGGAAAACAAAATTTGACTTACATCCATTCATTTTTCTTTGTCTAAGGTTTCGCTTTAACTGGAAACAACTATTGCTTTTTAGTCTTTTGTGCCAACGTCCAAAGAGTCTGAGCTCCAGGACCATGGATTAGTTTTAAAGCTTTCATTACACCCGAGCAACGCCGGGCTATACTGCTAGTAAATATATACATACAAGAAGTGATGGGCAAATTGTCGACATTTTGCATTTTTAATTTTGCGCATGTGCGTTTGCTTTTTTTATTTTATCGACTGCACAGTATAGTAGGGTCAGTTGGGCACCATCTGTAAAACGAAGGGCACTATGACGCAATTCCACCGGTCAAAAAAATTAAAAATTGCATTCGCTGGAAACTATAATACGAACATTTCACAGTGTTTGGGCGTCAGTCTTGTCACCGACGTAGGATGGCATGTATATTTATTTATATATAAAATTAATAACTCTGTTTATACTACATTGAGCACTATTTTATTAATACCTGAATAATATTTTTATGCATGTGTACATTCCCATATGTTTTATTATTGACATGCCTATAAATAAATATGTGTGTGTGTGTATGTATGCATATGTGTGTGTTTGTGTTTTCGACTTATATTATAAATATTCAACAAATATTCTAGTTTGTTTTATTAGTGAATTGCCGAATATGAAGAATACCTTAGTAGGCCAAGCAGAGAAATAAATACAGTATGGGAGCCGCTAATAAAGAAAGTAAGACACATTTTCAAGAAAGGTTAAATTTCAACAGCAACAGCTGTCAAATGTGACAGGCAGAGCAACACTAATCAGCAGTCAGCCTAGTTTTATGGTTCCATGTTTAACACAGAGTATGAGACAACTCGCCGTTGGCGTCTTAATAAAGATTATATAGTCTGAATATCATCGAAAATGAGGACAAAACTGGAAGCGGCCGAAATGTGGTTCTACAGAAGGATGCTACGGATATCGTGGACTGAGCATACAAGCAACGACAAAGTGTTAGAAAGAATGGCAACAAAAAGGAAATTGATGCTGAGCATCAGGAAGAGACAACTGAAGTTCCTGGGACATTCAATGAGGAAGGAGAGCCTGGAGAACCTGATACTGACTGGACAGATAGAAGGAAGGAGAGACAGAGGACGGCAGCGGATAACATATTTGCAGGGTCTGATCAGGTGGATGACGGAACGGGGGTTGCCAGGAGCAACAGGAGCAAACATACTAAGAGCCACAAGGGATAGGGAGACGTGGAGAGCCATGATCGCCTACGTCCTGAAGGGACAGGGCACATAGAAGAAGAAGAAGTCTGAGTTATCTCGTGGTATGCCGTCAATGTGTTGCGAAAAACCATGTCTGCATGTGTAGTAATTCAGAGAAGAATGATGTACAATGCTTTACTATAAAGCAATGAACGCTCGACAAAATCAATAGATCACTCTAGTGATATGTAAAGAGTAATGTTCACGCGACCAGTGAAGTTCTCTTGAGTAACCAAATAGAAGATTTCTTCCTGACGGTTATCGGTGCTAAACAGGGTTGCCTACTCTCTACTAGACTTTTCAATTTGTTTCTGGAGATAATTATGCAGTAAAGCCTCGAAGACCACAACATTTCTATCTCTCTCGGTCACTGAAGATAATGATCATATGGCAGGTGGTAGCCCGGAGCTGTATGACCGGACCAACAAACACGATAAAAAATTGCCGCACATAAAATGAAAGTCAAAGCAAAGAAATTTAAAGTAATGGTGAATAGCACAAACAACACCAGTGCCATCGTCCCCACTGGAAGAAGTGTCTAGCTTCAGACGCTTGTGTGCAACAATGTCTTAAGATGGCACCTGTAACGCAGAAATCTGCACATGGATTGCCATGGCCACACCAGTGATGGCCAGACTGGAAAAAAGTATGGAAGAGCAACATCAGCTTTTATATCATGTTCAAACGGTACAAATCGCTAGCCGTGTCCATCTCGCCTCTACAGGTGTGAAACTTGGGCGCTTATGGTTGAGGCAGGAAAAAAGATCGAGGCTTTCACGAAAGAATGCTTGATGAAGCTCTTTCGCATCTTCTCTGTCAGTTAAGCGCTATACGTGATACACGCTTGGGTGATCATGTCTCGAAAGAGACATGACTGACTGGGTAGAATATTTTCACACAGTTGGTTGCCATTACACTCTCTATATATGCTATACTGGTTGCTAACCAAGGCTTTAGAACCCAATTTGATTACTATTTAACCAATCTCTGGAGGGAATAGACACAAATTAATATCTTTCCCAAGGGTATTTGAGCCTAAGTGAATGCAACGAACTCAACTGAGATTCGAACTCGACTCTCCAATTTCTACCGAAGTATAAAAGCAATGATTATATTTGGGGAAGAGTTAAAAATTCCGTTAGCCGGCAGGAATCTCCCCTTGTCATCATAAAGTGTCGAAGGATATCATATTTTGGACATATCACACGCCATAACAGCCTCTACAAGATCATCATGTAATTCAGCGTTAAAGGCGCTCGCAAGCGAAGACGGCCACGGAAAAGCTGGTCAGACAACTTCAATGATAATACCGGAACCATGAGAAACACCGCAAACAGGTCATCCTGGAGAAGGTAGTCTGTTCCTTCTGTGCTTAAGTACTCACGATGACTGAAGCAGTCGAAAGAATGATGAGGACCATGATTATTATAAACGTATAAAAATATCAATGCAATACACAATATTATAATATAAAAAGAGGAGATTGCGTGGTTCAATGATTCTGAGAGCGATGCTGTAAGGAGGTCTAAATGCAATTATTGAACTCTCCTGTTTGAGGCAGAAAAATGTACAGACATTCAACAACAAATACTCTACATCTTCTAATGGGAGCATTAAACCAATGATTATATCCAGGGCAACATCAAATGTTCCATGGGCTGACAAGCATCTTTCCATGCCACTAAGAAATGGCTTGTCAACTTCAATTCATCTAAGACCAGGCTGTTGTCTGTCAACCATTACAGGCAACCTCTCCTGCCTCCCATAAGCATTGACCAAGTGATTCTCCCTGAGAGTAATACACTACTCCTCCTCGGACTTACCCTGTCCTCAGACCTCAAATGGAACCACTATATTGAATCCATAGCAAAATCTACTGCTAAGAAGGTTGGGTCACTATGTCGATCCAGGATGTTTTTTCCACCTGAATCCATCCTGCATATATACAAGTCAACCATCCGTCCGTGCATGGAGTACTGCTGCCATTTATGGTCAGGTGCCCCTGACGTTCTCCTCGGTGTTCTTGACAAGCTCCAAAGGAGAGTCTGTAATGTGATAGGTACTGATCTGGCGACTCGACTGCAGCCACTTCCCCACTGTTGTAATGTGGCCTCCCTTTGTCTGTGCTATAAATACTTTCATGGCTTCTGCTCGGACGAGCTTAAGTCACTGATGCCTCCTCAACAGGTGTTTACTCGTGCAACCAGAATGGCAACTGGGTCCCACCCATTCACAGTCAGGTTAGCCAAATGCAGACGACAATTCTACTCCTTCAGCTTCTTCTCTCGCACTTCCCACCTGTGGAACTCGCTCCCGTATTCTTACTTTCCTGACGGCTACAACCTCCAGAAATTTAAATGCAAAGTCAATACTCATCTACTAACCACTGGACTCTAGCTCTCTCCCCACCCCCGTATAACCTTCCCTTTCTCTCCACCTATATATCTGTCTATCGCACCTGCTTTCTATTGTTCCTTTCAAACTAGTTTGTACTCCTCACTCTTTTCTAATTAATCTTTTTACATTTATGTAACCCCTGCACATCAGTGGCGTTTCCGCCTTGCTCGGGGTGAAATGATTAAAAAAAAAAAACTATTAAGCGTCGGGAGATGTCATATTTTAGTCACACCACACACATAACACCCTCTGCAAGATCATCATATAAGGTAGAGGATGGCCACGGAAAACTGGTCAGAGGACATTAAAAAATGGATGACAGGAAAATGCCTGAACTTCTGGTAGCCATTGCAAATAGATAATGCCGGTCATTCCTTCTGTTCGTAGGTACATCTGAATATTGAACGAAATGAATAACCTGAAACATTTCGCCTTAGGATATACAAAACATTTCACTGACAGAATACAAGTAAGTATTGTTAAATATTAAATTGCTTATCCTTTAAATGACTCTATGCTTCAAATTTAAATGTCTCGTGGGCCGACGTGAATCTCACCGCGTAGTTATTATCAGAAGATGACATAATTTAGCCACGTCACACGGTATAAAAGCTCCTGCAAGACCATTGTTGAAGCCTTGTTAAAGGCGGGCGCAAATGGGGGCAACAACCCAAACGTTGGTCAGACAACATCAAAGAGTTCACGGACATGACAATGCTGGAACTCTAATGGCCAACGCCAAGAGATTATCCTGCCCTGATATCGATACAGACAGTCCAAAGACTGTTGACGGTGATGAAAACTATGATATGGAAAACGTTCTGCTACATTACAGATATTTCTAATATAAGAGTGAGATATTTGTATTTGGCAAATATATATTTATGTGTGCAACGCACGAGGACAGATAAAGAAAGGATAATCAATTTTATAGGTGCACTTTCAACTGACGTTTATTACAAAGTCTCTTTTAGAAAAAAAATGAAATAACATTAGCGAAGTGTAATTTAATTATAGCGATGCAAGCAGACATATCAAACAAAAGAGCAAGAAGAAAGAGTAAATATATATAATTATCGTGAAGCGGTAAATCGAAAATATGGGCGACCACTTATCGGCCCGCACTTTTCAGAACGCAGTAAAGAAATAAAGAATAATATTATGATTAGATGTACAATGTCCAACTTATGTTACAATCTATCCCTAAGTATATTCTACCCACTCACAATATAGCTTCAATAATTTACTGTATTAAATATAAATGTGGCGCTCATTATATTGACAGAACCCGTTGATAATAGGCCAATATGTAACGACCAAAATTGGAAAAAGTCCATGTGGTATTGGTACGTCAACGCATCCGGTTCTGCGATAGCTGAACATCGAGTAAATATCAGTATGCCACATCCTAAGTTTAAGGCGTGTTCTGAGTAGTGAGTAAGTTGCACTTAGCATATCATTTGAAAGTCGAAAGAATGATATGTATTAAGTACTGCAGCTATCCCTCTTTAAGCATTTGGAGTGGGTTATTTGCCCTTGATGCCTTTTGGATTTCTTTCAGTATTTGATGCACTCTATTTTTAGTTCTCAACATAGCTCTACTGATTGAGAAATAATAACCGGTTTTGCATCGTTTCCCCTTCTATACACACACACACACATATATATATATATATATATATATATATATGTGTGTGTGTGTGTGTGTGTGTGTGTGTGTGTGTGTGTGTATGTGTGTGTGTTTGTGTTAATTTAAATCGGATATTAAAATCATGACAAATTTTCAAAATTTGATACATTGGAACTGTAGCATGTAAAGCGAGGAACGATTTGATCAGACGGATATGCACTTTGCCAATTTAAGGCTTCGACAGATCCCAAAACGAAAACGATAAAAGCATGTAAGCGTGTATTCAAGAATGTTTAAATAAAAATGAAACTTATTAACCTTTGCCCTAAGCTGGCATTTCCCTTGAAAAAAAAAATTAAAATGAGTGACTTTCAGAAATGTCGTTAATGTATTTCTTAGTTCAAATCGAAAGAGTTTAAATCATCTTAGCTTTTAACAGATTGAAATTAAATTCCTTTTTTTTTTTTTTTTTTCATTATCGGAATGACCCGAAAGCAAGAACGTGGTAGATAGAATAAACCCTTTCCTGTATATATTTTTTACTGCACGGTGCTATTCAAATTTTCATGCGCGTGGCAATATTCAGACCAAATTTATGTCAGCTGATTGCTGCGGAAAAGAAACCTTAAGTAGCAATGCGCAGAAAGGAAAAACGATACACTTCCATTCAACAAATATAATTGCTCTGTACTTTTACATCGATCACTATTTGCTTGAGTGCCACTGTACACTATATTAACTTTTATAACCCCCCTATATATATATATATATATATATATATATATATATATAGAGAGAGAGAGAGAGAGAGAGAGAGAGAGAGAGAGACATCCGCAGATAGATCTGTTTCGCAGTATCACAGCTCATCAGTACGGTTAGGTATCCGGTTGCTTTTTACCCAGGATGAAACCCGACCGAATTGGCGTCAGTCGCCGATTCTACCCCTGCGCTATGGGCGCTCGGTATATGTGTGTGTGGGGGGTGTTCGAATTGCGTGTTTAGTAAATGCCGGTGTTTCCCAGCCAGTCGGAATCAATCTTAAGACATTTAGAGTTGACAACATTTAAAACTGGCAAAGTGACTCTATTAAAGGATATGCTCTTTATACATATTTCAATAAACGAATCTCCTAAATAGTAAGATTCCGTCGCTAATGTCGAATGCTTGACTTGTATTAGAAGAACTTGTCCTGTGTTAATATTATTTTAGTTACTGGTAATCAGTCACTTGATCTATCTCTTTCTGCTAATATCTATCTATCTATCTATGTCTGTTCATATCTATCTATCTGTCTGTGTCTGTTCATATCTATCTATCTGTCTGTGTCTGTTCATATCTATCTATCTATCTATCTGTCTGTGTCTGTTCATATCTATCTATCTATCTATCTGTCTGTGTCTGTTCATATCTATCTATCTATCTATCTGTCTGTGTCTGTTCATATCTATCTATCTATCTATCTGTCTGTGTCTGTTCATATCTATCTATCTATCTATCTGTCTGTGTCTGTTCATATCTATCTATCTATCTATCTGTCTGTGTCTGTTCATATCTATCTATCTATCTATCTGTCTGTGTCTGTTCATATCTATCTATCTATCTATCTGTCTGTGTCTGTTCATATCTATCTATCTATCTATCTGTCTGTGTCTGTTCATATCTATCTATCTATCTATCTATCTATCTATCTATCGATCTAATCATACTTTATACCTGTACTTACAGTTACAATGTATATGAAAACGAAATGCTGTTGCTTGATTCATTCCCCTACCCCAGATATGTTAAGTGGTTCCATTTTCTTGCACCATCAGTTCCTGTAATTTCCATTTCGAGTTTGTATAATCCAAATGTTGGGCGTGTTTAATGGTCTTCCTTTAATTACTTCGTCCTGGGCATGACGGTAAACTGCATCCGGCAGCAAGGCCTCTAATTGGGAGGTTGTGAGAAGCATGCAACCATCTCTTAATTGCTGTTGTTCTCAGGTCCTCCCTGATCCGGAGTTATGGTCCCAGCTATGGACAAATAGTAAACCCTCAAACTATGATAAAAACACAATGAAAGTATAAAAATAGACTTTTATAGAAATATATACAAAAAAATAGACTTTTATAGAAAAAATATACATTTTTGAAGGGAAAATAATACCATAACACATTTTCTAAGGAAAAAAAAAATTCTCAGCAAAACATTTTTGGATACAAAACTAGAAGACATTTTCTGTTTTCTAAAATAAAAAAGAATAAAAACGAAAAGATTTCATTAAAATCTGACTAAATCAACCTTCTCACTATAACCGAACATAAAAAAAAACTACCTTAAAACTCCACTTTTTTTACATTAAATAAACCACAGAGGTTGATATGGCGTTAAACAAAACTCAAACTCAAACTTTAATTACTGTTTCAAATTCATAACTGTGTGATTTGCATATTGCCTCAGTGAGAAAACTGACACACTGTCATCGCAATTTTGGTCTCACTCACTCAGGTAACAATTGATGATAGCTGCTAAATCCCGACGTTGCTCTCGTTTTAATATACAACTATATTGTTATAAAATGAAGTAACTATATGTATGTATGTTCGTCTTTCGCAGATGAAGAAGACCATGACTCCTGGTCACTAAGGATTTGGGTGGATGATAAGGCCAATCTTTGCACGGAAGAGCCTGTTGCAGCAATGGCAGTGGATGCAGGGGGCAGACCCAAGCTGATGGATGAAGCTTTCTTGCTCCTTCTTTTCCTGGCGTCTCTCTTTGAGGGTCCTGATGCAACCCTCTACAAATTTTGCAACTCCAGATTTCATTTGGGATCTGCAGGCAACTCTATCTTTAGCAGTGGATTCCCAGGAGGAGTATGGGATGTCACAGCACTTGAGGGCCTCCTTAAGCTGACTTTGTACATCAACTTTGGTCGGCTATATTGCTATAAAATGAAGTAACTATAACACGCTATTATTCAGGAAGATTTGGTGTGGAACTTGAGTTGTACCTATATATGCTTACCCACATATTCGATGCATGTTTGGCAGAATATGAGATGCGAGGACGGCTGTATTTAAGTCTGTGTCCCATTCAGAATGTAAGCGAACGTGGCTCTTGTCTTGACTCCTTAACCTTGTTCTGTAAACTCGCTATGTAGGTTATGTCTACGGGATTTTGTGTCCCATTTTCTGGCGTCAGTTAAAACCAAATAAATTTACTAAAGAAAGTAGATAGATTCTCCGTCACTCTTCAGATCCAAAATGTAGATAGTATTCGTTAAACAAATGAAGTATCCGTGCATTACGTGCCCAAGGCGTATTTTAACCTTCAAATGATAATCGTATGTCTCCTTGAACTCAAGCACTCTTCCTCATACAACATTACTATTTGTATAAGTGATAACGTTTATTGCTGAAAGAGTAACAAGTTTTAGATAAGGAGGTTGAAAGTCTAGCTATTTCTTTGGATATGTCGAATAGAGATTGATGGGCTGCTTTTTTTCACAAATTGAAATTGGTATTTCTGTACGAATTTTTTATGCGTGTCGGTGCAATGGATATCGACTCGAAATGAGAAGTCGATAGAGCTGAGTTCAAATTCCCGTTAAATGTAATGATATTGATGAATTACAACAATGATGGTGGCATTAGTAAAGACTTTTCATCTATACGTTCACCTTCATCAGATTTCCTTTTTAAATATCTTGATTTATAAAACTGGCTTTGAAAGTAGATAATCCAGAGAAATAAAAGGGGTGCCAAAAAAGGAAAAGAATAAAGAAACAAAGTAGTCTAAGAAATATCTTTATTTTTGCTAAATGTCTACGCAGTACAAGGCACAAGAACCATTCAAGAACGATTTACTGAATTAAATTCTTATATGAACATAAGTTGAGAAATAAATTCAGATTGTGAGGACATGTAGGATAGAAAAAGGTTGAACCTAGACTTCAAGAGCTTATAGTGATCGAGGAAGTATACTCTCGGGTGTCAGTTCTAAGAAGGAGAAGTTGTCTGGGTGGAACATTTTTCTTACCAATATAATAAAGTAGGGATGAGAATGATTTAATCATGTGGATGCGGAACAGCGGATTAAAACTGTAAACCATTTTAATATCTAATTAAAAAATAGAAAATCTTTAAAATGCATTTTCTTTTAAATTTGAATTTAATCATGATTTTATTTCTCGAGACATTTTATGCAATTCAACTGTTTAAAAAGAGGAACTTGGTACCAAGCTAGTTAATCAGTTAAATGCCATAAATGATACATACTTTGGGCGATCATGTCTCGAAAGAGACATTACTAACTGGGCAGAAGATTATCCAGTAGTAGGTTGCAATTGTTTTCTGCAGTCGACTGGTTGCTGGCCAAGGCTATAAAACGCAATCTGTCCTGTTATTTAACCCATACCTGGGAGCGGAGACGGATTAATACCGTTCCCAAGGATATTTGGGCGTAAGTGAATGCAAGGAATCCAACTGGAGTGAATTCAAGACTAGTACAATGCTTAAAGTCATTGAATCTGGGCAGAGATTTGGTGATGTTTGATGATGCCCGAGGTCAAATACCTCATTTGTATCCATAAAACTTAAATAGCGGGGTTGATAGGGCCTAATATAAGAAAGGAAGAAATTTTAAATATGTAAAATCCGATGATACATGACATAAACACTTTCTTCAAATCAAATATAAATTAAATTTTTATTTCACATTTTGATTGGCGATCTCTCGATATAGAATTCCGGGGCAGTCACACCCTCTGTACCCACTTCTGCACGCTACCATGTTTAGCTACCATAGAGAAACATCCATCACAACAATTAGCATGGAAGTATTTTTAGAGACGTGGAAGTTATCATACGGCCGTGAGAAAGTGATTGAAGCCTAGATGCTAGATTAGGATCAATAACATTGCAGATTTTTCTATTTATTTTATCAAGGATCTCTCTATATATAGCAGAGTCTCCAGATCAGATGCCGCAGCAGTGTTCAATATAATCGAATGGTAGACTTGTAAATGTGTAATTATTCACGATTCAGTTTTGAGTTCGATCCTAAGTGGGTGTGATTCCTAACGTCTGCATTGGGATACGTCTTAGTAATTCGCTATAAAACTGAATGGGTAAAAGATAGGCGTTCATTATGGTGCTTCCAGTGGATTAAGCAGAATATTTTATAAATATCTGTCTATATTTCTGATATGAGATCGTATTTATAATATTTACATTTCGGTTCGAAATTCCTAGCACTTCAGGAAGACCGGAGCGTCCGACGGTTGAATCGTCGTGAATATGGAAATGAAGATGACAATATTCCAAATAATGGTAATAGTGATGTTATAACTAATTGAGAAATTTAAGTAAGCCAGAAGAAACGAAAAAAGCCTGGGTTGAAATAACAAAAATGGAGATGCTAATTCTAATTTTTCATGTGATAATTCACTTTTAGCATTTCTTTTTAAAAATGACTACAAAAACATGCTTATTATCTGAAATATTGAATATATATTTAGACTTATGAACAGTAAATGGGTTTATTCTATGATTAGAAATTAGAAGTTAACTTATGTGATATTATGATTTTCGGAATCATTCCCCTTTGTTTCTTGATTAAATAACAAGAAAACTTCTAGCGTAAATAATGAGGAAAGAGGGTTTGAATAATTTAACTCACACAGGAGATACTGAAGGCAAGAATGACAGAAGAAAAACAGCACATAAGCTAACCTAGCGAGCTTGAGTGTATGGATGGCGAAGTAGGGTTTGGCTGAGATAGCTAGAAGACAACGTTTATTATGAGCTGAAAACGACAGGAAGTTGTGAAGAGTCATAATAACCAACGTCTGGAAAAAAGCACAGCATATAAAGGAAGAACAAGAATAACTCTCTTACCTGACAAGATATTCCGTAAAGCTTTCGCCGTCTTCCCGAATTAGATTCAGACTCATGTCTCTGTCGTAATCCGCCCGGTTCGATGCACATTGACTGCCACTCTTCTGATCTCTAACATTGCGCGGCAGGAGACTGCGGTAGCCAACTTCCAAGGCAGACAAGCGACCAGAACCGGACACAAAGCCAGAGGCGAACACATACGCAGACGCCGGCTCATCTACTAAACCAGCTTCGGGTCGACTAGTTCTCCTGTTTTTGTATTCAGATGAAACCGCGATGGATTCCTTTGGGCTAGAGTTGTGGCTTCCTTGAAGTTCATAATACGAGGAAGCGTCTGTTGGCTTTGACAATGACGGTGAAGCGTAGGACAATGATTCCTTATTCTGTGATGCCATTTTGAAAGCTAAGTCTTTAGAAGGTGCCTCTTATGTCCTTGATCTAACCGCATCGACACCGATGCAATCGTCTGTGCGTTCAGCCTCATTGTTAGCGTTTTTCTGCATTCGTTATGTATCTCCCAATTAAATTAAGAACATCTTTCGCTATCTACTTTCAACGTTGAAAATAAATACACAGCATTCGTTCATTTTTCGTTCTGATTGGCCAAGGGCTCAATTAGTCAGTTTTCCATTGATTGATTGATTTTGGTTTGCTAAAGTTGCTTTCTTTCTTATTTTTCTCTCTCTCCCCCTCTATTTTAATATAATTGTCGTCAGTGCCTTAACAATCGGCTATGAGGAGAACCATAAACGATTTCTCTTAATTGTTTTCAAAAATATATTTCTTTAAATAGTTTATCAAACAGGGCAAAGTAAATGTAATGTAAGAACGAGTACACGTATTTTCACGCTTTCCTTAAAATAAACGAATCCAATATAGATTCATGATTCAGCCGAGCAAAAGACTAGTGTAACAAATAATAAGGCTGCTCTTTCTACTTATTCACACGTCAAAATAACTATCGCCAATATAAACTGGACACACAAGTTCGAAACCTCTCAATTTTCTAACGGTAGGATGATCAAATTTCAAATCTAAATTGTTTGTCCATTTAAAACATTACAATTATCATAAAAATATATTCAGTTTAAATGCAGAAAAATGTTTATCAAACCATCACACTTTTCGGCTTATTTTTTGCCTTTTCCCTAGGAATCGTTTGGCCCTGGATCTGAAGATAAACTACAACCAGCAGCAAAGACTCTGACCTAAAGATTGGAAATTTTGAGGAACTACCATCTCGTAACTGTTGTTGTTTTCAGGTCAACCCTAACCCCGGGTAGTAGCACTCGTTAAGATCCTATCTATAGGCAAGTAGGGTACTTCTCTAAACATGAAATAACAGTACGTTTTTATAATAAAATGAACAATAATTTTTATAGCAAAATAACAATGAATGCAACACTAAAAACATACATTTTAGAGTAAAATTACTCACAATACATTTTATAATCTACAAACTATATATGTAAAAAATCACAACTTTACCCTGAAAGTATAAAATTATAAACAACATTTCTGTAGCTTAACGAATTAAAATATGCGTGACATATATAGAGTTCGGCATTAAATAACCCATAGAGGTTGATATGCCGCTAAACAAAACCAACCAACCAACCAACCAACCATCCAGGGGTTGTTGTGACTGAAAAAAAAATTAACCCCCAAAACACAGATGCCAAATTTAATTTCCTTCAAAATTTGATGTGTATGTAAATCCTGATGCAAATTAATTGAAACAACTGCTTTAGTTTCCTTTTATTTCACCATATAGTCAACACACTAACCTGCTCCCATTCTATCAAACACTCTTCCCATCTGCCCGACACTCATCCTCGCTATCCTTACTCATCTATCACCTTTCTCCTGACATTCCCTATGTCTATCCACTCCTTCTCTTTACCTTCCCCTATGTAGCCCCATGCGCAATAGTGGCAGTGGAATGCCTTGCTTGGGGTGAGATGATTAAAAAAAAAAAAAAAAAAAAAAAAAGTTTTAGAACCACTGAAGTGATTGGGTGTAATCTATTTTTATTTTTCCACTCAGATTAGGTCATTTGCACTGGTGTGCAGTAGCATGAATCTATTTTGGGGGAGTCTGATAGAATTTGTTATTAATTACCTGATGAGACATTGTTTTTTCAATGTCAAAACAAAATGTAAAATTTTGTAATAGTTTGTAGTTTGTACATGTTCTAAAGTAATAATTAATAATAAATATTAATTGGTCTATTTTTACATTGAGCACTGTTTTAAATTAATGTTTTGAACGTTGCAATTATTTTCTTCGTTCCTTATTCATTTGGATATATATATATATATATATATATATATATATATATATATATATATATACACGGCAGCGGGGTCTCAAATCGAGAGAATTGAGTTTTTGAGGAGTATGAAACAATCTCCTATTTGCTGTTGTTCCTAGGTCCTGACTCGGAGTGGTAGCACCTGTTAGGGTTCCAGCTGTTGGTAAATAGTGAACCGGAACGGAGCATGTGTACAGCGAGGAAGTTTTGTGGAAAATGGAAACAAAAAGGACGGTTTTACTTAGAATCGGAAAGAGTTTGTTTTTGTTTCCTTCGAGACTTGATTATGTGATTTGAGGCCAAATAACTTTCTTGGTTTATTCACCTTCAAGAATATTATTGCAGTCAATTATGGATAAAAGCTGCCGTCTTCACTTTCGGGTTCAAAATCGTCACTGCGTCGTTGTGGCTAACAAATTATTTTCCGCCCTTCAACCCTCACAAAAAAAAAAAAAAAACGTCGTAAAACTCTCGCTGCTCTATCAACATTTTTATGGACGAACTTCACTTAACTCTAAAATTCATGTCTACCCCCCGCAACACTTTCATTTGCTTTCGTATTTCATTTGAGCAGTTTCATCTTCGAACTGCTGTTCTGTGTAACACACTCTCAAGAGGGTGCTTCGCCGATAATTACAATATTAACCTGTCTAGGGTTAACCGTTTTCTTGCCCATATATCCGCAGAAACTGCGCCTCTTACTCTTTAACCTCGGATGGCTTTTGGGCGTTATACAGGGTGAACAGTCAGTTAATTATCATACGTCATATACGCCTAAGTGATCATGTCTCGAAAGAGAGATGACTGACTAGCCAGAAAATTTTCCCGCAGTAGGTTGCCATTACTTTCTGCGGTAGACTGGTTACCGATAAAAACTATAGAACTCAATCTATCTTACTATTTACCCATAGCTGAAGGGAGATGCGACAGATTAACACCTTTCTCAAAGGTATTTGCGCGTAAGTAAATGCAACGAAGTCAATTGAAATCTGAACTAGGATGTCATTGTGGTGCAGTGGATATCGGCTCGGAACGATAAACACGAAATCTTATATCCCTTAACAAAATATCCTTTTGCTCACCATTTTCTGTTCGGTTACTCATCTTCCACCCAGTAGTTTAAATCGCCCGCCAGTTGGTTATATCGCCTAGTTTGGGACATCCAATACGACTGATGAATGTAAATTACTTGGTTGTTGATCCTAAAAACCGGAACATTATTATGAAACCTCTTAAGTTGTAGTTAACTTTCTTGAGATGATGGTACACTCTATCATTGACCCCCTAAACCTGGTCGCAAGCAAAATGCCAAAATCTAAGTAACATTCTACAGACCTCACAGATACCGGCATCAGTGTTTATCGTTCCGAGCCGATATCCACTGCACCACAATGACATCCTAGTTCAGATTTCAATTGACTTCGTTGCATTTACTTACGCGCAAATACCTTTGAGAAAGGTGTTAATCTGTCACATCTCCCTTCAGCTATAGGTTAAATAGTAAGATAGATTGAGTTCTATAGTTTTTATCGGTAACCAGTCTACCGCAGAAAGTAATGGCAACCTACTGTGGGAAAATTTTCTGGCTAGTCAGTCATCTCTCTTTCGAGACATGATCACCCAGGCGTATATGACGTATGATAATTAACTGACTGTTCACCCTGTATAACGATACTTTTGACTTTGCGCCGTACATAGTCATTGGGTTTGCGCTCCCAGTTAGAGTCTTCTCAAGCATTTGTTCCTGTACATCTGAAACCTTTTACTTGCCACAACCAGAAGTGTCCAAGTCTCAAACGAGTAGAGTAGGATAGATACGACCAACTATCACATTTCATTTACATACATGCATTTATTGAACATTTGATCATATTTATAGTAAAAACAGAACCTATATGTGATTAAATAGAGATTAGCAGTTTCGTAACTCATCAGCATAGTAGATGCGTCATCATAAAACAGCCGATTTTTCTAGGGTAAGATAACCTGACGAATCCCATCTCTCTTCAGACTGATTTCGAATTCTACCTAACGCTACAGAGCCTCTACTATTTAATAAATACAACTTAAGCAGCTTCATAATAAACTACAGGTTTTTAGAACCACAAACTTAGTAATTTACATCCTTTAGTCGCATTAGTTTAGATCAGGATGTCCAAAGCTAGGCAATATCACTAAGTGGCGGACGGTTTCAACTACTGGGTGGGAGATGCACAACTGGACAGAAAATGGTGAGCAAAGGGAAATGTTGGTGGGCGATATAAGATTTTGAGTATTAGAATGGCATTTCAACATATGCTACCCAACAAAAAATATTCAAATGTGACATGCAAAGAACTTGTCTTAAAATAATAGGCTGATTGAGAATAATCGGATCCCATTCCTAAATAAAATATAGATATCCCCGTAAAACAACGAGTATTTTCTAGTTTTGAGAAGGGCCATTAACATTCGAATAGTTCTTCAGACGAAAAGACATTTTTTTGGATATAAATCATATAAAGGAAGACCAACTGAGAGGAGATTGTTTGATTGACTGATTTGTGCTTTAAGGTTTATCAACCTTTTATAGGTTATTTAAAGCCGAATCGTACTTTTGGATATTGCGAATATTTATTTTTGTTGTTGTAAACTGCATTAATAACTCTTTTTAAATTATTTTTAAATATACACTCCCGATCAAAAATTTAAGACCAATTAAAAATCTTTAAAAATATATTTTTTTTTACGGATAGATTTTAAACTTCTCCCACTTAAGGTTACCAATACTACAATCTAAAAGGTTATGGAAACAAAAAGCTACATTCCAAACATTTTATTTAGAAATTTACATTTTTATAAAATGAGGCGATTTACACATGATCAAAATTATAAGACCAGGGGTATAAATTGTTAGATCTATGGTAATTCCAAAGTTTTTAGTTCAGTTAGAGATTAGCAATCACTGCGTAATGGTGTTACCATGCCTAAAGCAGGCAAAGTTACCGAAGTTGCGCGTTCTCGAATTCTAGAATACCATAAGCAAGGTTTGTCACAGCGGGCGATCGCAGCTAAGGTAAATCGCAGTAAAACTGTGATTTGCAACTTTCTAAAGAACAGTGAGAATTATGTAAAAGCAAAATCCTCTAGAAGGCCCCAAAAAATTTCTCCTGCATTGCGTAGGAGAATAAGACGGGTTGTTATGAAAGACGAGGGACTTTCTTCTAGTCAAATTAAGGCAGTCACAGAAGCTGATTGCAGTCCCGTAAACCATCAGACGACACTTACAACAAAAAGGCATGGTAAATAAAAAGCGTAAACAAATTCCTCGGCTGCTTCTACGTCACAAGGTGAACGCTTAAAGTTTGGTCGTAAATACCAAACATGGGACGTTGAGAAGTGGAAGAAAGTCCTGTTTTCTGATGAGAAAAAATTCAATCTAGATGGTCCTGATGGCTTCCAACGATATTGGCATAACAAAAACATGCCTCCTGAAATTTTCTCCACACATCATAGTGGTGGAGGGTCCCTAATGGTATGGGGTGCTTTTTCTTACAGAGGGACGATGGAGCTCCAGGTGGTGCAGGGTCGTCAGACAGTGGCTGGTTATGTTAGCATGCTACAAAAAGCATCTTTGATGACGGAGGGCCATCGTTTGTGTGGGGATGGATGGTTATTCCCACAAGATAATGCTGCAATCCACGCTACAAGACTGATCTTGACCTTTCTACAAGAAAATGGTGTCCATCTCTTGGGACATCCTGCATGCTCACCAGACTTGAACCCAATTGAAAATGTTTGGGGATGGATGACAAGAGATGTTTATCGAAATGGCAAACAATATTCAATAAAAAATGAACTTCGTGAAGCCATCTTCAGAAGCTAGAGCAACATGCCCCGCACCTTAATGGAAACGCTTATTTCTAGCATGCCCGACAGAATTTCTGAAGTCATCAAAAGCAGTGGAGGTAGAACTCATTATTAAATTTGGTTGTTGAATGTTTTCACACACTTTTCATACACTTTTTGTACAATTTCATAGAATTTTTGTATCTGATCTTATAATTTTGATCATGTGTAAATTGCCCCATTTTATAAAAATATAAATTTCTAAATAAAATGTTTGGAATGTAGCTTTTTGTTTCCATAACCTTTTAGATTGTAGTATTGGTAACCTTAAGTGAGAGGAGTTTAAAATCTATCCGTAAAAAAAAATATTTTTAAAGATTTTTAATTGGTTTTAAATTTTTGATCGGGTGTGTACATCCTATTATTTAACCCATAACTGGAGAAGAAGAGAGGGTTTCACACATTTCCTATAAATATTTGCATGTAAACAATAATTTTTCCATATACGTCCTATTATTTAACCCATATTAAGAGGAGAACAGAGGGATTCAGTACCCGCTATACAAAACATAACCTCATCCAAAATGGGAGTAAAAGAGTCAGATTTTCGTTTTTCAAAAAAGCATTTGTAATAAAAAAGGGCACGATAGATTAGCCCAAATATTTGAACACAGGCTACGTCAAATGCTTCCGTATCGATATCAATTACGCCACACTTTAATCCATAAATGTTTAATGTTACGGTAAATAAAATAATTTACCACCGGTGACATATAGTGAACACTCATTTTTCTTCATTTTTTTAATCATTCCATGCCAAGCAAGGCAATAAGACCACTAAGATGCAAATTTTGAGCAAAAAAAAGCGTTATTAAAGAAAAAAAGCAATAAAGTAACTGGAGTTAAGATTGGTTGATTTATTCATTGATTTTTAACGGCTTAGCAACCTTTGTAGGTTATTTAAAAGCAAAAAAAAAAGTTTTTATATTTTAAGAATGTTTTCAAGATCATAATGATCTACTAATTAACCCATAGCTGGGGAAAAAGATTGATTCGTACCTATCCCAAGGGTATTTGCGCGTAAGTAAATATAACGAAACAAATTTCTAATTTCGAAATCATTTTTCATTACAGCTACTGCATATCCGATCTCACTGCATTTAGCATTCCAAAGCGGTCACCCATCTAGCTACTGATAAGGCTCGACGTTTCTTACCGTCCCTGATCGTAAGTTTCAACGTGATAGGACGATAAATAGCGGAGTTAAGACGTCAGAAGATAAGGGTATTTTTGAAGATCAGATTTGACTGGAAAGCAAGAAGCGAGAAGAGAATTCAACAAGAAAGAAGAAACTCTATGCATAGAACGTACGATGACATCTAGTAATAGTTGCCTAGCGTATGCAGAGCAGAGTTTGTCATCTCTCCATTGCGTCTCTGTCTTTTGGCAGAGCTTGGTTCAGTTGTGTCTCTATGCGCAGACAGAGACGCGACTGAAGAGTAAAATGCTGATAGGCGACCCTCTCCTGATAAAGTTATTCGAGTCTGCACAACTCCATTACGATCGTTGTAGGGCCTGGGCAAGTTTTGACCCTGGCCCTAGCGTAAGCGCTCGGGTTTCCCACCATGAACCGACGTAAATATCCGTCTAATAATTTCAAAAGTAAATTGATGCAACTGAACTGCCGATATGGTATTGCGCTTAAGTTGATATGCCAAAACGAAAAGCTGATCAAAACAAAAATTGCTGGTCTTTCTATATGTATCGAGATTCTTGACAAATTTTGAAAAAAAGTCTGTAATGTAACTTCTAAGTGACTTCTTAGTTCGAAGCTAACGCTATTAAAATCTTGACGTTTTAGCGTAGATTAATGGTCAAATAATCCGTTTGACCCTTACTACTGGGTAGGGAGTTCGATCTTCAGTGAGATCCAAATATGCCAAACAAACATTCTTAACTCTAGAATACTAACCATGGGTACATAGTACCCAGCGGAAATGACACCATTTTAATTAAAATTTAATTACAATTTTCAGTACAATTTTCACTGAATGCAAGCGTCATAGAAAACAGAAATGAAAAGAAGTTACGAAAAAGGAGAGATAAACAGTGTTAATGGTTTTCGGCAAATCACACATCTCAACTTTATAGTTCAATTCAGAAATATTGCCTTAATGTTGGTAATAGATAACCTAGTACAGATATATACATATATGTGTGTGTAGTGTGTTGTGATAATGGTTAGTGCCAAACTTTCTGTTTTAGCAAGCAGGTTTTTGTCGTCATGTGCTCTATATCGAGATAGAAATAGAAGCTTAATAGAAATAATGTGGAGAGGTTTTGCACTTAACTGAGCAGAGTTATGGAGACTTCGAAGTTTCGTGAAGGCATCATTACGTTATCCTTATGTCTCATGGCTTTTTTTTTAAAGAAGTGAGGACATCATAATATATATATATATATATATATATATATATATATATATATATATATATATACTACCGGCCATAATTTTTAGGCCACACTAGTTTTTTTTAAGAAATGATGTATTTCATACTATTTTTAGTATTTATTGCCAAATGAAAATAGAATGCTTCTTTTGCTATTATTACTTTGAAATTATTTACAAGACAAGGAAACAAAGATGAACTTGTCCGAATAAACCATAATTTTTTTTTCATTCTTTCACTGATGAAACCGTAATATAGGTAATTATTAAATATTTATAAATTCATTTGATGCACATGTTGTTGTG
This sequence comes from Ascarosepion bandense, assembly GCA_037127315.1. Classification (NCBI taxonomy): domain Eukaryota; kingdom Metazoa; phylum Mollusca; class Cephalopoda; order Sepiida; family Sepiidae; genus Ascarosepion; species Ascarosepion bandense. The sequence continues at coordinate 3,801,857 of JBBBDQ010000410.1, read as the reverse complement.
CAGTATTAACAAAAGAACAATTCTATTTTCATTTACAATTATTTCCATGATAATACATACTAAAAAATAGTATGAAATACATCATTTTTTAAAACACTGGAGTGACCTAATAATTATGGCCGGTAGTATATATATATATATATATATATATATATATATATATATATATATATATATATAACAGCATACTGCAAGTCAAAGCTAAGCTCAGTTTCTGCGTTCTGCTATCCATTCACGCAAACTCATCAGTTAAGTGGTTTGTTTTCATTTTCCTATCTCTCTTGCCCTTAATAGGCCCGGTGTGGGTTATTTTTTCCAAGCCGTCCTTCCTATTTATGTGTTCAGAGAATTTCAACAGCTTTTCTTGATTCTGAGTAGAAGTGTTTCGTCTTAAAGTCTTCCTTGCTGATTACTCGTTCTGGCTATGGAATTCTCATTATCCATATTCTGCTGCCTCTTGTTTCCACCTCATCCGTGGGAAGATTGTACAACATTCTCTGCTATGTGTTGTGTCGTCGAGGTGGATACGATACACAGAGAATATCTGCTACTAAATTAATATACAAATAGTACAATAATTACAATGACATTAAGACTGAACTTACAACACAGAGAGGAGGGGTTTAGATCGCAATAGTCGCCAAAGTAATCAGTCCGAATATTACTCGAATAGCACTGTTCTTTACTTAAATAAACCATTTCAGATTATGGGCCATTCCGTGATTGAGCCTGCTGCAGGGGTGTCAGCCACTCTACAACACTACGTAAGAGGATGGACATCATACAGCAACCAAGTACTCTTTTCTTTCTAAAAATCCCTTTTCATTTATCAGCACTTTGCTGAGTTTCTTGGAATGCTTCCTTCCCTTCTTTCGTTCGGATCTCAGTGTCACATTTGCTATCCTCTGTAAAAAAAAGTTTGCCAGATATTTAATCTTTTTCCTATGCTTAATGTTTAACAGACACTTTTATGTGCAGAACATATTATTAACTTTTTTTGGGGAAAAAATCTCTGTGAATGTCCGCCGAAAGTGTGGTCTCGTTGGACCGGAACGGATATTTTGGCTAAATGACAGATGTCTAATATCTAGCTTCATGAAATTGTTGTTATATTAGCATGATTCATTTTCATCGTTACCTTTTTACGTTCTATACTTGTATACTTCATAGATTATATTTCAAAGGCAACCTATAAGTATTTGGTAGAAATATCATAACTCCGAGTACAGAGAGAAAATCGCCCGATAAGGATAATAAATCTTTCTTTGTCTCTCTTCCTCCATCACCCCACCCCACACACAGAGACATATATATATAAATATATATCACTGAAATATGTCTGAAAGAAACGTTCCTTCCTGATCTGTCTGTTTCCTTTTTTTGTTTTTTTTTTTGTTTGGAGTTATAATATTTCAACACAATATTTATAGGATGCCTTTGAAGTCAGTAATCATTATTATTGGGAAAAAAGGTTTTCAAAGGAAAGCTAAAAATATTTTTCATCTTCAAATAGCCGACAAAAGGGTGATAGACCGTAAAAACAAGTCTACCTATTTCTGTTCATTATCTATCTATCTATCTATCTATCTATCTATCTATCTATCTATCTATCTATCTATCTATCTATCTATGTCAGCTTCTACATGATCTATCTATCTATCTATCTATCTATCTATCTATCTATCTATCTATCTATCTATCTTACATCTGTTCATATCTATCTATCTATCTATCTATCTATCTATCTATCTATCTATCTATCTATCTATCTCTTTAGGTTTCTATTTTATAGATTGTTGGTTTTTGCTTTAAATAGTGTATTTTTTTTCACCAGCCATGTTTTGTGCTGGTTTATCAATAAATTGATTTTGTGGTTATATATATATATATATATATATATATGTGTGTGTGTATATATTCTGAATTTAAAGCTCTGTGGGAATACACCATGAACTTCTTCAAGGTCATAATAGTTAGAGAAACTAATTTATGTATAGTATATATTCTAAATAACAGGCCATTTTGAATTTAACAGTTTTCAATTTTTAAATTATATATATATATGTGTGTGTTTGTGTTTGTGTGTGTGTTTGCGGGTATGTAGATGGCTATAAGTTTTACTTATATAGATAAAATATGCCTGGTTACAAAGAAAGTTTCAATATGTCATGAAAAATAAACGAAGAAACAGATGAAGTATGGTTATTTCGGGTATATATATATATATATATATATATATATATATATATATAGGAGAGAATTTCAAGCCTGTAAAAACGGAGAGAGTCATAATTGTATTTAAATAATATAAAATATTAAATAGATAAAATAGAGAACAAAATTAATATTATCCATAGCAATGTGAAACATTGAGAGGTAATATATATATATATATATATATATATATATATATATATATTGAAATCTCTTAAATGGTGAGTTCGTAATACGCACTTGATGCACCCGACGTAGTATCTGTCTGCTTATTTAAGTATATTTTGCTCTAATTTCTTTCTGCTGAATTTTGTATTAGGCACCTTCCTATTGTATCATACCCTGGGAGAGTTTATTTTCTGCATTTCATTTAAGAGATTTTAATTTAAGTACAGTCGATGTTCATGGGAGTTAAATTTAAATCTTATAATGTTAGGGTACTACTTTTTATCAAGAGTAAAATTTAAATAGAAAAAATTGTATGTAGAGAAACATTTAAATTAGCATTTTAAAAAAATTAACAAAATGCAGGAAGAAGTATTTAAAGGGGCGTAACTCGTAATTGTTAATAGTATTATTTGCGGAGAGAAACAAAGAAACCAAATGGGAAAACAGGGGACAAACGAATATATATATATATATATATATACATGTGTGTGTGTGTGTGTGTGTGTGTGTGTGTGTGTGTGTGTGTGTGTGTGTGTGTGTGTGTGTGTTGCATTTTGGTAGCAATAATTCTTTCAGACATGTTTGGTTGAATATCATCGACAAGTTCTGTCTATCAAATTTTTATCAATTTTTTTAAATTTCCGAATTAGTAGTTTCATGTAATCGGTTAAATTTCCCAAAGTTCATGTGTATTTTTATTTTCCCGAGTACTTTCGAATGTTGTACATTCCTTTTCAAGGATTTTCTGTCTGCTTATGTCAATGTATTAAGTTAATTCCGGTGTTCCCACGGTTGCTAGAACTACTCTGGATCATTTTTGTTGTATATTTTTATGAATTTATTTATTATTTTTTGCAAACACACTTCAATCCCCTATCGAGAAGGATCTTCTATGTGCCGTGTCCCTTCAGGACGTAGGTGATGATGAACTTCCACATCTCCCTATCCTTTGTAGCTCTTAACACCCTTGCTCTTGTTATCCCTCTCAAACCCTGCTCTACCATCCATTTGCTCAAGCCCTTCCAATATGTCACGCATTGCTTTCTCCTGTCTCTTTTTCCTTTATCTGTCCTGTGAGTATCAAATTTTCTAAGCCCTCTTTTCTCATTACATGTCCAAGAAACTTCACTTACATTTTCCTGGTGTTAGTTTTCGTTTCCATCATCTCCGAAACCTCGTCGTCGCTCACATATTCGGTCCATGATATCCTCAGCATCCTTCTGCAGAACCATATTTTGGTTGCTTCAAATCTCTCTTTCATCTTTGAAATTCACTGCCATATTGAAGGCAGACATCATATAACAATCCAGTAGTATCTTTGTTTGCGGCGAAATTTTCTTGTCTCCCATTACTCTACTCAGCTTCTGGAATGCATCTTTAGCCATGCCAATTCACCTTCGGATTTCTGTCCTCTGTTAGAAGACTTACCGGGTATTTCGATCTCTGTATCTGCTTGATTTTAGTATCGCCGACCTATAGTTGACATTTTGGGATGCTCCTTTTACTGAAGACCATGCATTCAGTTTTTTGGAGTTTATATATAGTGATTTCTAATGTCAGCTGTTAGACATTTATTGCAATAGCCTTTAGAATTTTGAGACTTACTTTGAACAATGTTCTTTTTACTATTTTGGTGGCTACTTCGACGTGGAGTAATGGTTAGCAAGCATTTCTTGCTAGTTTACTTACGGCTAAGTAGTTAGTTCGATCTTCACAGAGCGCTCCATTCTCTCGACCTTGTATTACACCAAAACTACTCTTAATAAACTGTTTATATAAGGCACTTTGACGTTTAGTAAGTTTGTCTTGACGGATCAGTAACGACTGAGTAGTAATTGAAATCTTAATTGGGTGCTCCATATTCTTGGCTTTGTACCACACCCAAACTACTCTCAGTAAATTGTTATATGGGGCACTTCGGCGCTTGTCTTTCTGGATTACCTGCAACTGAGTAGTGAGTACGATCTTCACTGGGTGTTCCATACTCTCGGCCTTGTTCCACGTCTAAACTACGTTAGAATATTGTTATATGGGGCACTTAGACGCTTAGTAAGTTTGTCTTACTGAATCAATTACGACTGACAAAAGAGTAAAATCTTCAATGGGTGCTCCTTACTCTCGGCCTTATGTCACATCTAAGCTTTGCTTAGTAAATCAGTATATAAATTTTTGGTGATATCTACTAATATTTGTATTTTATTAATATCGATTTTCTTATTTGTTATATTTTGATCTATACGTGCGCAGATTGCACCAAATTTTGACTAATGACAAGTTAACCTACGAGATAATGCATGGAGAGGGTGAGATAGAAATGCACAAGAAAATCCCGTTTTATTTCCTTTTCTCTTCATTTTTTTCTATCAGTTCTCTTTTCATTTGCTTGTCTTGTTTCTGTTAAAAGCTTCGCTATTTCCCACGTGTATATACATGGTTATGTACCTGGCGCAACGCCAGGAAGCGAGTGCGGTTGTCGGGAGAGTGCCTCACTGATATATCATAACAATCAAGTATTAGTGGTCTAATATTCGCATGTCTTTTCGATTTTCTACCCAACATCTTCCCCCTAATTTTAACACATCTTTGAAACCCTTTTGCCTTTTTCGACAGCAGTTTAGTTTCTGATTGTTTCTTAACCTCTTTCTTTTCTTGGCTTAACTTCCTCATGTTATTAAGTATTTTTTATTTTCTCGGTTTGATTCATTGTTTTTATCTTAATTTTTTTCTTTCATGTTTTTTATCAGATTTCTTAACGAACCCTTTTTGTTTTTTTTCATTTTTCCCTATTTTCCGCCATTTTCTCTATTTTTTTCGTTTTTCTCCATTTTTTCATTTTTTATCTCTTTACTTCCATGTATATTTCTTATTTTCATATTTTCTAATTCTTTTTATTTTTCTCACTTTTTATTCATATTCATTCTTTCTGTTGAAACATTTTCTTCCATAATTCTCTCTTTCTTTCCTTTTTTTCTCAGTGTTCTTCCATATTCTCTCTCTTGGCCCATTTCTCTCTTTTCTTTCAAAATTCTTTATTTAGTTGCTTTTTTTCATTGTTCTTCCATATTTTCTTATTTCATTTATTTTTTCTTTTCTTCCATATTTTCTCACTTTTCTTTTTTTTCTCGATTTTTTCATATCCTATATTCTTTTTTTTCCTTTTCTCCTTTTCTTTCATAATTCTCTCTTTCTTCTTTACTTTTTCTCACTGTTCTTTCATCTTCTATGCTTCGTTTTTTTTTTATCACATTTTCCTCCATTTTCTCTGAGTTTTCATTTTTTCTCTCCTGATTTTATTTTCTATCTGTTTTGCTTTTTCTCACTTTCCTACTTGTCAGTTTTTTGTTCCTTTAATTTTTCTTGTCACTATTTCTCATTTTTATTCCATATTCTTTCTTTTTTGTTGTCATTTCCTTTTTACTTTTTATCGATTTTGTCTCATTCTTTTTATTTTTTCCTTGCTTTTTATCCATAATCTCTGCTTTTTTGCCTTTTCTCCCTTTTTATCACATTCTATCTTTTTTTAACATTTTTCTCATTATTTTATTTATTTATTCTGAGTTTTCTCCATATTCTCTCTTTCTTATTATTTTCTTTCTTTCCTTCTTTACTCTGTCCTTCCTTTTCTCTAAATTTATATTTGACTCACTTTTCATCTCTGTTCTCGGTTTCTTTGCATTTTTCTTACATTTTTTTTCATATTGTCTATTGCTTTTCCTTCTACCCATTTTCTCAATTATTCTCTCATTTATTGTTTCTTTTACATTTCATTCTTTAATCTCTCTTTCTTTGCCTTTTCTTTAATTCCTTCCGTATTCTCTCTTTCTTTGCTTTTTTCTCATTTCTTTCCATATTCGCGTTTATACCAATATATGTACATGTTCTTGTTTTCTTTTCATACTAAATTGTCTATTATTTTTATCGATTCTTCTAATTTATCTTTCCTCACATGTCTTATTCGCTTTTACTTTCTTTTTCAATTTTTTTCTCTTTCTTCTTCTCCGCCAATTATTACCAATAATAAGCCCTACAATAATAAGTCTACATTATTCCGATTCCTCTCAGTTCGCCTTTCATTACTTACACCATCTTTACTTTAAAACAGCCATCTTCGTTTTTCCTCGCGGAACTAAATTATATAACCTTTTTTAACAAATAAATAAAATTCATATTAAAAAGAATCATTGAAATCTTTCTCAGACAATTTTTCTGCCGACAAACTGTTTAATTTCTTTCAACTATCATTCCTTCCCTTCTAAATATCATTGGCGTCAGTCGACATCGGTTTTTACACCTCCTCCATTTTGTTTCTGCCAAAACCCTACGATAAACTAGTAAGACTGGAAAGTGATCAAAGAAAAATAACAGCCAAGACGTTTTTTATTATGCACATTATAGACCAATGAAATCACGTCTAGTATCAGTTACTACTATCTCTACCGTTTGGTGTCTCCCTTTTCTGCCAATCGAAGGACATATCTAAAGAGGAACTTTTGACTTAAATCGATATTCATAAGGGCTTCAAACCATCACCCCGCAAAACTACCTTATTGAATCAATATAATTACATATATTTAAAGCATAAACCGCTACAGCATTTGTCTAGTTATATATATATATATATATATATGTGTGTGTGTGTGTGTGTGTGTGTGTGTGTGTGTGTGTGTAAATTTTTCATATATAAACTTGTTTAGCAATCGAAACACACACACACACAAATATATATATATATATATATATATATATATATAAAGTAATAAACCAGTAGATAGTTATTTAAAAACATGCTCAATGCACAATCAAAGGAACTGAATATGCAGAGTCAATATTTTATATATATATATATATATATATATATATATATATATATTTAAATATGTATTTTTAAATATATATATATGTGTATGTTTATATATGTGTATGCATTTATATATATATATATATATATATATATATATATATATGCAAATACACAAATACACACACACACACCTATATACAGGATGCAATGAATAGATTGACGTCTAAATTACTCAAAAGTTAAAATAACACTGACGTCTTATTTCAACAGATGAATTTAGTAAAATTACACAAAAAAATCTTGTAACACTAAAGTGTAAATTTTTTCAATAAAATCACATTTGGTTTCAACCAAGGCTTCGAGATGACTATAGAACCTCCTGCAATCTTCTGGAGAGTTTCCTTGTTTAAATTAGTCAATTCTGCTATAATCCTTGTCTTCAGTTCATCTTTGATATTTTAAGGAGTTTCTCGCTTAACTGCGTCTCACGCATAATAATCATAGGGTTGCAGTTTGGGTTATTCGATAGCCAGAGGTAGGAGGTGATGTGGTCGCAGAAATTTTTTGAAAACTATGAGTTCTACTGCTTGTTTGGCAGACATAGGCTATTCCAGTAGCCATTCTCTTGAGCTAGAGTAGCACGAATTTCTCGAATCGCTTGATGTCGGACTCTTGAGTTGAGTCTGGGGCCCTAACCAAACGAATTCGAGATTTTCCTCTTATCAGAACGATCAGAGTGAATTTTCCTATCTGCTGTACGTTTCATCTTTTCCGGATCCTCTTGTCCTTTGATTGACATCCAAACACTCAGAAATACCTGTACTGAAGCTTCCGGTGGGAATACAGTACAGCATGTCATTTCCGAACTTCTGGCAGAGTGAATTGCGTCAAGGTGCTCATTTTGTTACAGACGGTTCCCAACTGACTCTACTATTGCAATCGGCAAACACAAAAACAAACACTGTGCATGCGCGAAATGAAATTTTGAAACTTCGACTTTTTATAAATCACACCCTGTATATTACTTATTCATATTTAAAGCTGTTTATCAATCAAATACATAAACATACGTGGTTAGCCAATTTTGTATTGCTTTTTAATTTTTCTATTTTAAATGTAGATCTGTGATTGAACCACCTGGTCTTAAAGCTGTCTTTAGTTGAGCCCAAATATATTTTGTTTTGGCCATCTAGGTCATGTACCTTTGCTTAATAAATTATTTCTTTTGTGTTGCAGAGACCTTGAAGTAGACATTTATTTTTGTCCCTGCAGTTGCATTCTGTGTTGGTAGTTTTGTTTTGTACGATGCTATTTAAGTTTCTGGCGTTTTTTTTTTTTTATGAAACTATCTAAATTATTAGTCCAATTATAACTTAGTTTGATTGTGTTTCTGTTGAAGATTCTGTTTAATTTTTATTCTTTTGGAAAGTGCTTATCTATTAGTTTAAAAAATATTTGTCCTATTTCGGTCTTTACTTCTAAATTAAATGGTGGGTTGAACCAGATAATGTTATGTTGTATATTGTTGTTTTTTATTTGTCTGTTTGATTGAGAATTATATTGTAAAATGTTTTTATGGCCAGAATTTCTTAGTGCATCTTCATATATATATTTTTCATTAAATATTGATTTGTTTGACGAATTATTAGATAGTCTGTGTTCTATGCCTTTGTAAATGTGTTTAATTGTATTATTTGGATGATTGGACTTTGTATTTATGTATGATAACTTCGTGTTTGTTTTCATGTATGGTGAGGCATTTCCAGTTTGTAAATTAAGTTCTACATGTAAATATTTTACCACTTTATTATGTGTGTCCACTGTCATATCAAAATCTTGTTCTTTGAATAATTTAAAAAGCTGTTTTTTTATTTTATCATTCATTCTTTTGTTGTCTGGTGCTATTATTCATCCGTCATCTCTATATAATCCGTGGTTGTCAATATGGTTTATTTTGTTTATTTTGTTTAAAATGTATATTCCCATCAATTCTGAGATTTCTGCTCCATCATACGATCCTTGTGGTACATCGAATGCTCCGTTGTTGGATATCTTGATCCATGCTATACCTTTGTAGAAAAGTATAGATTTTTGGTAATGTAATATTATGTCAATATGCTTTGATGGTATTTTTATGTATATTTTAGCAAAATTAAATGCTTCCAGTAAACATTTCTCAGATATTTATGGGTAAAGGTTTTTATATCATATTTGATGAATGTGTATTTACTTTTGCATTTAATTTTTTTGGAACCAGGAAATACAATCATTAGTGTTTTTCCACTGGTTTGCTTGAGTGGCTGTTCTTAACAAGTCGAAAATATTTTTTAATATTTGATGACATATCTTGCCCACTTCTGCTTTTGTATTAAAAAAATATTTGCGACTTGTTAAGAACAGCCACTCAAGCAAACCAGTGGAAAAACACTAGCAAAGATGAATTCGTCCGAATCACCCTAAAGTTTCTTCATTCTTTCATTGAGGAAACTGCAATATAGGTAATTATTAAATATTTATAGATTCATTTGATGCATATGTTATTGTGCAATATTAACAAAAGAACTGTTCTATTTTTATTTAGAATTATTCACTTGGCAATAAATAGTAAAAAATAGTATGAAATATATCATATTTTAAAACATTAAGGTGACCTAATAATTATGGCCGGTACTATATATATATATATATACAATATATATTCGATTTTTTTCGAAATAACAACATCACTTGATAAGACACAAAAAGTGTCGAAACAAAATAGCTACTTTTGTAGTGATATTATAACATATCAATGTTATAATTTATTAATAAATATTATATATATATATATATATATATATATATGTGTGTGTGTGTGTGTGTGTGTGTGTGTGTATTTATATATTATGCATATATATATGTATATATATATAGTCGTCCGTAGACAGTTAGATAGCCGATTTCTTTTTACCCAGGATTATTTTTGTATCCGCGCAGATACTCATCGATATATACATCTTTCATAATATTCACCTGATGGTTGCATAATGCATAAAACACAGAGTCGTGCTTAAACTAGGATTATTTTTATATAATATATATGTTATAAAAAGAAATGATCATAATATCACACGATAAAATAAATAAAAGCTTAACTATAGCAGCGGGTGTGTTATTTTTAACGTAACTTGCATAAAAGAAGGACTGCTGTTTAAATACACAATATTTCGTTAAATATGTCAGGGAAGGAAAATATGACAATACCTAAAACAAACGGCACTTCCAAATGGCTAAAGGACTGGCAGAAAGCGCTTTGGAAAATGAATGATATGAAAAATTTTGTAGCTGCTACCTTCCCACAAACGAAAAAAATCTAAAAACGCTAAATAAAGAATATGTCGGCCATAGTTAACAAAATAGGTTTAGAAGAATGGTAGCATTACACACATTAATATATATATATATATATATATATATATAGAGAGAGAGAGAGAGAGAGAGTGAGAGAGACAGTGAAAATGAGTAGTTTGCTGTTTTTTTCTATCTATCTATCTATCTATCTATCTATCTATCTATCTATCTATCTATTCCCTTCAGTATCTATCTATCTATCTATCTATCTATCTATCTATCTATCTATCTATCTATCTATCTATCTATCTATCTAGTATCTATCTATCTATCTATCTATCTATCTATCTATCTATCTATCTATCTATCTATCTATTCTTAGTATCTATCTATCTATCTATCTATCTATCTATCTATCTATCTATCTATCTAATTAGCAAGTTCTTTGGCCTCCAACAATGTTCGCCCTATTCTCGACATTTCGGTTCCTTTATTTTCATTCCGAATGGAACGTTCGATCATCAACAATTTTGTCTCCCACTTTTTTGTAATTTATTTTTTTTATAACTTTAACGCATATTTATTCCTCGTTAGTGGCAAGGGATTCATTATTTTTTGCTTGGGAATAGACTTCAGTCTGTCAAAAACAGAACAGCACAATGATTTATCAAGATGCACACCAATATCAATATAAATTTCAACCAGTGCAATATATGTAATTTACATAGCCACACACACACACACACACACACACACACACACACACACACATATATATATATATATATATATATATGTATATATATATATATAACGTAGCACACTTGGTATACAATCCAGGTAAATTCCGATAGTGACGAACTCAAGAGAACTCAATGTTAAATTCATTTATTTAATTTAACAGAGTAATATAATTTATAAAAGATTTTGGATTATTACAATGGGTAATACATATTTCACCGCGTCCTGATGTTATAGATAGGGACCATTACTGTCAGGGATATACATAAGACCATCGTCCCGGTAGATACCTACTTGATTAGGCTTAACAATTCTACGGAGAGTATATATATATATATATATATATATATATATATATATATATATATATATATATATCCCTATTAGATCCGCGATTTTAGCTGAATCATAAGACCCCTATTATTAGTGTTGGTAGTATTTAAGGTATTTTTTATGATTGTATTTTAATCATTTATATTTTTTTATTTTAACTATAGTTAGAATAAATTACTACTAGCGGTTATAATGTAATTTATGTTAGGATGTATGATTTATGATTTAATTTTTACCATAAATATTCCCCATAGTCGGTATATTTTAATTTAAGGGTAAATCCCTTGTCGCGTTTCTAAGAATGAATATAAGTATTATATACCTCGGTTTCGATCGAGCGTTTTTTTAATTATTTTAAAATCAGTTCTATCGTGAGTTCTTTTTTCTTTCCATCTTTTTGTGGTTTTCCCTTTTCTGTTAGGTTTATCTAATTGTTCTTGTTTCTATATTTATATTTTTAATTTTAGTATTTTTAATTATTTTAACAATATTTTTAAAATTAGCATTAATTTTTAAAATAATAGTAAATTGTATTAAAATTATGATGTACATTTTTTTTGTACCGTAAATATATCCCAGTATATTTGAAATGAAATTTCATAGTTAAATTTTTCCATGTTTTTCTAAGAGAACAGTAAATTGGTTTGAGACCCTCTTACGGGAAATGGTGTCAACATTTATTTCTCCTGACACTGTATTTCCTTTTATTGTATTTCTTTGTTCTTTCTTTTTCACTTCTTGCTTTTAATTCAGTTTTTCTGTTTCCCATTTTTTCTTTTTTTCTCTTTTTTCTTTATTCTCTTTTTTCTTTTCTTTACATTAATCAATCGTCTATCTCTTCTTTACACTTGCTTTTCTCTTTCTTTGGGTTTCTTTTCGAATGAGCGAGAAATTTTCGTAAATAACCGTTACAAATGTATATTCTGATATGGACATGTGAGCATCTATGTAAAATAAAAGAAAAGAAAAAAATTGAGTTGAGGATCAACTGTTGAACCATTTGGGTGTGACGATAATCACATCAGGACGCGGTTAAATATGTATTACCCATTGTAATGATCTAAAATCTTATATATATATATATATATATATATATATATATATAAATCCAAACAGAAAGTGGCATATGGGTAAAATCCCAATGGAGATCCTGTTAATATTAATTGTTTAAAATAAATATTAAAATTGATTCAAAGAGCTTAATGTAAATAAAATTATCTATTTACAAAGCCATATATATATATATATATATATATATTTCAAATATAACTTCGAAAATTACATGTGTCAAATGATCATTTCGACGAAATGCATTCGCTTCATCAACGATCTTTTTTATTACAGAAAAATTCAAAAGTTTTTCATGCACCAAAAGTTCACATAAAAAAGGAAAAGGAACGAAATAAGAAAGAAAAGTGTTATGGTGCCCTCTCTAGACGAATGGACTCTTCCTCTGTCAATAACATAACCTGCCTGACTTCCGGGGACGCAGCTGTGAAGCAGTCGTGTGACAATCTAGAGAGTCGTAACGCTGCGTAATTACGCCGTTCGAACTTACACTTCTATTTTCCTGATTACTAACATTCTTACTTGCATATATGTTCTGTTATTTTGATACACTGTTTGAACTTACCTTCTTGTTTTCGTTTCTTTCTTCCTGGCACAAACAGGCTACAACAAATTAGCGACGAAGAGAGGGAGAGAGAAAGAGAGAGTGAGTGCGTGTGCTTGTGTGTATATTATCGTCTATTGCTTTATTACGCGTAATATTTACCTGATTATAAAAACCAAACTAAGCAAAATTCCACTTAACTGTTTTTATTTCAGTCAGTTAAGTGCCATATCTGTTCTTGGGAAAGGTATTAATCCGTCTCTTCCTTCCAGTTATGGGTTAAATAGCAGGACAGATTGGGTTCTATAGCCTTGGCTGGCAACCAGTCTACCGCAGAAAGCAATGGCAACCTACTGCGGGATAATTTTCTGCCCAATCTGTCTTGTCTCTTTCGAGACAGGATCACCCAATCGTGTTTCACGTATGGCACTTAACTGACTGGATATCCGAAAATGATCAGATATATGGTACATTCGGACATTTTTTCACTCACTTTATTTCCAGAAAAGCAAACACTTATACGAATACACACACACATACACACACACACATACACACACACAAATACAAAATCTCAGTACCTTGGAAGTCATTTTTAATGAAACATGTATAAAAGAAAGTTTGCTGCTCAAATAAACGTTTTAACTCACATCACTTCGTCATTGATGACATCTCAAATGTTTTTAAAACCTACAACTGTCTTTCAGTTTTTATCAAATTGCTGACATGTCAGTCTTTCTGCTGCAGCGTGTCTTTCTGGATGCTGACTGTTGAAATGTCGTGTGAGTTCACTGGCTGATGTCATATTGGTATTTGACATCATGATGACTCCGCGTGTGGCTGAGAAGACCTGCTTTTGAAAAGCAAATGCGGTCACATTGATCACGTGTAAGAGACCTCTTCGATCCGTGTTCTGGGAGAGGGTTAACGCCTCTCACATATCTGTCTGCATGTTTTTATTATACATATACTGTCCTGCTGTTCTCAGGATTCTTGACACCAGGAGCATTTTAGAATTTTCTATCTTTGCAAGTTCTTAACAGGGTTGTAGAATTATGAGTATGTTTTTAAGTGTGTCCTTCTGATTGTCTTTATAGCGCTTGTGGGGCGTACACTGCGGTTGTTTTTCCCCTGTTCTAACTCCCAATAGATAACCTGTTTAGGCATTCGTAAGTATTCTAGACGGACAAGAAGACAAAACCATCTAAGTTACTGTTTCAAAACCCTGGACTCAGTACTTGCCGATCTTGACAACTGCAGCACTCTTATATATCTTTTTTTAATTGTTTCACCCCAAGCAAGGCGGTAACGCCACTGGTGCGCAGGGGGCTACATAAGAGAAAAAGATTAGCTAAGAGGATTGTAAAGAGAACGACAAACCAGTTACAGGGGGTGTCAGAGAAAAGAGCAATTGAAGGATGGGAATACAGGTGTGATGACAGTTGCAAAGGTAGAGAAAAAGGAAAAGATATACAGGGTGATGTAAAAAGAACTGGAGTCAAGTGGTTAAGAGATGGGTATTGACATTGCATTTAAATTCCTGGAGGTTGTAGCCCACAGGAAAGCAAGTATATGAAAGGGAGTTCCACAGGCGGGAAGTGCGAGAAAAGAAGCTGATGAAGTAGAATTGTCGGCTGCATTTGGTTGATTTGACTGTGAATGGGTGGGACCCAGTTGCCAGTCTGGTTGCACGAGTAAATTCTTGTGGCGGGGGCACCAGTGACTTAAGTTCGTCGAAGTAGAAGCCATGAAAATATTTGTAGAACAGAGGGAAGCCACATCCCGTTGGTAAGAAAGTGATTGACATGTGATCGAGAAAATATCTATAAAATGTTACACTGACAACGCTGATGATACAGCCACAAATAAGCAAATATAATATTAATATATATATATATATATATATATATATATATATATATTATATAATATATAAGATTATTTGTAAACGAATTATTTCGCGACCTATTACGTGAGCGTTCTTATAAAACCTAGGTCGCGTAATAATTCGTTTACAAATGAAATATATATATATATATATATATATATATATATATATTGCATGCTTCCTTGGTTGCTAGAATCTCTAAAAGTTTAAATGCAACATCAGTAACCATCTTCTATCTACAGACTTTTGAACGATTTTTATGTCTTTAGAAAATTTACATTGCACTCAATCTGCAAGCTGAGTGTTAATGTGTTTAATAATGGCACCAATATGTAGCTTCATAGCATTTACCAAATTTTGAGCATTTAATTGTTAACCTATCTTAAAAATGTACACGAAAACATTGTTAACGCGGAGTGATACGTTCTAAAAAAATATTTTTGTGATTTCTCTTAGCCGTTCTTTAGAAAATCACTATTGCACTCAATGTAAAAAATGAATGTTGAAGTGTTAAGAAAACTGAACTATTATAGTCCTATAATTTTTTACACTTTTAGTTTAAAATCTGTCTTGAAATTGTACGGTAAAAAAAAGTGCTGACCTCGAACAAGATTTCTGCTGATTTCTCTCAGCCGTTTTCAAGTGGTTAATTCATACAGGAATGAACGGCCCCATAGAAACGCGGTCACGATCGACAATAATGACACGTAGCCAAAGTAAATAACGTCAAATGCATTTACAGACAGAACAGTCACTTGCTTATTGCTGCCAACTCCGAAGCATATGAGATTTTCCTAAGAAATCATTTTCTATACACACTTCTACATCAACCAGTATTTGGCAGTGGCAATTTATTGCTGCAATATATTGAGCAAGTGAACAGAGGGTAGAGGAATGATTCCTTTTCTTTTCACATTAGATTAGTACCAAGGGACAACCTGCACTTTTAAAAGTAAAAGTGAGGCCATATGTTGTGAGGCCATATGTTTCGCAAATGTAATTTATTCATAGCGTCTACATTGAGGTATCGAATATTTCTCGAGCTTTTTATTGTTTTAAGCAAATTATTTATTGTGATTTTTATTGCTTTTTAAATGCATGTTTTTTAATTTTTCTTTAATTCCGTGTCAGTCAATCTAACGAGGTAAACACTGAACACGTTTATACTTGAGTCAAAAAGTAAATAGTTATTTTGTGTATAGCTGAAACAGACGGTAAATATTGATCCGACAATTACTTGAGACGGAAGTAAGCATTGATCAGGTTTATAATTGAACTGAAAGGTAAATATTGAGGGAGTTTATACTTGAGGCAAGTGGTAAATATTGATCCGACATTTACTTGAGACGGAAGTAAGCATTGATCAGGTTTATAATTGAACTGAAAGGTAAATATTGAGGGAGTTTATACTTGAGGCAAGTGGTAAATATTGATCAGGTTTATACTTGAGGCAAGTGGTAAATATTTATCGGGTTTATACTCGAGCCAAATAATAAAAATTGGTCGGGTTTATACATGAGTTAAAAGGCAAAAATCGTTTCGCTTTATACTTCAAAAGGTAAAATGTGATTCAGTTTATATTTAGGTCAAAAAGTAAACATTACCGCAGTTTATACTTGAACCAAAAGGTAAACATTGTTGTGGTTATTACGTTATGAAAATTGTAAAATTGATCCTGTTTATACTTGTGTCAAAAAGAAAACTTTGATCTGGTTTATACTTGATAAAAAAGGTATACATAGATCCGATTTTTACTTTAGATAAATATAAGCATGGATTCGGTTTATACCTGAGCTGAAAGGTAAATATTACTCTATTTTATACTTGAATCAAATAGTAAACATTTGCTGGGTTAGTACATTGCTATTGATATTGCGTTAGATATATAGTAAAATTAGTTTTATTTAAACTTGAATCAAAAGGTAAAAATTAATTTGGTTTAGAGTCAAACGATACATCTGGATTCGCTTTATCTTCTATATTCCATATCTCTTCAGGACATAGATGATCATGGACTTCCACATCTTCCTATCCCTTGTAGCTCTTGAAATAATTTCTTTTGTTACCCTTCTCAAACCCTGCTCTGCCATCCATTTGTTCAAGCCCTTTAAATACGCCACGCGTTGCTTTCTCCTGTCTCTCTTTCCATCTATATGTCCTGTGAGTATCAGATTCTCCAAGCCCTCTTTTCTAATTACATATTCTAGAAACTTCCCTGTATTTTCCTGGTGTTAAGTTTTTTATTTCTATCTTTTCCGAAATCTTTTACGTCGCTCAAATGCTTGATCCATGGTATCCTCAACATCTTTCTGTAGAACCACATTTCGGTCGCTTCAAGTAGGTTGCTTCTTTCATCTTTAATGAGATTGTCTAGCATTCTGTGCCATAAAGGACATAAGAAACCCTTTTCTTTGTTTTCAAAGAAATTTTCCTGTTTCTCAATACTCTACTCAAGTTCTGGAACGCATCCTTGGCCAATGCCAATACGCCTTCGGATCTGTGTCACAATTCCCGTTCTCTGTCAGAACACTTCCCAGGTATTTAAATCTCTGTACCTGCTTGACTTTAGTATCCCCGACCTGTAGTTGACATTTTGGGCTCCTCATTTTACTGATGACCAGTTACTTGAGTGAAATTTGTCGGCTTATATATGAAAGATCATTTTTATTTGAATCTGTAAGCATTCTTTCAGAAGGTAGCCTCATTTTTGAGAGAATGTCTCGTTTTTTTAAATAGATGCAGTGTTCAAGCCAATTCTGAAAGGGTAATATTCCGACTATCACTACAATTATTTTGTCGAGCCAGGTTAAAGTACAGATGATTAACCTTAGTAATTGTTGATTCCGTCAGCTCATGGAGAATCCATTTTCTGGTTTCTAAATTATTCTGATGTTTTGTAAATGACGTACTATAGTTGACAACAGTGCACGTGTTATCAAGACTCGTAGGATATTTTTAAAATTTGGCATAAGATAATGTTGGAAGTGCTTCTATCAAAGTATTTCGTGTGTCTGTCTTTAAATATATACTATAACTAGCAGTATAGCCTGGCGTTGCTCAGGTGTAATGAAAGCTTGAAAACTAATCCATGGACCTGGAGCTCAGACACTTTGGACGTTGGCACGAAAGACTAAAAAACAATAGTTGTCTTCAGTTAAAACGAAACCGTAGACTGAAAGAAAAATGAATTAAGTTAAATTTTGATTTCCTGGTATCGACATCAAATAAGTTTTTTCGTCATAAACTGAATTTTGAAGGCTAAATAAGTCCTCTAAGTAAATGGTATCATAGCTGAGACTAAGAACTACAATTATACCGACTTAGAGCCAAACCCGAAGCAAAAACTAAAATAAAAGGTCTGAAAAAAAAATACAGACATACAGGCAGATAAACAGACACACACACAAACATCTTGCCTTTATATATATATATATATATATATATATATATATATTATCAGTTTTCTGCACTATTGTAAGAACTGCAACTTTGAAACTTCTGAATATCGTTTCTTATGTCTTTGTCTATGAGCGTATCAAATTTGATTAAATTTGATTAAAATCGGACCATTCCTTTTATAACCCAATTTTTTCGATTATCGATATTTATCGGGGGCACCTCGACACAAAACCTAGCTAAGAACACTTGCAGACGCTTATAGTACAAATGTGTAAATTTTCAAAAAATCGGTTCAGCCGTTTCGGAGTCTATAGGTAATGGACACACACACAGACACACTCACACAGACAAAATTCCATTTATAAATAAGTTTAGACAAGAGCTGCTTTCGTCCTCCGTCCGTTCGTCACAATTTCATATCTTAGTAGACTATAACAAAATATGCGGCATTTCATTACTAATAAAATATGCATTATTTACTGGTGTGTATAAGTTACAGTCAAAGAAAATAACAAGGTACAGGGGATGTCGCTGAAAGAATAAGAGATGGATGGGAATCAAGGAGATAGAAAAAAGACGTCGCAAGCAAACGGAAGATAGTTTCAAAAAGAGAAAATGCAAGAAAAGAAACCTTTAGAGTAGAAGCACTTATAAATACATCTGGTCGGGGAAGCAGGGAAGAAAGCTCGTCAGAACAGTTGCCGTGAAAATACTTGTAGAATATATATATATATATATATATATATATATATATGTGTGTGTGTGTGTGTGTGTGTGTGTGTGTGTGTGTGTGTAATTAGTTTAGTCATGGAGTAATCTACTCTTTCACAGAGTCGATTTTTTTAACCTGTAAATTTTGTAAACATTTTATAAAATTTTGTGATTGCTATAATTGAGACATTGCCAACAAGCGTCGCATATAGGATAAGAAAGTAATCTTTTGTGCTTTTAATCATTTCACTCTAACCAAAGTGATGAGCCACTACGATGCAAACGCTTACTGACAGTGAAAGAATCTCAGAAAATATATTACGGAGAGAGAGAAACGTTTGAAAATCAAAGATGGCTGGAAAGTAAGAAGCCGAAAAAGATTACCACAAGCAAGATGTGCGAGAGAAGAAACTGAGAACATAGATCTCACGGTTACATCCAGCATTTTCACCTCTAAAAAAATGAGACCTAACTGTCAACAGAGTACTGCGTTTAAAATCATAAAGTCGAGGTTTTAAAGACAAAATCAATATTTATTTTGATATAATATAAAAATGGGACACAAGGCCAAACGGGGTGGGGAAAAATAGTGCAAAATTGATTTTCAATCTGTTTTATTTTAAACTTAGCTAACAACGATTACTTATTCAAACATATCACAGTCGTTTTGTAGTGAACAAAACAAGTTCTAGATTTAAAAATTCAAATGCTAATTACTGACTCATTGATTTTATTAGAAATAAACGAATTTTCTAGAATTTACCAACTTTGTTTAACACATGCAAAACTTGGGAAATTTCACACCTTGATGCGAAATGTTTTTCGGCCAATAGAAAGCTAAACTAGGAAATATCTAAAAGCAAAATAGAAAGGCCAGAATCACATTCGGGAGTGAATTCCTAAATGACCTGTTCGGAGCCCCAGCAAACGAAATAAAAAGACGGAGCAAGCTCAAAGAGAAATGAAACGAGCGTAATTAACACGTACCCTTGACAAACGTCAAGCGATCGCTATTATTGTCTCTATCTTTCTCAACTCTCACCTCCTTCTTTTTTACCATTCACACTGAGCTATAACTTCTAAGACAATCCTATTCAACAATAAACGCTCATACATACATACATACATGCATACGCTCCTGCTTACGTACACATCAACTCACTCTTGCAAGGACTACTACGAACTTTTCAACGAACTCGTTATACTCTTAACCTCTTAATACTATTTCTCTTGCAGCGTTTAACTTCTACCAATTCATGTTATTCTTTCCTATCAATAAATTTCTATTCAAGCATGCAAAAGGTATACTTTATTCTTCCACGCATTTTTCAACCTTCTGATGATTACGAATAAACCTCTAAGTTGTAGGGATTTCGGTTATGTATAACACAAGCCAGATTTAATAAACATTAACCATCTCCCTACTACTTCACTGGTGATCCCCGACGTCCAAAGAACACGCGCAATACTGCTTCAGATTTACTTACCATTTTTAGTACAGCCACGATATAATACCGCAAATCGCTATGTAGTCCTAATTAGTTCCCATATGTACAAAAAAAAAAAAAGCTGGTCAGAAGAATTGCCATGGAAATATCTATAGAATACTCACGGGAATGGTGGTAGGAAACCGAGATGCCAGATCAAGATCGATAACATTGCATATTCTTCTTATAATTTTATCAAGGATCTCTAGATATATTCCAAGAGCACTAGACCAGAAGTGGCAGGAATATTCGATGCCGGGACGAATGGTCAACTTATTAATGCATTAGATAGATTCTGGCGAGGGAAATTGTGAGTTGATTTTTTTTATTTCGTGAAAAATGCTGGTTTCGTAAAGCCCAGTTTTATTGCTTAAATCAGCTTCTGAATTAATAACTAAAAAAGAAGGGCGTCTCAAAAAAAAAAAAAAAAAAAAATGTAGGTCGGCAGAAGAACATTGTGTAAAAACCAAAACTTGTACTGAAACTAGAGTTCATCTACTGACGACTCGCGTCGACGCTACTTTCTGGTGTATTTTTCATTTTCAAATATGGTTCATTCTTTTAAATAGTTGTTTCTTTTTTGTTTGTTTAATTTAACTTCCCCATATTTGTTTTCATTTCATGCTGATTATAAAACTAATGCGTTCAAATCCAAACCAAAATTGATTTGTCGAGGAATAAAATCCATTTCTATCAGGAATTTTTTAAAAGTAACGTCAGCTGAAGAAAAAGAAAAAATAATCCAAAAAGATGTGTTTAATGAAATCTGCGACCCGAAAATCATTAAAAAAAAACAAAATGCTATTTTCGTCAAAGCTAGCGTCGACTTACGAAACTATTTGACACCGTCTGGGTCTAGGGGGCGGTATAGCAACGGGGTGTGTATTTCGAGGAAGAAATATTGAACAAAGTAAAAGAGATCACGTGGAATTTTTTGGGATTCTATTTTGGAGTAGTTCGATAAACGAATGAGTCAGCGTTGTATCCGTCAAGGTGTGTACTATGGAACGAGCACGCACGCACGCACGCATAGTGTTTAGTATTGCGTGTTGGGTGCTCATACCAAACTGGTCAACGATCAGTAAACAAAATATACAAGAATGATATGTCAGCCCATTATATACGCATGGGTGATCATGTCTCTTTCGAAACATGACTGACTAGGCATAAGATTTTTCCGAAGTAGGTTGCCATTTCATTCTGCGGTAGACTGGTTACCATCAAAGGCTACAGAACCCAATCTGTCCTGTTATTTAACCCATAACTGGAAGGAAGAGACAGATTAGAACCTTTCCCAAGGGCATTTGTGCGTAAGTGAATGCACCAAAATCTGATTTGCTATTTAACCAAGAGCTGGAGGGAGAAGAGATGGATTCATGCCTTTCGCAAGGGTATTTGCGCATAAGTGCATGCAACGTATTTCATTGGAATTCGAAATCGGCTTACAGCTCTTTAACTTATCTATGGTATCCTACTAATTTCATTATCTTTGCCGTAATTCAAATCAGTCAGTCAGTTAAGTGCCATGCGTGATACACACTTTGAGAGATCATGTCTCGAAAGTGACAAGACTGACTGGGCAGAAGATTATCCCGCAGTAGCTTGCCATTGCTTTATGCGGTAGACTGGTTGCCAGCCAAGGCTATAGAACCATATCTATCCTGTTATTTAACCCATAACTGGAGTCAAAAGATGGATTAATGTCTTTCTCAAGGATTTTTGCGTGTAAGTGAATGCAAGGAACTCAACTGGAATTCGAACTCGGCACCCCGATTTGTCATTCCCAGTCAATATCCACTGCACCACAACGCAAAAAATCCATAATATGTACAACTCTTAATTAAATACACGTTTTTACACACTGAGGACTCTCTACTGCTAGACAGGTAAACCCACTGTATTGTGCTAAACATATATAACTATCTTACACATTTATAAGTCTACCACTTTGAGTCGAGTAACGGTTAAAAAGCTTGTCTCGTTAAATCAATTACGAGTGAGTTTAATCCACATTGGGTGGTCTATATTTTCGGCTTTATGTCATGTTTACGCTTCGCTTAGTAAATCACTATAAGTCTACCATTTTGTTCAAGTGTTGAATATTACTGCCACATATGGTCTGGTTCATCTGCTATGCAATTATATATTCTTGACAAAAAATTTAAAAAATCTGCAATTATATTAGTCCTGACCGGGCATCTCGGATTCAGTCACTTACCTTCGGCCGTGATATAGCTTCTCTATGCCTTTTCTATGGATATTTTAACTGTATTTGCTCGGATGAGCTCTTCGCTATTTTATCTAAACTTTATGACTGTAAACACATTACTAGATGTGCGTCGTGAAGTAATGGCACTGAATGAGAAATTGGAGAGCCGGGTTCGAATTTCAGTTGAATTTGTTGCATTCACTTAGGTGCTTAATACGTTTGGAAAAGTTAAATCTATCCTATTTCCATCCAGCTATAGCTTAAATAGTAAGGCAGATTGGGTTCTATAGCCTTGGTTGGTAACCAGTCCACGGTAAAGAAATGGCAACCTAATGCCGGAAAATCAGTCATGGATTAAAAAAATACATGATTACCTAAGCGTGTATCACATATGGCTCTTGACTGACTAGATTGGCGGCAGTTTTACAGGAGAAATGGCTAGATGTAAATGCAAATTCTGTGCTAATAGTTCCTTTTCTTGCACTTCTCAGCCATTATGTATGCATTGTACTGGAGGATTTTATGTTCAGTCAGTCAGTTAAGCGCCATACGTGATATACGCAAAAGAAACATGACTGATTAGGCAGAATATTTTCCCGCATTAAGTGGCCATTACTTTCTGCGTTAGAATGGTTGCCAACCAAGGCCATAGAACCCAGTCTGTTCTGTTATTTAACCCATAACTGGAAGGAAGAGACGGATTAAGTGTCTTTCCCAAGAGTATTTGCGCGTAACTGAATGCAAGAAATTCAACGGGAATTCGAAATCTGTTCTCCGAATTTTCCTTCCGAGCCGATATCAACTCCATCACAATGTTCACTGAACGTTAATTCCCCTTTTGGTTGGACATATTGTAGACCTCTTTTCCGACCGATTTCCGGCCAACTTTGATCTTCAAAAAATAAAATTCAATGTCACTGATTAAAAACAACTTCCACGGGGATCCAGGAGATTTAAGATCCATAAATATCCGTATTTATATGTTAAAGACATATTATGGTTTTAATTTTCATCTAGATCAGAAAAGTGATTGTTACCTGACTTTTAATGAAAATAGCAACACCACAAAAGAAATCGCAATATGTATCATGGTTCACTGAGACCTAAAGGGGCATGCATGGCCGGTGGAATTACACTTCACTGTCAGTCAAGTGCCATACGTGATTGGGTGATTGTGTCTCTTTGAGACATGACTGACTGGGCAGAAGATTATCCCGCAGTAGGTTACCATACTTTCTGCGGTAGACTGGTTGCCAACCAAGGCTATAGAACCCAATATATCCTGATATTTAACCTATAGATGGGGGATGGAAGAGATGGATTCATACCTTTCCAAAGAGGCGTAAGTGAATACAATGAATTCACTGGAATTCGAACTCGGCTCTCCAATTTCTAGTTCCGAGCCGATATCCACTGCACCGCAATCTACTACACTGCATAAAAACAAAAAACACCAAAGTGTTAGCATAAGAAATCTACGACGTTGAGCGTTTTTATTTACACTATACATTGCTCTTTATTACTGCATTCAAGACGTTTCGGCCATTGTACATCCGGCCATCTTCCGGCGATATTTGTTGGAATTTCGAACCAAACCCTTTATTTAGTCCACTGGAGTAGATTGTTCTAATTCCACTTATCATGACTTTGCATTAAATAAAGCGTTTAGTTGGAAATTCCAACAAATGTCACCTGATGTTGAAAAAAAAAACATCATGAAAACCCTACAAAAAATAACCCGATTTTAATGAAAATTTCAGTATTTATTTATTAATAAATTATTATTTTATCTAAAAACGTTTTTCGATTAGAAAATATTGTGGAAATATTTTCTAGGTCAGTTACAGAACCTTAACTTATTCTATAGTATCTAAGTGATTTGCTTATCTTTGACGTATTTCAAAACATTGGAAACGGCAACAAGGCGTTATTAAAAAGAGAAAAATAACAGGACTTTCAATAAGTTCTCGCTGCTTGTGCGTTGTGGTACAGTGGATATCGGCTCGGAACGAGAAACCGGGGAGCCGAGTTCGAATTCCAGTTGAATCCATTGTATTCACTTACGCGCAAATACCCTTGGGAAAGGTATTAATCCGTCTCTTCCTTCCAGTTATGGGTTAAATAGCAGGACAGATTGGGTTCTATGGCCGGCAACCAGTCTACCGCAGAAAGCAATGGCAACATACTGCGGGATAATCTTCCTAGTAAGTCATGTCTCTTTCGAGACATGATCGCCCAAGCGTGTATCACGTATGACACTTAACTGACTGACTGACTTAAGAATGAATGTGCTGCTCAGCTAAGTCATGTGCCATCGATCAGATTAAGACGGGTCAATGTCTAGAGAATAGGGCGGGTGGGTTAAGATTTTCCATTTAAGAGTTTCCAAGTAGGTTTTCATCCGTTTTGCAACATGTAGACTAGCGTTGTCATGTTACAAAATCACTTTGTCGTCTCTTTGCTCGTAAAGCGGCCGTTTTTTCCTCAAACGCATCAACTGTAGCTGATGCCGATCTTCCGTAATAGTTTCTGTCATTTTGAGCAGCTCATAATAAACTACACTCAGCTGATCCCACCAAATGCAGAGCAGAAACTTCGAACAATGGATATTCAGCTTTGCCGTTGATGTAGATGCATGGCCGGGCTTATCCCATGATGTTTTACACTTAAGGTTATCTTAGTTTATCCACTTTTCAACGCTGGTCACGATACGATGCAAAAAAAAAAGAAAAAAAGAAGCCTTTTCCTTTTCTGCCGTTGAAGCAGCTATTCACACGTAACAAGACGCCGTTCGACATCACTTGCTTTCAACTCCATAACCTTGCTTTTGAATCATTTCTAATGCTTCCAAACGTTTCAAAACGGTTGTGTGATCAACTCCTAATGATTCTGCAAGTTCTTCTTGCGTCTGACATAAGTCTTCATGAAGTAATTTCTCCAATTCTTCGTCTTCAAA
Organism: Ascarosepion bandense; assembly: GCA_037127315.1. Lineage (NCBI taxonomy): Eukaryota > Metazoa > Mollusca > Cephalopoda > Sepiida > Sepiidae > Ascarosepion > Ascarosepion bandense. The sequence goes on along the minus strand of JBBBDQ010000410.1, from coordinate 3,776,008 downwards.
CATTTTAAATGAGCGTTCTTCATCTTCAACATCATATAATATTTCTGCTTGTTCCTTCCTAAGTTAGTTACTTATTTTGTCTGTCCGTTACACCACTTACTCTCTATACAATCTCTTCCTTCCCTTTTATCTTTTTAAATGCTACTCTCCTCAGCCTAACTCTCACCTTTGCCAAACGGAAGGGTAGTAAAGAATGAGAGAGTAGGAGGAGAAAATCTGTAGAATTACTGTAGCAGCAGCAGCAGCTTAAGCTGTGTGCATATGTGTGCGTACTGTACAATATATTAAAAATAGATAGGTTTGTTGTCGTATCCCGCGACCTAATAACAAAATCTCTGGCCTTTTTTACACCCTTGTCCATTACTCAGTTGGTCTTTTTCTGTTTACAATGGACACAGGAGCCTTTAAAGTAATTTTAATTATTTTTAAAAAAATTTAATTCTTACTAACATTTTCGAAATTTTGTCAGAAAGTTTTCTTTTGATTTGAGTTAGCGGCTAAACTAACGTTACGACTTTTTCTGGTAACAAACACATTAATTTAGAAATTCGTGCAAAAATCAAATAATTGTCGGATTTTAATGAAACTATCGGTACTCATTCACAAATGAATGAAATTATTTTTGAAATTATTATTTTTAAAAAATCTTGATAAAGTTTTTTTTTTTTTTTTTTACCACTGTTACCCACCTCCCACGTAAGTCCATGAAATCTTAATAAATTTTATATTCATGGCTGACTTTTGTTTTATTTGTTCAACGCAGGAATTATTGGAGGATATAAATAATCTATTTTTCTTATTTTAAGTTTGTAATCATTATCCGAAAACCTTCTCCGAAGAGTAAAATAAAAAATACAATAAAACTCGGATATAATTTAATTTGATTAGCTTTTAATTAGTGCAATAAATATTAACTTTTAAGGACATTAATTGTCTAAAGAAAAAAAAATTTCGATTAATAATAAAACGATTTTTATTAAACTTTTCAATTTTATATAGGCAATATAATCATTAATTCTTAACTAAAATGTATCCTCGTAATCAATTCTTTGAAGATTTTTAAAATATTTTTTAAACTTTATATATTATTAAATCGTGTAAAAATAATAATAAAAAATGAAAACAATTCTTTTAAAATCTTATAATTTTATTAATTTATTTTATTTATTAAGACGTTACTATCATTTATTATGAAAATGTAAAATGTTTCTAGGAAATCATAATTATCCTTCCCTCGAAATTTCACGGGTTCCGCTAGTAAAAAAATATTTTTGAAGCATCTAAACCAATCTTTGTGTATTGTTTCTGGCAGAACACGGTCACCGTAAATCGTACCGTAAATCTCACCGTAAATCTCTGTGTGCTTCGTCTGCAGATTTTTTTGAATACAGGAAAATCTCACTGGAAACAAAGAAAAGACTGCTGAACTGCTTCAGTACGGCAGCGAATGCTGGACAATATCACCGAAAATGAGGACAAAACTGGAAGCAGCGGAAATGTGGTTCTACAGAAGGATGCTGCGGATATCATGGACTGAGCATGCAAGCAACGATGAGGTGTTGGAAAGAATGGTAACAAAGAGGAAATTGATACTGAGCATCAGGAAGAGACAACTGAAGTCCCTGGGACACGCAATGAGGAAGGAGAGCTTGGAGAACCTGATACTGACTGGCCAGATAGAAGGAAAGAGAGACAGAGGAAGACAGCGGATAACATATTTGCAGGGCCTGATCAGGTGGTTGACGGAATGGGGGTTGACAGGAGTAACGGGAACAAACAAACTAGGAGCCACAAGGGATAGGGAGACGTGAAGGACCATGATCGCCTACGTCCTGAAAGGACAGGGCACATTGAAAAAGAAGTTCAGTAAAGTTATTCGTAAATACACTTTCTTTGGCAATAAATCCGATATGTTAACGCCATAAAAAACAACAAAAAAGAAGAAGCGTTGTTTACACTTAGGCAAAATAACATAAACTGAATTTCAAGCTTGCTTATAGTACTTCCTTACTGATGCATTTCCATCTGTAATTACACGCAGTTCTGGGAACGCCATCTGTTGAAATAGAGCGAGAGCTTATTCAAGGTCCTAATACTATCACTTATTTTTGGTGGCCTTCTAAAGTGTCGTTATTTCTATTATTTTCTATATTTTTCAGAATTTTATTATTTAATTCTGTTTTTGATCTTCCGTAAAATTAAAAATCAAATAGTTGTAAAATGAAAAAAAAGAAAATGAAATTATTCAAAAATGTTCGCACAGGAAAATTTCATTAAACTTTACATTTTTCGTATATCAAGCATATATTATCATTTTATATCAAGTTCATCATCAACAAACAAGATCCGAAAGAATTTTAAAATCGTATGGTAAAAAATACATGTCAATTTTTCTTAAACAAATATACATTATAGATTACTTCTTTCTCTGGAAACAAAAAATATACATTATCTTTTATCAAAATTTGTTTATCAGCCAATATCCTCCAAAATAAAGTGTATTTTCGATATGTTCAAATTCGTAATTAAATACTGCTTGACTTGATAAAAATTAGGATCATGCAAAATTCATCCATGCGGAATTAGACACGAATTAAGTGAAAAGGGATTATAACTGACCTGAAAAAAAAATTAACATAGAGTTAATTTTTGATAAATAAATGTTAAAAGTTACGATAAATACCTTGATTTTTGTAAACTAGATTTTTTTGCAACACGCTGACGTGTATTGAAATTCGACTAGTATTTAATATTGGTGCAGTATTTAGTATTATTTCAGTTATGTCTATTTTTTTTTAGATTTACAAACTTCTTTGTTTCATTCAATTTCACAAACCGATTTCAATATCAGAAATAGATAAAATTTTAAATAAGCCGATTTGTTTGAAAAATACTTTGACAAAAACCCTACTTCATGGTTTAATAATTTTTTAAATTTAGTTTTAATTTATAGAACTTCATGGTAACAAATATTTTTTTAAGAAAATTTCTTGTTTTCCTTTTTAACAGCGAAATAATTAATAAATTCCTAAGATTTTTTACGCTTGAGCATGCAGCATACAACGGGCCAAGCGTAAATATTTCTTTCTGGAGCCAAATTCCAACTTTTTAAAGCGTTTGGCCTTGAGATTTGTTTATAGTTCTCATAAACGCAGGGTGGACTGCAAACTGGCTTCTTGTATATATAAAAAAGAAAAGATATGCAAAAAATAATATAGCCTTTTTATTAAATAAGTGTTTGTTATTCTAATCATTAAATTCTTTTTGTGTGTGAGTATGCGTGCAAGTGTATATCTATCTATCTATAGTGTATCGAGGTAGCAGATAATTTTCTTAACATTGTTAAATAAATACTGTTAAATATAACAGACAATGAATATCTATTATGTTTAATCATGAGCCGTACTAAACATCGTATTTTGTTTTTTTTAGGTGAAAATAGAGACAAGAATTACCCAACATTTGGATATTTTTTTTATTTTACTGGTTTTAAGCAATACTAATAATAAACACACTACATATATTGGTTTTACAACAACCACACCCTCCCGTAGACTTACCTTCCACTTTTATGATTATAATTCAATTAAACATTTCTTAGAAAAACATAGCTATATATGATTTTAGTCGATAACAATAATAATCACACGTACACAAAAAAGAACCTTCAGATGTGCAGACTATCTACATTAAATCAAAATAACCCACACCCAATAAAATCATATTTCAATCTAGTTGCAACATAATTTAGTCATTTGGTTCTGTTAACATTTTAGTCCCTCACGTGGTATGACGTCATAGAACCACATTAAAAATTTACGACCTGCGTCTGCTATTCGGTGACTGTTATCGTCGCATAGTAATGTGACCCCACAAGATAATATAATCTTTGATGGTGGATGTCTTACGTCCATGTAACCGCTCTGAAGATGGCTCATATGAGCCGAAAGCTTAGAATCAGCGTAATAAATAACTCTTTTGGGGCAAGTCCATGGATCAAACGAACGCTTTTATTCACTGGTTCAGGTGTCTTTGGGTTGTGAGTTCAATACCAGTCTACAGTAGGGGTGAACCAATAATAATAAAAAAAAAGAGTTGAGTTAAATAGAGATAACTACATAACATCCGGGAGTGGCATCACACATGGAATGAGAATGATATACTCCAGTGATCGAAATAAAGGGTTCGGTTCGAAATTCCTAGGACCTGAAGAAATCCGGGCGTATAAAGGATGAAATGTCGTAAACATGGCAATAAAGGCGAGGAAAACAATCTGGACAATGTAAATAATAAAAAAATAAATTTAAGAAAAATTTAATGAGCAAACGTGCGTTGGGTTTAGGCCGCCTGTTTAATGTCAGCTAAGGAAGCAAACATATATATATATAGCCGTACAACTATTCGACTAATGCGTAGAACAGACTAAGCATTAACGTCAGGCAAGATGTTTATTTTATCTAATTCGTATAATCAGACTGAATAGTTTCGGAGACAAAATTCAGAAGAGAAAGGAGAGGATGATTCTCCAGTCGTTTCATTTTTAGTGTATTTTATATGTTTTTTGTTTAGGATTTTAAATATAACGCGTTATTATTTTATTTGTTTTTTTGTTCATTTTTGTTTTCGGTTCGACATTTTTTACATAACAGCGGAAGGCTTTCTTCTGAGGTGGACGCGTTGCCCTCACCGTTTGAGGCAAACCACGAATTGAATCAAGTCATAAATGTCTGTAATAAATGTATCCATAACATGTTACTGCTACAATCCTTGCTTGAATCCTGGTAGACACGAATGTTTCAATCATTCTATGTGGTTTCATTTGCCATCGTCTTTTTTGTTTTGTTTACATCAAATTGCAGCCGTGAATAATTCGACCTTTTGCGGGTGTCTGTTGTGTTTCAGAATGTCGAATCCTATATTAAGGATGCAAAAAACAAAACAAAAAAACAAAAACAAATATAAATAAAATAAAAACGGACTTGATGTAAGTGGATGAGGATGCACCTTCAAATAATTAGACAACAGGACGATAAAATCTATCTATCTATCTATCTATCTATCTATCTATCTATCTATCTATCTATCTATCTATCTATCACATTCTGATTCTATCTATCTATCTATCTATCTACAGTCACTCTATATATCTTTTTCTCTCTCTAGCTGTCTCTCTCTGTGTCTCTGCCTGTCTGTATATATATATATATATATATATATATATATGTGTGTGTGTGTGTGTCTTTTACTCTCTCTCTATCTCTCTCATTATCTAACAACTTTCACTTTTTATCGCTCTCTCTCTCTCTCTGTTAATCTATCATGTCCAGTTTCTATCTATCTTGTTCAGTCTCTCTCTTCCCCCTCTCTCTCTCTCTCTATCTTCTTCTTTCACACTCTCAAGTTATCTATCTGAACATCTTCAGTTTCTATCTATCTATCTATCTATCTATCTATCTATCTATCTATCTATCTATGTTCAGTCTCTCGATATCTCGTTCTCTTTCTCTCTAGCAGTCTCTCTCTGTGTCTCTGCCTGTCTGTATATATATATATATATATATATATATATGTGTGTGTGTGTGTGTGTGTGTGTGTGATTTACTCTGTCTCATTCTTACTCTCTCTTACGATCTATAATAATCTTCAGTTTCTATCTCTATCTATCTATCTATCTATCTATCTATCTATCTATCTATCTATCTATCTATCTATCTCAGACGCTCTAATATCTACCTTTCTATATGATTTTCTTTCTCTGTATTGATTGTAGTTATATACGGTATTTTGAATGTAGGGTTGGATGGTCCATGTCCTCAGACTAGCCTTATTCTTTAAGAATTATAGCTATTCCAGCATTGCTCATAAGTCTTCTCCCTACCGTCTTTTTTATCCCCCATAAAGATCTACGCCTTTTGAGCATCGCAGATAACAAAGGCTTCTTTTAACTTTCTTATCTGATGTTCTTTTTTCAAGAAAATTTATGATACATTTTATGCAAGCGAAATATGTGAGGCCCGTATAAACAGCGCCGTATATTATCACAGTCCAGTGATTTCGAAGTCGTTGCCACGTTAAAGTCGGTTACAATCAGAGATCAAACATTTTTACTTGCCATCTCAGAGCATTCCATCTAGCTACCATTCAGCAAAATTATATGCTATGCGTTTAGTGTCTTGACTAAAGTCAAACCAGTAGAAATGCTTTCAGTTGTTAGGGGAGTTGTTCGAATATTGAAAAGTCTCCCTGTTATTTTTTATACCGTGTTGAAAGTATTTAAATATTACTATTTGAAATATTTATATTCGGACTATAAATTTTCTTCTTTGTATTGTGCCTCTACTCGACTTAGGCGATCATGGCCCTCCACATCTCGCTATCCCTGCTCTTAACACGCTTTCTCCTGTTACCCCATCTAAACACCGTTCTGCCATTTATTTGCTTAAGCCCATCAAGTCTGATACGCCTTGCTTTTCTCTGTCTCTCTTTCCATCTATCTTACCTGTGAGTATCAGATTCTCTATGCCCTCTTTTCTCATTACATGTCCGAAGAACTTCAGTTGTCTGTTCCTGATGTTAAGTATTAGTTTCCTTTTCGTTTCAATCCTCGCCAAAACTTCATCGTTGCTTACATGTTTGATTCATGGTATCCTCAGTATCCTTCTGTAGAACAACATTTCAGTTGACTCAAGTCTCTTCCTCATCTTTGAGGAGATTCACCTTATTGAAGAACAGACATCACATAACAATATGGTACTTTGTTTCCAACGAAATTTATAGCCTGAATATTTATATTCGGACTGGAATGTGCGTTGTGGTGCAGTGGATACCGGCTTGGAATGAAAAAATGGAAATCCGAGTTCGAATTCCAGTTGAATTTGTTGCGTTCACTTACGCGCAAATACCCTTGGGTATCTTCTCTTTTCCCTCCATGTACGGGCTGAATAGCAGGGTAGATTTGATTCTGTAAACTTTGCTTGGCAACCAGTCTATCGCAGTAAGAAATGGCAACCTACTACGGGAAAATCATCTGCCTAGGCAATCATGTCTCGAAAGAGACATGATCACCCATACGTTTATCAGGTATGGCACTCAAATGATTGATCAAGATAAAAGAATTGAATAGTGAGACAGACTGGGTTTTATTGCGTTGGTTGGCAACCGGTCTTTCGCGGAAATAAATGGCCACCTACAGCGGGAAAATCAGCCTAGTCAGTCTTGTGTTGAAAAAGACATGATCATCTAAACGTGTATAATGGATAGAACAACTGACTGATCCCCTTGGATTAGATAAAAGTTTCGATTCGAAATTGTAGCAAATATCACCTGAACAAAGCCGTCGTGACGAGGAAAATAGTCTGAACAGTGGGAATGTTGTAAATAGATCAGAGTAACTTTAACTAACTTTGACTAAGAAGAAAAAGAAATTGAATTTGCGAGGAAGGAATTTCAACTTTTAAAAGCGGAAAAATTTAAATACAGTGCGCAAGAGATTTTTGGCTTGATGCTGGCTTTCAGCGTCGAGTTCTTTCTTTTCATTTCTCAGTTGTGTGTAGACCAAGAATAGAACCATATGGATTCCCCAGATATTAAATAGTATTGCCGCAAAACAAATATTAATTGCAGTGTTGACTGGAGAATAAAATGAAGTCAAGGTGCGAAATCCAAAAGGAATAGTAAGTTTAATAGTTTTGATAAAATCAAATTAGCAGCTGATCTTGAAAATTGCATTTAATCTGTTGTTATCTGGGACAAGAAATGGCTTGTTAGTTTTAGCGCTTTGAAAGCCAAACTCCTCTCTTCTAAACATACAAGAGAACTTTTTTTACTTTTATGAGTATGGCTGATGCTAACCTATTGTAGAGCAAACGATTGTGATTTGTCACGTTTTCCATTGACATTAACTGGAATGATTATATTCAATCAATTACAGAGTCTACTTGCCGGGAAAGCTGTTCTGTTTAACGGCAGTATCTACCTTCCTTATTTATAAGTCAATCGAATATTCTGCCACATCAGATCTAGCACTTATGCTCTAATTGTAGAAAAAAATCTCCAAATAATCGGCAATGTTATCGGTCATGAACTGGCATCTCAGCATCTGTCACTTTCCGTGCCACTTCTATAAATATTTTCATTGTAGTTATTCTGGTAAGCTTTCCTCTTTTGTATCCCAATTTCAGAAAGTTAAACGCAGCACTATATTGGCTGATAGGTTTCCTAATTTTGCTGTTGAAATTTCTTGTATTATCATGCGTTTTTTACCTAATATATTCTTATGAAATTATCGCTTTTGATTCTTCCTCTAGTCATGGAGTAAATATAGGACTTGTAACTGAAAAAAAGGGATAGTGTTATCATCTAAAAATTATTAATGCAAAAGTCACAAGCAAAAAAAGTAAAAAAGAATTATTCTCGTCAGACAAAATAACTTTCGGTTTAAAATAATCAACAAAAGGTTGATAAGTCGTAAAAATTAAAATCTTGCTTGTGGAACTTTCTTATGGCTTTTTGTTTTCTTGTCAACTACGATCTTCAAATATTTAGATAAGACGTCCATCTTCATTTGTCTCTTTGAAAGCCGTTCTTTTATTGTCCTCTGCTTTTCTTTCATTTTTCATAACATTTACCGGCTTAGTGACTTTTATCGCATTGTTCTTTAGGAAATTATGAAAACGAAATTTGGCACTTAATCGATAGTATAATGAAAATCTTAACTAAAGCTTTTTGGTACTGAATACCTTAAAAGCCATCTTGGTTTTGAGAAATATAATAACTATAGTAACCGCTAATAAAAAAAGAAAGACAAACCACAGCAGCAATCGTCATGAAAACATGGACAGCAACAGCAACAGCAGCAGCAGCCAAAAGATGACAGTCAGCAGTAGTTGCATTTGCAACCTAAGCAGCAACCAAGGTTATATTTGAGTCTTCAAATTTAATCCAGTGCATCTTCTCGAAGTACAAACAATGGGGCCCGTATGAAAGTGTTCTCATGTGCTTAAATGAACATTTATTTCAGTTTACTTTTAAAAAAGAACATAACCCTTTTAGGAGAAAGAATTTTAAAAACATAATAATACCATAACTACTAATTATAAAAAACATTATTTTTCGCCATAATTATGTGGTCGAGTAGTGAAGAACATATATGTATATGAAGGTTATCCATTCAGCTATTTAAGAATATTTTTTTAAAATTTTGCTAAAGGGGTTATTTTTAGGGAAGTGTTTTTTAAGTAATCATAGAAATTTATGCTCCAACTTAACATTTATTAGGGCATAATTCCTCAAATTTTGTTTAATTTTCTAGATATAGTAAAAACTATGTTGTTTTTAAGCTTCTATAAATAATGATTCCTCACAGAAAATAATAAGCCTTTGTTAAAGAGCAAACACGCCGTAAGAAATTTCATTACGGGTAAGAAATAGAATAACTTTTTTTTTTTTTAATCACATCACCCCAAGCAAGGCGGCAAGGCCACTGGCGTGCAGGGGGCTACGTAAGAGTGAATAGATTGGAAAAGAGAAAACCGGAAACCACATCCTAAACAGGGAACAAGGGATGAGCCTCTACACCTGTTCAATAGACATGAGTGGAGTGTGAACCGGGCGATAGATAGATCTATCTGCTCCAATTGAAAAAAAAAAACAGAGTGAGAAGATTTGAAAAGAGAAAGCCGGAAACCACATCCTAAACAGGGAACAAGGGATGAGCCTCTACACCTGTTCAATGGACGTGGGTGGAGTGTGAACTTGAGTTGACTATATATTTTTTTAATTTTTTTTTTTTCTTATGTCTTATGTGTACAGCGGCCGAAACGTCGTACAAATTGCAACAAAGATGAGGACAATAGTCCGAATAATTTAAACACTGTCTCAATTTTTAGTTCTTTTTATATCAAAATAAGACATCGTACATATGATTCATCACTAAAGACGCCGAAAAGAGAGTTCCCTATGTCGTTCCAGTAAGTACCTGATACCTCCTGCTATCCTCTACTTTTACCATAACTAGATCAGGACCATGAATGTGGTACTGTTGGAGCAGGAGATATCCAGTCCTTACTTTCCAGTCTCAATAAGTTCAAAAATCGTCTCCGTCTTGTGGGTGATACATTATTTTTCACCCTACAGCAGCCGACGAAATATCGCAAGCCTCTCACTGCTTTGTCGCTATTTCCATGGAAAGTGCTCAGACGAACTACAGTCCTTAGTTCCATCAGTTCTAACCTTTACGGCTAAGACCCGCCATACTACGCACACTGTAGCAAACCACTCTCATTCCCTTGGTATTCAATTGGTGATAAGTAAGTTACCTTCAGACAGATTTTTTCAACGAACAGCTTCTTTGTGGAACCGACTCCCAGGAGGATCCTTCCCTGTTCATTACACTTTTAACCTGTTAAGGTCTCGTGTTAACCTGTTCTCTTCCTCATATAGCCCCATAAACTATGCTTGTAACTTCGTAATCTGTAGGTTACAACCACATCTCGTTGTAATATTGGTTCCCGTACGATAACCGAAGTTAAGCAACTTTGAGCCTGATCATTACCTAGGTGGGTGACCGCTTAGGAATAACTGGTAGTGAAAGCGTTTATGTGAGGGTTGTATTGCTTACGGCCAGGTCACGATGAAACACCAGTTGCCTACGATACCTTGGAGTTAAGCAATATTGAGCTTGGTCAGTACCTAGAGAGGTGACCGCTTAAGAATATCAGGTACTGTAAGCTTAGATGCGGGAGTGAAATAATGAATAATGACTCAGAATTGTTAAGTGGAGAGTTAAGTTTCAATTTTTGTTATGTTAGATATAGTCACTTACGCGCAAATAAAATTCAGAAATTTATGAATCCACCACTTCTCCCCGGCTATAGATTAATTAGTAAAATTTGTATCGCTAAACTTTTATCTTCTACCCCTAGCAAAAAAAAATATACCTTATAATATTTTTAGACGTCATATAAACGGCAGTGTTGGTTAGCGGCAGAAAACGAATCAATTAATCTGTAAATTCAACCTTGAGTTGCTCTTGAGCCTTGTATAACGTGAACGTCTTATAACGCTAAATTTCCAATGAAAGACCTGCTCATGTTTTGAAAAATCAGCATTCATAATTCTACCTTGTGATTCATTCAAACATTGTCATTTTTTGATGATGGGAAACAAAATAATTTTAATCGTAACCCAGATTCAAATTGTCCAAACGTCCGCTCGTAAAATGTATAAACAGCCTGACTTTTAGGTTCTGAAAATATTCGTTTTATTGTCCTCGTACACTACAGAAGCAATATATGTTGCAAAAATCATTTAAAATCCAATGGGTAAAAAAGCTTACCAATTCCTTCAATGTTGAAAGATGCAGATTAAATTTGCCACTTGCCATGCTATGATAAATTTTCAAGTCAAATCACTCGCTCCAGACAGCTGCCAGTAACCAAGAAGTTTTGTTTTATTTCTTAAAATATAACCAATGTACTTACCTGAAAAATAAAAGAAATTAATTTTGCGTTAGAATATAACAGGGGATAAATAATTCATACAAGTGCATTTTTTATTTCAATGGAAGGATAGTAAGAACAAAGCAATAGCTATAATTTTAGAACTTGAAACGGAGCCAGTTTTAAAATTATAGGATGAAAATACTCACATTACTTAATATGCAAGTGTAAAACTGGATGGATAAGTGTGGTTTTTGAAAAAATATAAATAAAAAGCAAAGAAATATTTAAAAGCAGGTGATGAGCCTAAAAAATAAGAAAAAATAAATAAATAATCTGAATTACTCAAAAAAAAAAATCTAGAAGAAAAGAGGACAGATGCAGACACAAGACGAATCCTCATAGTTTAAAATACTGTAAAAATGACCAGATAACGTAATTGCAGAAATAAATTCAAATATAAAGGCAAAATATCGTCAAAGAATTCATATACAGAACCGAAAGAAGATATCAGTATAATGAAAACAAATTTTGCAAAAAAAAAAAAAAAAAAAAAAAAAAAGATTTATAAAATTAGGAGAAGTTGTTTTTCCTTTCTATACCCCCAAATTGGTGTGGAAATAAAAATATAGAAAGAATATGAAGTAGAATTGTTGAATATCTTTGAAAAGTAAGTATAAGGGATTAAAGACCAACGCACAATAGAAATAAGCAAATTTATGGTGACAGAATTGTAAAGAATATTGAAAACTAAAAAAGCCAGGCCAGTTTTCAAAAAATCACATACACGAAAAATAGTTAATCAATTAGACGATATCTGAGGGAAAGCAAAGATTTCCGAGTGGACGGCAAAAGAAAAGATACACCAATAGCAACTGTAAATAATTACAGACGTATATATATATATATATATATATATATATATATATTAAAGAATACATTTTGAATCACCTCATATGGGGAATAGTCTATTTCGATAGACGAAGATATCAGTAGAAATTTATTGTTTAATAAATATTTTATCTGTAATTTCATTGAGCTTTTTTGTGAATCATTTTTAATATTTTCTCATTTTTAATATTATATTACTAGAATCCACTTAGATTATTTACCAAGGAAGTTTTTCTTTCTGTGGACTTTTACTGTTATATATATATATTTATATATATATATATATATATATATATATATATATACTCTTTCTCTCTCTCTCTCTCTCTCTCTCTCTCTTACTTACACACACACACACACACACACACACATATATATATATATATATATATATATATATGTGTGTGTGTGTGTTATAATATGACTACCAAAATAGCTATTTTATTTCGACACGATATGTGCCTTAACAACTGTTTTAAAAGGTTCAAGACTAGTCTTAAACCTTTTAAAACTTTTCAACTTGAAATAAACTTCATCACTTGATAAGACACAGATAGTGTCGAAACAAAATGGCTACTTTTGTAGAGACATTATAACATATTTATGTTATAGATTCTAAATAAATATTATTCGCTCTACTTTGTATTGAGACACTTTGTAAGAATATTGTTTTTTTTTTTGGATACGGAATTTTATTCCATCCGTACCTACCCTATACTTGGGTATACATACATACATACATACATGCATAAATATATATATATATATATATATATATATATATATATATATATATATATAGTTATTATTCAAACGTTACTTTTAGTGGACACTCCTATTTGAGAAGAGACACCTTTTATTTATAAAACAGTATATTTATTTTTTCAACCAGCCTGAATATTCGAAAAATCTTATTAAAAAACAAAAACAAACACCCTCTGGCAGTATTCGAACCTGCGTACCCTTGTAAAAAAATGTAACCCGTCGTTTTTCAATCCGACTGAGCTACGCATAACTCGAGAGAGAGCGCCCAATATTCTTAAGTAATTTTTTAAAAATATGAAATTGAGAAAAATACGAAAATAAGAAGAAAGATTAGTAATGTGAAATAAAAGAAAAATATCAAAAAGAAAAAGAGAGAAAGTAACTGAAAAGGAAGGAAAAATATACGAATGAAAAAGGATGCAAAACAAAAGAAAAATGTAAAGAAAAAGAAAAAAGAATGCAACGGAGGAAGAAAGAAACAATCATGAAAGAGAAAGAAATAAAAAATAGAAAAATAAAAGAAAGAAAAAATAAAGAAACGGAAGAAATACGGAAAAAAAAATAAGCGAAGAATAAAAAGTATGAAAAATAAGGATTTCATAAAGAGAAAATAAATTATGAGGTGAAAATGAACCAAACAGGTAGAACGGAATGAAGAAGATAAAAAAAAGAATGTTTGCAAATTTGAAATTCAATAAAGAGAAGTCTAAAGAGAAAGATTAAAAGGGAGACAACAATTAAGAAGAAGTAAAGTTTAAAACATATCAAAAAGAAAGAAGAAAAATGAGAATTAATTGTAAAGAAAAAAGAAAAACAAAAATAAGAAAAAAATTCCAAAAAGGACAAAAAGCGGCGAAAAAAATAAAAACATATAAAAAAGAGACACAAAGAAAAAACCAAAAAAGAAAAAAAAAAAGAAAAAACAAAGAAACAGAAGAAAAAATAAAGAACGATTGGACAGAAGAAAAACTAGAAATATGGAAATACGTGATGAGAAGATGGCGACTAATTCGACATCTTTACCGAGCGTCAAATGAAACGTTATAAAATACAAAAGAATCGGGGATTGCAAGCGCGGCGAACCATGACAGTTTCTTGATAGTTGAATTGTGCATGTAAGATTGGACACAGATCCTGTCTGGAAACGAATGGGCTGGAAGAGTGCTTCCAATTTATGAATAGGAAAAGATCTCATTCATAAAACATGCTTCTTACGACAACTAGTTAGCGTCTGTTCTTGTCAGTAGAGCCAACTTAACAACGTGAAACACAGTCTCTCTCTCTCTCTCTCTCTCTCTCTCTCTCTCTCTCTCAACCTCACAGTATCTCTCTCCTGTATCCTGTGATGTCTGGTCAGCTTGGTTCTACCTGAACCGCTTCGACAGAACCTGTTGGTCGCTGTGGAGCCAACCCCCAGAAAAAGAAATATGTCATCGATGACGATCCCAACATTCAATCACAAACTATGGAGCATCTCCTAGTTTACTACAGTCTTGAAGATTGAACGACCTGAAACCTTAACATCTCAGACAGGGCTCTGTGTACAAAACTTGTTGGGTGTAGTGTAGCGACTAGATAAAAAAAAAAAAAGTATTATAACATTTATAGAATTCATTTTGCAAATTTATTCAAATAATGGAACACGCACTTTCAGAAATATTAACATATTTTGTTAGGCAGTCAAAATTTCCGGCTTTCTCGCTTTTCCTCATTTTTTTCGCAAATATAGTGTGTTCCAATAACTTGGAGCGATTTTAAGATAAGTATGATTGATTTTTTAAAAAAGTTTCTTTCTGATTTAAATTTTCAGTCTTTGGCAATTTCATCCGTGGAAAGATTAAAAATCGAACAACGTGATAAAGTTATCGAAACCTATTAGGAAAATGAACGTTCAAACAAGAGAAGTTTCTAAGTTGCATCATATCTCGAAAGTGATGTCAAGTGGCCACCAGGATTGTGCGATTTGACACTCTTAGATTTCTTTCTTCGGGGTCATCTCAAAAGTACGATCTATGCCAACAAGTCAACAAAAATTCAACAGTTAAAGGATGAGATAATAAGGCATATTGGTGAGATTGAGGAGCAACTATGCAGAGACAACATCAAATATTTTGACCATCGATTCAAGGTGTGCCAGCGAAGCCTTGGAAGATATTTGGGCAATATTATTTTTCACACATAATTGCCATAGCACGAATAACATGATCCAATACTGAAATCAATAAAATCTCACCAATAACAGTCTTTTTTATTGGCAACTTCGATTCGTCTTAATTAAACACCCTGTACTTAATCATTTTTTGCAGGAATTTACATATAAATTATTGAATCATTTTAAACAGTTCTGCAGGCTTGTGTTAAGTAGAAGGGTAGACTAAGCTCTTTAGATGTGAATGACGATAAACTACATCCGGCAACGAGTCCTCTGATCGGAAGATTGAAGGCTTTGAAAAGTGTGGAGCCATCTCTTAACTGCTGTTGTTCCCAGGTCCATCCTAACTCAGGATGGTAGCACCTGTTAGGGTCCTGGCTAAGGGAAAATAATGAAATCCCTAACAAAAACAAAACACTATGGAAGTATAAAAATACATTTTATATAAAAAAAAATGCCTATTTAAAGTAACATTACAAACAAAAGCTATTTTTAGTAACATTACCAATAATACCTATTCACAGAATATATTTAATTAAAGCCATAAAATTGTATTCACAATATTTAGACATCGGCATTGAATAACCTATACAGGTTGATATGCTGTAAATATAATCTCCAAACCAAACAATATGAAAAACTCTTTCATGACATTAATCCAGGTTTTACGATCTTGCTTGGACATAATTAAACTAGACCAGTAAACAGTTGCATTGAAAATGATAAATACATATATATCTGGTAGAACTTTTGAATATTTTTCATTTGGAAATGAGCTATTTCCAAATTATATATATATATATATATATATATATATATATATATATACACAACTATTAAAAAAATTACATTGTATCTACTAAGAATACTTTTAAGCAAAGTCAGTATTTGCATTTAACTGCTTTAAAAATTAACGCATACCAAAGCATCCCTTTTCACGTATTTTTGGCAGTTAAAAGATACGAATAAAACCCCTAAAGTAAAACAAAAAATTCTGAAAAAACAAGAAACTGTAAATCATTCTATGCCATCTGCCCTCTGCGCCTAAATGAAAAACTGCCGATTATAAGGTTTCCTAAAAATAATATACTACTGAATATTAGAAATTATTGACGTAAACACCACAAATATTGAAATTTAATTAATTATAATTGTTTATTTATAACTTATGCTCTAGTATTACTTAAAAATTATTTTACTAAAATTAATGAGCCTCACAATATTTATTTGGTTTTCATAACTCCAACATACCACATTATACCATAATTACTTAATTCTAATTTTAACCTAAATAATCCTGCCCCTTTAACAGATGAGGTATTACAAAATCAAATTAAAAAAAAAAATCGAAAACCTAAAATGCTGTTAAAAATTATTGTCTGCCCATTATATGTTCTTAGCCTGTATCTTACGCAGAACAAATTTAAAAATTTCATGTTTTGACATTAAACTACATTGTTCTCTTTTGCGACCCAAATTTCCAACTCCATAGTTCAACCTAATTCTCACTTTTGATTGAGTAATATTGACACACCTACAAGCATATTGTTTAACTTACTCCAACCACCACTCCTCAATTTTCTAAATAACCATGAATTCATCTTATATTTTTTAAATAAATCATTTTCACTATTTATTTTAAAACTTCACCTGAAGAAGATCAATATTGTTCTTAAACATGAAAATTTTTTGTGTAGTGATATGATGATTTTATAAACCATTGTATTAACAAAATTACATATATATATATATATATATGTGTGTGTGTGTGTGTGTGTGTGTGTGTGTGCGTGTTTTTGTGTTTGTGTCTGTGTATGTGTGTGTGTGCGTGTGTGTGTGAATTAATAAATATACATATGTGTATACACTCAAGTATAAGCACATATATAAAAATTTTATTCATGTTATAAAACAATGCTCATTGTAGTATAATCATAGCCAATTAGTTATATTTCAATTAATATACGTATGATCCTTCGTCGGTGGTACGACTCGGAGTTTCATGCACTATGCAATCATCAGGCGCATATTACAACCGTTTTAAGAGATTTGAATTTCAATTCACTCGATGTTTAGGTAACCATTTTTTATATTTATTAAGAGTATAATTTATCTATTTAACTATTTTTTCATTTATCAAGATTATAATATAAACAGACAAAAATTATATGAAGATAAAATAATTAAAAATCAAGATGTCTAGTTATATTAGATTCTTGTTAAATTAAATAATAGCACCCAACCATTGTAAGATTTAACTTTCACAAACACAAAATGAATTTAAATTAAAATCTCTTAAACAGTCAGTCTGTAATATACACCTGATGATTGCATAATGCATAAAACTTGGAGTTGTGCCACCGACGTACAATAGTAAGTATATTTATTCACACACACACACACACACACACACACACACACACACACACACACACACACACACACACACACACATACATGCATATGTTTGATTAAATAATTACGGACATTATGTGCACATATTTTTAATAAAATCATTTCATACTCACGGAATAATCTTCCGTGTATTACAATTGAAAGATGTGATAAATGCGATATAACTTTTAAAGATATTTGTATGTTCCATTTCTCAAGGTCCCAAGTACTTTCATTCTTCTTCTGAGATCATCTTCAGCAGTGTTAACAAAATAACCATAAAATTGTGTTGCAATATACTACTATGATTTTCTGCTTTAAAAGAAACGCTTGTCAGTTATCCTTAGAGTTTATTAGAACGTGAAAATTATTGACTATGGAACTTTTTGGTGATGTAATGTAATGGTCATCACCAATTTGGTGATGTAATGCCATTATCATTTATTCAACTTATACAGCGAGACTATTCTGTGGACCCTAGAAGTTATGCCAGGATTCGTCATCGGAGGCCACAATTTAAACAACATAAGATACGCAGATGATACAGTGCTGATAGCAGACACGGAAAGGAAACGTAGCTGAAGAGAATGACAAGAAAGGACTATAAATAAACTGCAAGAAAATCGAATGCACGGTCATCAGTAAAAAGGACAGCCCAATATGCCAAATACAGGTCGGGGATACTAGAATCAAGCCGGTACAAAAATTTAAATACCTGGGAAGTGTTATAACAGAAGATCTGAAGGCTAATTGTCATGGCGAAGGACGCGTTCCAGAAGCCAAGTAAAATATTAAGACACAGGACAATTTTGCTAGAAACAAAGAAAAGAGTACTAGATTGCTATGTGATGTCAGTTCTTCAATATGGTTTTAAATGCTGGACAATATCGTCAAAGATGAAGGAAAAACTTGAAGCAACTGAAATGTGGTTCTACAGAAGGATCCTGCGAATTTCATGGATCGAGCATGTGAGCAATGATGAGGATTTAGAAATGATGTAAACAAAAAATACTGCGAATCAGGAAGAAACAGCTGAAGTTTCTGGGACATGCAATGAGGAAGGAGGGCTTGGAGGACCTGATACTAACAGGCCAGATAGAGGGGAAAGGAGACAGGGGAAAGCAACGGATAACTTATTTGAAGGACCTAATCAGGTGGATGACGGTACGAGGGTTGTGTGGAGTAACAGAAGAAAGCGCGCTAAGAGCCACCAGTGATAGGGATACGTAGAAAGCGATGATCCTGAAAAGACAGGGAACATAGAAGGAGAAGAATGTCATGGTATGATCCTTCGTCGGTGGTACGACTCGGAGTTCCATGCTCTATGCAATCATCAGGTGCATATTACAGCCGTTTTATGAGATTTGAATTTCAATTCACTCGATGTTTATGGAAGTTAATTACAATGTTAGGTAACTATTTTTTTAATTTATTAAGAGTATAATTTATCTATTTAACTATTTTTTCATTTATCAAGATTATAATATAAACAGACAAAAATTATATGAAGATAAAATAATTAAAAATCAAGATGTCTAGTTATATTAGATTCTTGTTAAATTAAATAATAGCACCCAACCATTGTAAGATTTAACTTTCACAAACACAAAATATTACACATATTAAAGCATGAATAAACTGTTCTGTTATAAAAATTTCTAAAATGTTTAGTAAACACACACACACATACACACACACAGAGCTCCCATTTGATATGTTTGTAAGACGAAGGGCTTTGCCTGGCACGTGAAATTGTATAATTTGTGCCGAGGTAAAAACCATGCACTTAATTCCAGTTTTAAACATACTTGTCTTGGCGCAGTACGTTCTCCAATTTATTTTATTTAGAACTTTTCATATGCTTTGTAAATACTATAGTCGGTGGAAGCTCTAGTATAATTTCATTAAGTGCTTTCAATTGATTTAAATTTGAACTGCTTGACCTACGTCATCGATTACAGTGGAGATCACAGAGTCCGCAAAATTACACAGGAGTTAATTTTGAACTCAGTAACCTTCCCCTTCTGGTTACGCCTTCTTTTCTTGTATGATGTGTCCCTTCCGAACGTCGGCGATAATGGCTCTCCACATTTTCCTCTTTTTTGGACTTTGCAAAATATTTCTTTATTATATAAACTTTACTTCACCATCCATTTATTCAAGCTCGATAGTTATGTTGTCATTCGTTCCTTTCCACCGTCCCTCCTGCCCTTAGTCTGTCTTGTGAGTATAACATTTTCCAAGTCTTCTTTCCTCATTATGCACCCTTGAAAATTGAATTCTCTCTTCCTGGTGAGAAGTATGAGCACTCTTTTTGATTCCATTTCCTGCAAAATCTTCTCCTGGATTTATGAAATTTTAGACTACCGGTCTATTTGTCAAGCAACTCAGAGGCAGAAATAAAGGACAATTTCAAAATGTTTGAATTTCGGAAACTTTGTGGAAAGATTTAAAGTTAAATACTATTTAAACTTATTTATAAATGGAACTTTGTCTGTGTGTGTGTGTCTGTGTGTGTGTGTGTGTCCGTTACCTATAGACTCTGAAAAGGCTGAACCGATTTTCTTGAAAATGTACACAGTTGTACTATAAGTGTCTGCTAGGTTTTGTGTTGAGGTACCCCCTATAAATATCGAAAATCGATAATCGAAAAAATCGGGTGATAGAAGGAGTGGTCTGATTTTAATCAAATTTGATACACTCAAAGACATAAGAAACGATATTCAGAAGTTTCAAGGTTGCAGTTCTTATATATATATATATATATATATATATATATATATAAAGGCAAGATGTTTGTGTCTGTATATCTGCCTGTATGTCTGTATTTTTTTCAGCCCTT
The DNA here is from genome assembly GCA_037127315.1 of Ascarosepion bandense. Classification (NCBI taxonomy): domain Eukaryota; kingdom Metazoa; phylum Mollusca; class Cephalopoda; order Sepiida; family Sepiidae; genus Ascarosepion; species Ascarosepion bandense. Next base: position 3,755,526 of record JBBBDQ010000410.1, on the reverse strand, counting down.
TTATTTTAGTTTTTGCTTCGGGTTTGGCTCTACGTCGGTATAATTGTAGCTCTTAGTCTCAGCCATGATACCATTTGCTCAGAGGACTTATTTAGCCTTCAAAATTTAGTTTACGACGAAAAAACTTATTTGATATCGATACCAGGAAATCAAAATTTGACTTACATCCATTCATTTTCCTTTCAGTGTACGGTTTCGCTTTAACTGGAAACAACTATTGCTTTTTAGTCTTTTGTGCCAACGTCCAAAGAGTCTGAGCTTCAGGACCATGGATTAGTTTTAATGATTTCATTACACCCGAGCAACGCCGGGCTATACTGCTAGTTCTTAATAAATGTCTTTCTTTATTCATTTGTGATATAAAAATATTATATTTTCTTTTATTTTGTTTTAGTGGTAAACTATACCAAAATTTGAACCCCTTTTGAAAAAAAGTTTTAAAAAGAAAAATACATTTGATTTGCTTTTTTAATGTCATATCGTTTCTTTATCGGTCATTTAATGTCAACATTTAATTTTAGTGTAAGATTTGAAGTTATATGAAAATTATAATTGTTATTCTGCTTTCACAACTGAATACATGGCAGATGATACTCTGTTTTTGTACATATAATTGTTTGTGTGGACATAATTACTACAGGTGGTAATATCTATCTTGTTGTTTTGTTAAATAGGGATTTTATTCTTTAAGAAATTGTCAGCATCTCGGAGAACGACGGTTCAATCTTCCCGAGATAGGTGCGCATGAGAATACTAATGGAAGCACATTCCACAATTAGGTGTTTACTTTTAAAAAGTTTTCAATACAAAACTAGATCATAATATATTATTATTATTATTATTATTATTATTATTATAACAATCGCATACTCCAACGTAATGGCTACAAAGTTTTGGTGTATCATCATCAGGTTTGAACATTATAGCTATTAAGTTATATATATATATATATTTAAAATCCCCCCAAAAATAAAAAAAGCAGGTAGGCAAATCCCAAAAACCCGATCCTAATTAATATTAATTACATTAATATTAAAACTGGTCAAAGTGGAGGCCTCAATGCAATATATATATATATATATATATATATATATATATATATATATATATATATATACATATTAACATTTATTATTTCATAATTTAAAAGAACCCTTAAGGAAAATTCTCGTTTAAAATATAAGAATATTATATGTATCACATTATCACAATATCAACAAATCTCTCTATTAGAGAGTCACTCTATATTAAACATTTTTCTCCTACCCTCATTCTTATATTATTTAATAGTGGAAATGGAGTATAGAATTTTTTTAAAATAGAAAGATGTTCACGCGATTTCTAGTCGAGTGCGACAATGAGAGCTGGGAATGAACGCTTTTTTTCAGCAACAACACCAGATAAATTATTCTGTAACAGTCAAAATATGAGCACAAAACATAAACAGTGATGACATCCCACCCTTGAAAATGGCTTGGGATGATAATTATAGAAAATCTTTACATTCTTTATCCCCAGAAAAACGTAAAAATGTGAGGATACTGGAAAAATGAATGAAAAATGAATAAAATCTTTCTTTTTGCCCGTATTTAATGAAAGATGCTTGAAAGGAAGGTTGCTGTTTAAGTATATATAATATATATATATATATTACATATCAACAACCGTCAATATTTATTGATTTCTATAGATGTCTTACAAGAATTTAAAGAATTTAGATTTGAGTTAATAATTATTAACTCAATATATATATATATATATATATATGTGTGTGTGTGTGTGTGTGTGTGTGTGTGTGTGTGTGTGTTTGATCGGTATGTGGAAGAGGGTTCGACTGTCTCTGCATTAAAATATGTTTTTGAAACCTTATTGTAACTGTGATTCTGGCTATCAGTCTAAAAATACCGATTTGGTTCGAAATTCCGATTTGAGCCGAAATTCAAATTTAGACAGAAATTCTGATTTGGGCAGAAAATTTTGATTTGGGCCGAAAAGTCCAAAATTTCAATTTGGCCCGAAATTCTGTTGTTGGTCGCAAATCCAGTTCAAGCCAAAAATTGCGTTCTATAAATCTCAGATCTTGAAAACATCATGTCAGGAAACTTCTCAATGTTGTTCTGTTTCCTTGGCATTTTGAAGAAATATAATTGATTTCCTCAGTTCACAAAGTTTTGGGGACATTTAAAACAAAAAAAATTAAATTCACACAGTTTTTGTTACTTTAAGCTCAATATAAATTTAACAAAAATTTAATCACTAATGTTTGTCAGTTATTTTGAAATATGGATTTTTGCCCCTCATCCGGACACAAGTTACAATGCTGGATGTTTAAGCACCAGATGAAAGGCAAACATTCAGTCCCAGAATAATCCTGATTTCTAAATGGTGTATGCCTATGTAGAGCAAGTGTGGCCATGGTCAGAGTCTTTTCATGATTTCTTTAATTTGATTTAATTCTATAGAACATTAAGATAAACAATTGTTTAAAGAAAATTTCTTGTTTTCCTTTTTAACAGCGAATTTCTTGCTTTTCCTTTTTAAATTCTTAGAATTTCTTACTCTCGAGCATGCAACATATAACTGAGTGTGTAAATACATCTTTCTGAAGCCAAATTCCAACTTTCTCGCAAATCGAGACTGAACTGGAAACTGGATTATTGTATATATATTAAAATCTTTAAAAAATGTCATGCAAAAGACAGTAGTACATTTCCAAAAAAATAAATATTTGTTATTTTAATCATTAAATTGTTTTTTTAAATAGTTGGAGTATTTTGTATGTTACAAATAAAAGTTTTAATTTTCCTCCCAAATTATGGAAAATCTGTTGTACTAAGCTACACCCTCTCGTAAAACCAACTGTACTTTGTTAATGATGTTTTTGATAAGTCAATGTATGAGTATTTAAAGGGTGTAATGGATGAACGGACGTTGTAACAGAAGTCACAGAATATATATATATATATATATAGAGAGAGAGAGAGAGAGAGAGAGTGAGAAAGAGAGAAGGGGGCACCTTGGCGTGGTGCAATGGCTAGCAAGCTCGACTCGCTAGAATCATTATAATTGAGTAGTGAGTTCGATCTTCACTGGGTAGCCCCTAAGTTTGGGTGTTGGGCGCAGGGCTAACAACCCTGCCCCATGAAAAAACCATTTTGTTACGGAAAAAGCAAAACCGCTGCCTGACACACAATTGGGTGTAAAGGAAAAGTTATTATATCTATCTATCTATCTATCTATCTATCTATATATATATATATATATATATATATATATATAGAGAGAGAGAGAGAGAGAGAGACAGAGAGAGGGAGATGGATAGATAAGTGAGTGTGTGTTTTTGCCTGCGTATTGGCACTTTTCCAAAGATTTTTAAATTTTTACCTTTTTATTAACTCAAATCTAAATTCTTTAAATTCTTGTAAGACATCTATAGAAATCAATAAATATTGACGGTTGTTGATATGTAGAACTGTCATTACTGTATACGCGTCTGAATTATTAAATTAGGGAGAGCAAAAAGAAAGAAATTGAGAGAGAACGAGAGAAAGTGAGAGAGAGATAAAGAATAAGAAAAAGTGTGTGTGTGTGAGAGAGAGAGAGAGAGAGAGAGAGAGAAAATGCTGAATAAAACCATAGCCATGTTAATCGATACATATATTGGCTAACGAAGATAATCAACCTATCAAACATGATTATAATCCAGGTTCAATCGATCAATCTCAAAGGCTCTACTTATATATATATATATATATATATATATATATATATATATATATATATATATATAAATGAGGAACGAAGAAAATATTAAGAACGTTCAAAACATTATTTTAAAACAGTCGATCCAGAAATAGAACCAGGAATATTTATTATAAGTTATAATTTAGAACATGTACAAATTACAATTTACTACAAAGTGTACATTTTGTTCCTACATTTAATGTCTCATCAGGTAGTAAACGCTTTTTTTTAGAAAATAGGATTGAAAATTCGCTTCTTTATATTGGTAAATTTTTGTATGCGAGAGAAAGTGGGTAGAGAAAATGAGACAGAAGAATTGTAAAAGAGACATCGAGAAAATAAGAAACAAAAAGAGAAAAAGGGGGAGAAAGAAAGAAGTAAAAGAGACATGGTGAAAGTTTTAAAAAACAAAACAAAGAAAGGCTCCAGGTTTAACAGTAGGAAATAAAGTATGGTCATGTACAGCCTTTGCTGACCCGGCTTTATATATATATATATATATATATATATATATATATATATATATATATATATATATATATAAACATCTTTATGCTTACACATCTAACATTATTATTTTCAACATTTTGTTATTCTGCGCGTGTAAACAGTCAGAGTCCTGGATATGATGATAAACTACACCAGGCAGCATGTAACCACCTTTCACGGGTCAACTCGAACCCGGGGTAGTAGCACCTATTAGGATCCAAGTTGTGGGCAAATAGTGTACCCTCAAAAACATAAATAAATAAATAAATAAATAAATAAACACGTCTATTCAATGAAAGTATAAAAATACATTATTATTGAAAAAATACTAGCAATCCATCTTTATATATTTTTTTAATCATTTCACCCGGAGCAAGGTGGAAATGCCACTGATGTGCAGGGGACTACATAACTGTAAAAAGATTAATTAGGAAAGAGTGAGGAGTACAGACTAGTTAGAAAGGAGCAATAGAAGGCTGAGAAAGCAGATGCGATGACAGATACATAGGTGGAGAGAAAGGGAAGGTTATACGGGGGTGGGGAGAGAGCTAGAATTCAGTGGTTAGTAGATGAGTATTGACTTTGCATTTAAATTTCTGGAGGTTGTAGCCGTCAGGAAAGCAAGAATATGGGAGTGAATTCCATAGGCGTTAAGTGCGAGAGAAGAAGCTGCAGGAGTAGAATTGTCGTCTGCATTTGGCTAACCTGACTGTGAATGGGTGGGACCCAGTTGCCAGTCTGGTTGCACGAGTAAACACTTGTTGAGGAGGCACCAGTGACTTAAGTTCGTCCGAGCAGAAGCCATGAACGTATTTATAGAACAGACAAAGGGAGGCCACATTTCGACGGTGGGGAAGTGACTGCAGTCGAGTCGCCAGATCAGTACCTATCACATTACAGACTCTCCTTTGGAGCCTGTCAAGAACACTGAGGAAAACGGCAGGGACGCCTGACCATAGATGGCAGCAGTACTCCATGCACGGACGGATGGTTGACTTGTATATATGCAGGATGGATTCAGGCGGAAAAAACACTCTGGATCGACATAGTGACCCAACCTTCTTAGCAGTAGATTTTGCTATGGATTCAATATAGTGGTTCCATTTGAGGTCTGAGGGCAGGGTAAGTCCGAGGAGGCGTAGTGTATTGCTCTCCGGGAGAATCGCTTGGTCCATGCTTATGGGAGGCAGGAGAGGTTGCCTGTAATGGTTGATACAGTAAAAGTAGGAAAAAAATATATTTATAGCAAAATTTTCCACAATAAATAGATTTATTAATCAAAATGACCAGCAATACATTTTGACCAACAATATATTTTATCGCAAATTGACCAACAGTGCATTTTATTGCCAACTGGAGGCATAAAATTACGTTCAAAATATATTTTAATAGAGGGTCTCCATAAAATCCGTGTTCACTTTAAAGTTATAAATTTTTAAAGTGCACATGGAGTTTATGGACACCCTGTATATTTAGTTAAAAACATAAAATTGTGTTCAAAACATTTAGATTTCGGCAACGAATAACCTATAGAGGTTGATCTACAGTTAAACAAAACCAACCAAACAACGTTTTATGGACGCTTACCATAACGTATTACCATGTATTTTTAAATAATTTTTCTCCAAGAAAAAGAATAGGTCCTCTAAGTCACAAAAGGCTGCTGCGTGTGAGTGAATACGGGGAAAATTATTAAGAAACAAGCAATAATAGAACATAAATTAAGAATACAAAAATAACGATTGACATTGCATTTAAGTTTTTAAAGATCAAAACTGACTTGAAAGAAATAATCTGGAAGAGAGTTCCACAAACGAGATGTGCTAGAGAAAAAACTGTTAGCATTGAACTTCCGGTTACATTTAACTCTCAAATGATGTCACCGTCATCTAGTACTAAGATTAAATTCATAAATTTCAAGTAACTACAAGGAAAGCTGATCAGAAAAAATGCCATTATATATTTATAGAAAAGGCACAAGGTAGTCACGTTACAGTAGTGAGAATATGATAAATCGAGTGTGAAAGAATATGAAAAAAATATCAAGAAGAGAGAACAAAAAAAATAACAGGAACCGAGAAGGCTTAAGATAAGAACTAATTTTGTATATAGATATTTGATGATCAGAGTTGAATATAAAGGAAAAAACTAGATGAAACATTAACAGACGAGATGTGCAAGAGAAGAAAATTTTAGCATATAACTTGCGGTTAATTGTAAAATTAACGACTTTGTCACCAATCTAGTCAGTCAATTAAGTGCCAGACGTGATACACGCTTGGGAAATTATGTCTCGAAAGAGACATGACTGTCTGGGCAGAATATTTTCCCGCAGTAGCTTGTCATTACTTTCTCCGGTAGACTGGTTGCTAACCAAGGCTATAGAACCCAATCTGTCCTACTATTTGACCTATAACTGGACGGAGAAAAGATTGAATTCGACTGGAATTCGAACTCAGCATTCCGGTTTCTCGTTCCGAACCGATATGCGCTGCTCCACAACGCCCATCCTGACCAGTAGGGCAATTAAATTGATCATCATTTCTTACCATAGAAGAAAGTTCATCAGATTTATTACCGTGAAAATATTTATTGAACAGGCACAAGTAGCCTACACTTTTGTGCAAATTAATTGAAACAACTGCTTTAGTTTCCTTTCTTTTACCATAGACATGGAGTTACAGGGTGTAATCGGCTTCTATTTTTTCCTCAGACTAGGTCATTTGCAATGGTGAATCTATTTTGGGGGTGTATGAGGAAATTTGTTTGGCTTTGAAAAATAATGCCTCATCTGTGACTGCGTCAGATTTTTATTACACACAAACAGTATTGTCTCGACCGTCGATTAGATGTCTTGAGGTCGTAGTCTGCGATGAACGTTACTTCAAGGAAGCGTACGAAAATTTTAACGCTGCACGAACACACTGGCAAGCTTTAAAGAGAGACCTCGGATATAGTTGGTGTTAGCCTTTTAACTGTCAGTCGTGTCATCAAGGCGAATAAACAAACTGAATTCATCAATTCAAAACGTAAAAGAAAATGAGGTCGGAAGAGAAAAAACAATCCCATAAGACGACGTAATCAGGGAAAGTGTAAAAAATCCCAAGAAGACATTATTCGATTTGTTTCAATTCATTTGCATACGAGTTTGGATAGATAGATAGATAGATAGATAGATAGATAGATAGATAGATAGATAGCCTCACGGATCTCTATTAAGATATTTTTAATTTAAATTTAATCTTTACAGAACCACATTTACACCCTTGTGCAAATAAATTGAAGCAGCTGCATTAGTTTCCTTTCTTTCACCATACGGTCAGTTTTACACCCATGGAAGTTTTAGGGTGTAATCGATTTCTGTTTTTTTCTCAGATTCGGTCATTTGCAGTGGTGTGCCGTAAGAGAAAAACAACGCCAAGTGATGGCGTGTACGTGATCAGAGAGAGTGTGAAAGATCCTAGGAAGGCATTATTCGTTTTGTTTAATTTACTTTCCAAGAGGGTGTGCATTACGGCGATGGAAAATTGTTTGAAGCCGAGATGACAGATCAGGAGCAATGATATTGCCGATTCTTCGATGTAGTTAGATATGAAGGATTTCTAATTACGTAACAGAAACAGCAGAGCAGAGGTGCCAGCAATATTCAATGCAAGAACAAAATGTAGACTTATAAATATATAACGTAGATTTTAGCGAGGAAAATGATCTAGATCTTGGTTGTTGCTCACAGGTTCGGTTCATGGTATTCTAGGTACCCTTCTGTAGAACCAAATAGCTCTTCTACATTTGTGATGAGATTACTCAGCATTCACTGTTATATAGGATTAATATTAGCTATCAGTTCAGTATTCTTTTCTTTGTTTCTGACGAGAACTTTTTTAAAGGCATCTTTCTCGGCCCCAACGCGTTTTAGGATTTCAATGTCAGGTTTTCTGTCCACTGTTAAAACTATTCCCAAATATTTAAATTGAGTGGACGGTCAGTTGCGTATTTTTCGTCCCGGACATTTGCGTACCACACAACTGCGTACAAAAACACTTGCATCCTTAGATAAATGTGTCCGTGGATAATTGCGTACCTCTGGTAATTTTTGAAGTTATCATTTTTTCTTAAGAGTTGCTAATTGCCAACCAAGTTTTAATTATTCTAAAAAAGCAAAAAGATATTTAAGATAACTTTGTTACCAAAAATAAAACTGCAACTAAGGGAATCACGACGATATTAATTAAGTATATTTCTGAAAACAAGAAAAATTTCTTAAAAGGGATAGTCCACAAAATTAATAAGTTTTTATTAATATGTGAAAGTGCAGTAATTTTCAATTTTTTTTAAACACTGTTAACCTGTTACTAGGTTTATAACAAAAATAAACACGTAATTTTTTTATTTTGTTCTTTTTATTTTTTTTTTAATTTGCGATTACTATGCTTTTTTTCAGAACTTATAGTAATTGTCTTTAAAGGCTTCAAAAACTAACTAAGGTACGCAATTATCCAGTGACACGTTTGTCCAGAGATGAAAATGTCCTGGTACGCAAATGTTAGGTACGCAAATGTCAGGTACGCAACTGTCCTAGTACCTGAAATTGTTATATTTGTTGGTTTTTGAGATCTTTAATTTGTAATTTGCATATTGGGCTGTTGCTTCTGCTGACAACCATGCGTTTAGGATTAGGAATTAGTTCTTTCTTTTTTTTTCGCTTTCGACCTTCGCTAAGAGTTCTTGGCGTTTCAATTCTGTATCTGCACCTAACACTGTCATCTGCATAACTTGTAGCTGCCTATAAATAAATCTTAGCAGGACCTCTAATTCTCTTACAATTGTCTCACTGTATAGATTAGTAAAGCAAAATGATTGTCAAATTGGCCTTATGCCAAACACAACCGAATTTCCCAGAATTTAAAATATCAGAAGGTTGAAGGTTGGATGTTGGAACGTGGAACAATAAAATATTTCGTCTTGCACGTTAAAGTAAAATTGTATTAACTAAACAGAATAACAAATTTGTAAGAAGAAAATGTTCAAAGAAAAAAATATACGTAGTTAAATGTTCCATAGAAATAGTAGTAAGGAGTTAAACGAATCCAGCTTATTGCTGATAGTAGCAGAATGTGTGTATGTAGAAAGATTAAAAGGTTACTAATAAAGTCTGTTATTTTCCTTTGTTTACGGCTGGCAAGATAGTGAAATTAAGATGAAGCAATAAAGGGAATTGTACTTATTGGACTTTAGTTTTTAGGAGTCAGCTGAAGTATCTTATTGATGTTGTTACTTTGACGGCGTGTGAGAGAAGGCGGAAAAGGAAAATTGGAGAAGAGGAAGAATGAATAAATGTCGACGAGACATGAGAGGGTCGGCGTCTTGAAGTTTCTTTTGTTACATTTCAGCCTGTCGTCTCTATGCTCCCATCTGACTGACTGATTTTGATTTTCCTTCTCTCTTCCTTTATACCGATTCACCCTTTCACACTGGATCGCTTTTTTCTTAGTTTTGCAAATCACTTCCCTTCATTGGCCAGAAAATAAATTTAACATCTGGTCGCAAAATTTGGCTTCGTCATTTTCTTTCAGCATGGAGTCAATCCTTTTCTTATTTGTCAAAATTAAATTTTCCACTAGATTGTGAATTTTTGCTATGGTCATCTTCTTCTATGTGCCTTATCCTTTCAGGGCGTAGGCAATCATGGCTTTCCACATCCCTCTATCCCTTGTGGCTCTGAGTACATTTTCTCTTGTAACGCCACGCAGCCCCCGTTCTGTCATCCACCTACTCAGGAACTTCAAATATGTTATCCGCTGCTTTCCTCTGTCTATATTTCCCTCTATCTGGCCTGTTAGTATCAGGTTCTCCAACCCCTCCCCATTGTATGTCCCAGGAACTTTAGTTGTCTCTTCCAGGATGCTCAGTATTAATTTCCTTTTTGTTTCGATTCTTTCCAAAACCTCATCATTGCTCACATCCTCGGTCCACGATATCCGCAGCATCCTTCTGTAGAACCATATTTCAGTTGCTTCAAGTTTTTCCTTCTTCTTCGATGATATTGTCCAGCATTGACTGCCATATTGAAGAACAGATATCACATAGCAATCTAGTACTCTCTTCTTTGTTTCTAGTGAAAGTTTCCTGTGTCTTAATACTTTACTCAGCTTCTGGAACGCATCCTTCGCCATGCCAATTCGCTTTCGGATCTCTGTGTCGCGTTTCCGTCTTCTGTTAGAACATTTCCTAGGTATTTAAATTTTTGACTTTTTGGTCTAGTTTTTTCAAAATGTTTTCAGTCATTCTGATTCATTTTAGAGGGTGTGAAATTTTACTTTTTACGTTTCAGTTAACTGTTGGGTGATATATGATTTGTATCCTAGAACACTTCCAGATGGACATTAGATTTCACACTTGATTGTGAATGTTTGCTGTAGTCTAGTTTTTTCAAAATGTTTTCAGTCATTCTGATTCATTTTAGAGGGTGTGCAATTTTACTTTTTACGTTTCAGTTAACTGTTGGGTGATATGTGATTTGTATCCTAGAACACTTCCAGATGGACATTAAATTCAAATGAAACTACTGGTAATCCCTGATGCGAAACAAACTACAATTAACTATAAAAAAATTGACATAAATTTCACACTTGATTGTGAATTTTTGCTGTAGTCTAGTTTTTTCAAAATGTTTTCAGTCATTCTGATTCATTTTAGAGGGTGTGCAATTTTACTTTTTACGTTTCAGTTAACTGTTGGGTGATATATGATTTGTATCCTAGAAAACTTTATATCTCAAGACTTCTCTCGCACATATAGACCGATTATTTAAAATATCAAAAATAAATATAAATTATAAAGAGTGTGTCTTGTTTATTCGTTCACCTAATTAACATTCAATTGTTAGACTTGATTTTTAACTTTGATGAGCATATCACATACTGACACTTGAGGGTAAACTTGATATTTATTATTGATCTCGTTTTTGTTCTTTACTTAATTACGAACCGAAATTTAAGACGAATTTCAAAATCGCTCTTAAAAGAATTGTACTTTTTGCGTTGTTACAGAATGCATATGCTAGCCTCTAAATATTGAAACCTACATTCAGTCGGTCAGTTAGGTGCCATACGTGATACACGATTTTTGGGCGATCTTGTCTCGAAAGAGACATGACTTCTGGGCAGAAGATTATCCCACAGTAGGTTGTCATTGCTTTCTGCTATAAACTGGTTACCAACCAAGTCTACAGAACCCATTGTGTCCTGTTGTACTCAGATATTAAACTCACAACTCTTTTGAGTCAAATCTCTGGATCTGACCAACGCTTTTTCTCCACTGGGTTATGTTGATAATCGTTTGCATCTTTGAGTGAGATTTGTCTCACTCCCAGTCCCTTTATCATCATCCATTTACCCATGATAGTTAAACAGGGATTCGCTCTTCTCTCATACTCTATCCGCTGCTTATCTTGCCATTATATGTTCTGTGAATGTCAAATTCTCCAAACCTCATAATGCGTCCTTAAAATCTCAAGTGTCCATTTCAGATTCAAAGAGTGCATCTGCGATATTGTCCATGTTTTCTCTCTGTTCTGTGTTTCTCCTTGTCCTTTTTCTGCCTCTTGCTTTCCCCCTTTTTCTCCATCTTCCTACTCGATCTCCTTTCTCCTCGTCTCTCTCTTTCCTAATATTCTTTTCTCCTCTCTCTCCCCTACCTCTCTTTTTCTCTTCCTCTTCTGTTTCTTTTCTCTATTTTCCCACTCTTAGACTTTTCCCCTTTTTCTCTTTTTCTTAGCCTTCTTTCTTTTCTCTACCCTAGTTTCTTCTTTTTCTCCCTTTTCCAACACCATCTTCGTTTCGCTCTCTTTTCCTAGTCGTCTTCCTTTTTCCTCTCTCTTCTCTGCTCGTCTTCTTTTTCACCATTAACGTTCTCTTTAATCTCTCTTCACTACGCATCCTTTTCCTCACCTCCTTAGTTTCTTCAGCCATTTTGCTTTCTTTTCTAACCATTTTATTTTACCTCTATCTCTCCTCTTCTTCTCTCTCTTTAACTCTCCCTATGTATATTTTTCTTCTCTATCTCTCCCCTAAAATTCTTCCTCTTTTTCTATTTCTCTTTCGTTCCAATCTTTTTATCCTCTCCGTGTCCTAACCATCTTCCTCTTTTCGTCTTTTTCCGCGACCATCTTTTTTTAATGTCTCTCTCATTTGGCCTTCTCCCTCTTTTTCACCTTTTCCCCTATACTTTTTTCCTTTTTTTATTTTTCTTCCAAAGCTATCTTCTTTTATCTTTCTTCTTGGCCTTCTTCCTTTGCCTCTCTACCCGATATATTTTCTTTATTTCATTCTCTCCTAACCATCTTTTTCTTTCTCTTTCATGCCCATCTAGTACCACTCTCTCATCTAGCTTTCTTTCTTTTTATCCCTCTTCCCTTTATTTACTACTTCCACTCTTAGCCTTCTTTCTCAATCTCTGTCTTTTTCCTACTAATCTTCTTTATTCTCTCCCTCTCGCTCCTTGCAATCTTCCTCTTTTTATCTTTCTCTTCCCTACTAATCTTTTTCTCCTCTTATTTCCTGTTTTCACTGCTTTTCCCTCCCCACCGTCTTTTCCCTTTCTCTTTCCCATTGATATATTCCTCTTTTTTTCTGTCTTCCCGTCCATCTTCTTTTCCTCCCTTCTTTTGCCTACCAGTCACCTTTTCCTCTCTCTGTCTCTTTTTCTTTCTCTTCCATGTTATTCTTTTCTTTTTTCTCTGCTTTCTTCCTCTTTTGCATTCTTTTCCTATTCATTTCTTTTTCCCCCCTCTCTCTTCTAGCCGTCTTCCTCTTTTTCTTTCTCTTTCCAACACATTTTCTTTCTTTTTCTCCCCACTTACTTACCCCTTTCACTTTTTCCCTACTCATCTTCTGTTACCTATCTCACTCTCCCCCAGCCATCTTCCTCTTTTTTCTTTCTTTTCTCTACCTTTTCTTTTTTCTTTCTTTTCTTTCTTTTCTTCATTTTTGATCTTTTTCACTCTTTTCCCTACCCATCTTCTTTTCCCCATCTCTCTCTCTCTCTCTCTCCTCGCCATTTTCCACCATTTTTCTCTCTTCCCTGTCTAATTTCGTTTATTTTCTCTCCTCCTTTTCAATATTTTCCCTACCCATTTTACCTCTCTTTCACCTTGTTTTTCCTCTTTTTATTTCTCTTTCACTACCCAACTTCTTTTTTTTTTTCAATTTGTCTTCTTCCTCTTTTTTCTCTCACTTTCTTACATCTCTCAATTTCTCTACAGTTAACATTATATATCACCATCTATTTTTTTTTATCATCCCTTCCTATCTTTGTCTCTGATATTTCAAATTCTTCTCTCTTCTCCTCATCTGTTTTATTTTCTTTCGTTTATTCGTTCGCCACTTTCCCATCTTATCCTCCCCGGGTTAATCGACTGCGTTTCTCTGATGTTTTAATCTTCAGATCGATTCTCTGCAAAAATCGATCGGCTAGTGAATCTCAACACGCAGTCTTGCAGGATAATAATTGGCCATCTAATGAGTTATAACCACTTGTTAAATTTGCGCGCAGACCGACAGATCCCATCATAGAACCGTCAGCCTAATATACACATCATATAACGACTAGAATTCAAATACATACACGCACACAAAGATAGTCAATGGTTTTCCTTCAGACTTAAAAGCGTATAGGCCCGTGATGAGTAACCAGAAACAACATCGTAATATAGACCATTACGACCACGGCTACCTAGCATAGCGATAGTTGAAATAACGTCTCAAAATCATGTAAAACGCAACACTAACATCAACCGTCGTCATATGTTTTCCTAGAACCTGTTCTTTTATTGCCCGTTCTCATCACTGAAGTATTCTCAATGTTAGACTTCCATTAACCTCTTGCATCTTTATGGCCTTGCTTAGTATAAAATGATTTTAAAGGAAAATGTCTCTTATTGTTGTTTTAAAAATTCTTCTTTATCTTTTAATAATAGATTTTCACAACTTCTTTCCTTCTGTATCACAAATTCATTTGCTATCCCTCCCCGTCTCTGTTCTGCCATTCATGTACGCAATCTAGTTATATAGGTTACTGATTATTTTTAATCTAGCCGTCTTGCTTTAAATATTTCTGAGTGTCTAATTCTCCAAGCCCTCTTTCTTCATTATGGATCTTAGAAATTTCAACTATCTCTAAGTCTAAGTACGAATGTGCCTTCTTTTGAATAAAATTAGACGTTCTTCTTCATTTATGTGCCGTACCTTTTCTGGACAAGAGTGATCATGTCTCTCCACAACTTCCTATCCTTTGTAAGCGATTTTTGTCGCTTTACTATTACATCCTCTTCTATTTTTGCTGTCAGTTTAGAAAAGCAGTTATTACCCGATTTTTTTCAGGTTGATCGCGATATTTGTCAATCGTGAACAAAAAGAAAAAATGTCTAACTTCACCTTTTCTTTATTATGCCCAATATCACTTTCACTCTTGGTTTCAGGAATGTTCTCTTTTGCGTACGAAACATACAACGCTTGTCTGGAAAGTAGCGGGAAGGTCCGAAAGAGGGAATAATTGAATTATTTTATCATCTAACATGATATCTTGGGAGTATATAACTCTAATCTAAGCTTTCTGCAACCATTGTATTTGATTTCACGTGATTTTGTGGAAGGGCAAATCGTGTTTGCTTCATCACAACAATGCACCTGAGCATCCGGCTAAAAACCTTCCCCGTACTGGAACAAAGTCACTATTCACCCGATCTTACTCCGTGTAACTTTTTCATTTTCCCCTAAACTGAAGGTGTATCATCAAAGGGGTCCGCTTTGAAGGCGTGGTGGACATCAAGAGGGTCGTGACGACGGAGCTGAGGGGCATCCAAGAAGAATTCATCTGGCAGTTCTTAGAGACGTGACAGAGAAGGATGGAAATTTACATTAGACTAGAAGGGGATTATTTTGAAGGGGAAACCATGTAGTTTGCTGTTTGGAATTAAAATAAATTGCTTGCGACGGGCGTCTATTTACAAAGCTCGTCGGTCAGTTAAATGCCATTGGTGATACCCGCTTTGGGAGATCAGTCTCGAAAGAGACATGACTGACTGGGCAGAGGATTATCACGCTGTAGGTTGCCATTGCTTTCTGCGGTAGACTGGTTGCCAGTCAAGTCTATAGATCCCAATCTGTCCTTTTATTTAATCCATAATTGAAGGGAAGAGACGGCTTAATACTTTTCTCAGGGGTATTTGTACGTAATCCCTTGCATTCAACAAGAATTCGAACTCGGTTCCCCGATTTGTCGTTCCAAGTTGATATCCACTGCACCACAGCGCACATCCAAACCACGTACATCATACAACACCTACTTAACTCCTTTCTTTGTTGCTTTCTCTCACTCACTCACTCACTCACTCTATCTATCTATCTATCTATCTATCTATCTATCTATCTATCTATCTATCTATCTATCTATCTATCTCAAGCACCCACACAAACGGTTAAAGATTAAGGTTTCCTTGCTATCCGAGGCAAAATTTCCAGATACTTTCGTAGGCTTATTTTTATGTCGGCAGTATATGGGTGATCATGGTTCTCCACAGATTCCTCTATTTTGTAGTTGAACGTATTATTTGTTCTTTGGAAATAAATGGCAGAGTAGATATGGGGGACAAAATCTTTTCCGACGCTACGCCTCTCTCACTGACAAAATTGTTTCGAGCCGCTCTCTCCTTCGTCGCGAATTCCATGGAAAGTGCTCGAACGAACTACATTCCTCAGTTCCATCAGTTCTAACGTTCACTTCTAGAATTCACCATGATAGCACATTGTTGCGAACCATCGCCATTTTGTCCGTATCCCATTAGGGCAGGTTGATTTTCAAATCGTAGTATAACACCCAGTTTGAAAGTTGAATTTTGACATGATTAACAACGTTCCAAAATATTTTTTTCAAAATCGTTGCCATCTTTTGAGGAATTAAGTTTAAATATTAAGTTTAAGTTAAAAAATCGTAGCGTTGGAATTTTCTTACAATGATCAGTGAAAGACACATAGCACAGCCTTGTAAAATTTACAATTTACTGAAGCTTTACCAATTGTACATGGTAAAGATAAATGGTACAAGCACATTATAACTAAATTATTGTGCCATCAAATAAGACCTTCATTTACTTCAAAGAGGAAAAGGGAACTTATACTAAACCATTTAGCTATGTTATGATGCGATATCTTCTACAGTGCACTAGTTTTAGTGTGATTTTTAGTAAACAACGCAAATTAAAAATGTTCTCTTAATTTGTGCCCAGAAACCGGGTAGCCGAGTTCGAATTCCAGTTGAATCCATTGTATTCACTTACGCGCAAATACCCTTGGGAAAGGTATTAATCCGTCTCTTCCTTCCAGTTATGGGTTAAATAGCAGGACGGATTGAGTTCTATAGCCTTGGTCGGCAACCAGTCTACCGCAGAAAGCAATGGCAACCTACTGCGGGATAATCTTCTACCCAGTCAGTCATGTCTCTTTCGAGACATGATCGCCCAAGCGTGTATCACGTATAACTGACTGACTGTATTATAGTGTTATAGACACTTATCTATTTCTTGTTTTTATTAATTGTCATCTAACAAATAATTTAATGAATACAATGAGTAAACTTTTTGGAATCTTTTACATTTTTTACACAATTTTTACTTATCGAATACATTAAAAAATAGCATATTTTGCGCGTGATGTTTCATAATTAGGTTTGTAGTTTTAATATATTTTCCAATCAATGTATCTAGTGTATAAAGATGTTAGCTTTATTTGGATTTATTCTTGAAATTGTAAAATCTTGAAATCAGTTTCTAAGCAAAATCCTCAGAGGAGTCATTTTTGTACATTTTTTGGGCGATGTTTAAAACTAAATACTCAAACATTGACAAAAGCTATGAATCTAATTTTTGATGTCAGTACCTAGCACCTCAGAACCCAGATTTTGTACTGAGTGCAATGCTAATTTTTAAATAAAAAAAAAATCAGCTTCTTACTGCGAACCACTGCTTCTCAGAACCTATAGTTGCGCCTATTCTGCCATCCATTTACACAAACTCATTTGTCACGTTAATCTCGGTTTCTCTCTGTGACTCTGTAGTCAGTTTTGTCGTACAAGAACTAAAATTCCTGTTCAAAAATTGATGTCACAAAATCCCAATGCACGTAAACAGCCAGAAAAACAAAATCACGCCAATTCGAGAACACCAACTGCTTTTATCGACAAAACATTTTATTCATTCGTCGACAGGTGGGAGAGAACACACAATGTTAGCATATCCAAAATACTTTTATGGCGACTCCTGCGACTGACATGTTCCTATTTTGGTTATTCCGTCTTCGGCTTACCATGCAGAATACGCGCCCCTTTTCTCCGTAAGTAACTTTCTTTTTCGCCACATTTTCCGTCGTAGAATACATGCGACAGGTTGTCATGTGGTTTGACGAGGTAATTCACCATTTTCTTCACTACAGACTCGTTCCTTCAGTATGACTTGTCAACATCAAATTTTCAAATTTCCTTATTTGTTTTAATTGTATAATAAATGTAAATCATATTTAGAGCCCGTAATAATGTTTCTTTATTTTCGATGAGGAATCAAATTAATACAAAATAAATGATAAAATATTATATATATATCATTAGGAAATCTGTTAAATTTTGTTGTTGTCGTAATATGTAAATGTCGTCTTAATTAGCATAGCTAAGGCATAGACTATAAAAATACTCAAGCTGTAAAAAAAGAGCAGTTGTCGGTATGTGAGCATTGTTTCATGGCCTTTTGGGTGGGAGGCATATAACCAAATCTGACCAGCTATGATTAGCTTTGACCAGACAAGGCCAATTTGGTGCCCAGTTACCGCGTAATTGGAGACTGGGCAATATCTGACCAATGAACTGAACGTACGCGCTCGGGTTCCCCACATTAAAAACCGACCTTGTGTCACATCTCGCCCCAGTGGGGAAATAGGGCATATATCTATCGGTATGAGAGTACCGCTTCTCGGCCTTTTGGCTGGGAGGCATATGACCAGATCTGACCAGCTATGACTAGCTTTGATCAGATAAGGCCACTTTACTACCCAGTTACAGCGTAAGCTGGGGATGGGTAATATTTGACCAATTAACTGAGCGTACTCAGATTCCCCACGTTAAAAACCGACCTTGTGTCCCATCTCGCTCCAGTGGGAGTAGGGTAAATATCTATCGGTATGTGAGTATCGTGTGCTGATTTTCGGCACAATAATATTCACTTAAGTAATAATACAATAATACAATAACTCTCTTTATGAAGGTGCTGGGTTTATTACCTCGTGCCTGAGGTGTCTCCAAAACGGTTAAGTGCTGAGGGCATTTGATGTTTTTTTTCCACGGTATTGAGCCCACTCAACTCGACCTTGTGTTTCATTCGGTAGCGACGTGGACGTACTGAAAAATCAAGGACTCAGTTTGAAAGTACTATGTGCTAACCTGCAGAGAGGTACACTTCTCTGTCAATAGTATTCGTTCAAATCCCAGGTTCAATTCTCTCCAGGCAGTACCTAG
The DNA here is from genome assembly GCA_037127315.1 of Ascarosepion bandense. Taxonomy (NCBI): domain Eukaryota; kingdom Metazoa; phylum Mollusca; class Cephalopoda; order Sepiida; family Sepiidae; genus Ascarosepion; species Ascarosepion bandense. The sequence goes on along the minus strand of JBBBDQ010000410.1, from coordinate 3,736,737 downwards.
AGTGTGGACTGGGTTTATTGCTTGGCGCCTGAGGCGTCCTCAGAACGGGGAAGTATCGAAGGGTTTGAGAATTGTTCTGCGGTATTGCCGTTAAACCAACATTAAACTCGATCTTGTAGTCACATTCGATATCGCTGTAGGCACACTGAAAGGTCAAGATCTCGTTATACGAAAGAAACAACTAGCGATAAAAGACGAACGAGAGCTTTCTTCATAGCAATTATGTGAAAACGAATATAGCCATCAACCCCTATTTGGAGAAATGGCTTTTGAGGTTAGGAAAAAATGTGGTCGTAATATTCTTAAAAATATAATCACTAAGTATTTAATTGATACCTACCAAAATCTTTTTTTTAAATCATTAAATCATTTCACCCCAAGCAAGGGAGGGCCGCCACTGGTGCGCAGGGAGGTTACAACGAAAGAAAAGACTGGGTACAGAGGATACGGAAGAAAGGATAAAATTTGAATAGGATTCAACAAAATAGAAGATGACAATTGACGTTGCTTTTAAATTTTTGGAAATTGTAACTGTCAGGGAATCAAGTAGATAGAAAGGAGTTCCTCAGGCGGAAGTGCGACAAAAAAAATGTTAGAGTAGAAGAGATGGTTACATTTAACTATTTCAATGGTAAAAGGGTGGGACCTAGATGCCAATCTAGTAGTACGCGTAAATTCTTGAGGTCAGGGCACTAGGGAAAAAACGCGCCAGACCAAAAAAACAAAACAAAAAAATTCCCACATGATGCTATATTTAAGGTTGGCAGTCAACTTTCTAAAATGATTATTGCCATTTAGAATAGGAAACAGCCACACTAGGCACCCAGGTTGTAAATGCCCTCAAACCAAAAAGCTGCCCGCAGTCGGCAAAACACATTTGACGTTTATTTTATTAACCCCAAGAAGTAAAATTCCTTTTGTCATACTCTGGTGTTGGTCCTTATTTCTGATAAGTGACCGCTCTATCGGCTGGGGCTTCAGAATACGCCGACTGCACCTCTGCAAAAGGGTAACCCTCTTCCATGCAGCGTCCTGAGTATGACGATAAACTACATCTGAGTTCTTGTTTGACAAGAGATTTCATCCGGCAGACAGTTGTTCCGAGGTCTACCCTGACCCGGAATGGTAGCACCTGTTTGGTTATCAACTATGAGCAGCTGGTTAACTTTCGAACGAGGGTCAAAACACTATGAAATTATAATGATAAATTTTTACAGTGAAAATTCCAGCCATACTTTTTAGAGAAGAAAATTTTACCAGCAATGCGTTTTTAAGAAAAAAATATTACCAGCAAAATATCTATGAAGAAAAAATATTACCAACAATAAATTTTTGAAGAAATAAATTATTCACAGTAATATATTTTTGAAGAAAAAATAAATATACCAATAATACATCTGATTCTCGACAGAATCCTCTTTACAAACATTCGTCAATGAAACCTTTTCTTCAAACTGATTTCTTATAAAGAATACATTTTCTATTCATACGAAACTATTGCGATGTCGGCATTAATAACCCATTGAGTTTAATATGCTGTAAAATAAAACAAACCAAACTAACAACTAATAAGCGAATTCACACTTGTCGCTTTTCAATGAAGCGGTAAACAGAAAATAAAAGCCTAACAGAATTCTTCTAGTCTTATTAGGTGACATAACGACCGTAAAAGTGTGTGGCAGTAAAAGATTTACCGAGAATGTCAAAGACAGGGAAATAAGTCCTACACTTATATAAAAAAAATAATCCCAACGTCAATCATGAGTGGTGCAGTGGCATTAGAATTCAGATCCTAAGGAATCACATCCGTACGCATTTTTAAATATGATGCTGTGAGATTGCGATCTCATGCCCCTGGACAGCCACACCCGTGATCGATTTTCTTTAACGTTGGATGAGAAACTGACTCACCCTCAAATTTGTTTAAATATTGTAATTTTTCAAAATTTTATTTTGATAATCGGAAAGTTTAATTAACAATCAATAGAACTGCGCTGATAAAAGTAAAAAAAAAAAAGTGAAAAACAACGAAATTAAACGTGGTCGTAGTCTGCTTCAGGTCAGCCAAAATCTTAAAGTAACTCCCAAATCTAATATCAGAGAAAAGTTTTTATAAATTACTGACGGAATAATGCTAAATGTTCAGACAAAGTTTGGTACATTGTCTATATTTCTGAGATGAGGTAGTATTTACAGTATTTAAATTATTTGGACTATTGTGACTTGACCCAAAGAGTCGTGAGTTCAATATCAGGCTACAGCAGTGGCGAACAAGTAAATTACAGGGTTAGAGTGAGATAGCACATGACTACCAGAAGAGGTTCTAGGCAAGGAATAAGAATGATATAAACCAGTGATTATAATAAAGGGTTCCGTTCAAAATTCCTAGCAACTGAAGAAGGCCGGAGCATACAACGGCCGAAACGTCGGCAACAAAATGAGGACAATAGTTCGAATAATGTAAATACTGTAAAGTTTGGTACAATGAAACAGTTGATTTTGTCATTAACATAATCATAAACAGAGAATATTGTAATATCAAATGCAAATATTTTAGGTTCATATTAAGGGAAATGCGACACTGAGATTCGAAGTGGTATTGGGATGACCAAAGATGCCTTTCAAAAGCTAAGAAAAGTAATAAGAGACAGGAAAGAATTCGTTGGAAACTAAGTCCTTTTGTATGGTAGCGAATGCTGGACAATTTTCCTCACACATGAAGAAGGGTCTTGAAGCAACAGAAATATAGCTCTACTGACGGATACTGAGAATACCGTGAACCGAATATGTAAGCAACAGCAAGATTTTGGAGAAAGTTGGAAAAAAAAAAGAAACTTTTAGTTTAAATTTATGGGGAAAGAGGGCTTGGAAAATTTGATCCTCACAGGACATTTTAATGGAAAGAGGGACAAAGGAATTTTTTTTTTAATCATCTCACCCCAAGCAAGGCATTTCACTGCCACTATTGCGCATGGGGCTACATAGGGGAAGGTAAAGAGAAGGAGTGGTTAGACATAGGGAATGACAGGAGGAAGGTGATAGATGAGTAAGGATAGCGAGGATGAGGGTTGGGCAGATGGGAAGAGTGCTTGATAGAATGGGAGCAGGTTAGTGTGTTAGGAGGTGTCTATTGACCTTACATTTAAACTCCTGGAGATTGTAGCCGTCGGGGAAGCAATCGTTTGGAAGAGAATTCCACAGTTGGGAAGTGCGAGGAAAGAAACTGTTGGAGTAGAAGTTACGGCTGCATTTTATCGGTTTCACTGTAAAAGGGTGGGATCTAGTTGCTAATCTAGTATCTCGTTCAAATTCGTATTTAGGGGGCACCAGTGATCTAAGTTCAAAACAAAAAAATTTAAAAACATAGCACAGTTAATGGGCTTGAGTAAATGGGTAGTAGAGTAAGGTTTAAGAGAAATAACAAAAAGACAAAATTTATTAAGAGCTACAAGGGCCAGGAAGATGTGAAGATGATCGCCTACATCCTGAAGTGACACGATACATAGAAGAAAAATTAGTTTCCATTTAATAATACAAATCAGGACATGTTTAAGCTATTAGCACTCTGGCTGCCTGGATTTGCAATCAGATAATTCAAATTCAGTCAGTTAAGTGCCATATGTGATACACGCTTGTCAGTCATGTCCCGAAAGAGACATGACTGACTGGGGAAAATATTTTCTCGCAGTGCGTTGCGATTACATTCTGTGGTTGATTGGTTGACAACCAAGGCGGTAAAACTCAATTTGTCCTGTTATTAGACCCATAGATTGCGGAAAGAGACGAATTAATACTTTTCCCAAGGCTATTCGCGCCTAAGTGAATGCAACAAATTCAACTGAAGTTCGAAATCGGCTCTCTGATTTCTCATTCCGAGCCGATATCATAACAACACACATCCTCAGATATCTGCAAATTACTCATTTAAAAAAATAAGTTATTCCTCTCATGACATTTTTTTCTTTCTCGTGCCGTCTTTTCTTATTTTCATTGTTCTTTTTCCACTTATTGAATCACCTTACCTCTTTTTTTTTTTTTTTTTTTTTTTTTTTTTTTAATCATCTCACCCCAAGCAAGGCATTCCACTGCCACTATTGCGCATGGGGCTACATAGGGGAAGGTAAAGAGAAGGAGTGGATAGACATAGGGAATGTCAGGAGAAAGGTGATAGATGAGTAAGGATAGCGAGGATGAGTGTCGGGCAGATGGGAAGAGTGCTTGATAGAATGGGAGCAGGTTAGTGTGTTAGGAGGTGTCTATTGACCTTACATTAAAAAAAAAAACATTTCGGAATTTACAATGTGTAGGGTGATTGATTTACAAAAAATCCCAGTCATTACTGTTTGTCATTTGCTTCCTGTTTAGGATTACATTTCCGGTTCCATCTAAAGTCTACTCCAACTCTATACTTCTAAAAAAAGCCAAGATATTTATCCCTTGCTTCCTGTTTAGGATTGGGTTTCTGGTTCCTTCTAAAGTCAACTTCATCTCTATACTTCTAATTAGATGTAGGGGCTTATCCCTTGTTCCCTATTTAGAATTGGGTTTCCGATTCCTTCTAAAGTCTACTTTAAATCTAATTTTGAAATGTCTCTACCTAAACTCTGAATATTTATAATTGCTTTATTTATTTTTCTTTATAGTGGTATTTGTATTCACCTATCGTCTTGGTTTATACTTCTCCCCATTTCCTTGAAAAGGAAAAGAAGCTTATCTCTTGTTCTTGTTTAGGATTCTTTCCGCTTGCTTTTGAAGCCTACTTCTACCTTATACACTCCGCTTTTTTTTATCTATTTCATCAAGAGAAAAGGCAGGTTCGTGTATCGTCCGCTTTACACTCCTTTCCTGATTTTTTTTCTTGAACATGAGTAAGGCTTTATCACTTGTTTCTCAATTTAGGATTGGTTTTCTGGTTCTTCTAAAATCTGTTCATTCTAATGTGTTTTCCTACTGACTATAATATTGACCTGTTATCTTAACTGCATTGCAACTATTGACTTCAACTCTTGTCATTTGTTATTCTCGTACAACACTACACAATAATTCCTTACTTCGAGTGGCTCTTGGGTCTTGTATTAGGCGAACATTAGTAGATGAAATCTTCTACTCTATACTTCTAATGTCAGCACCTAAACTCTGAAATTTATATTATTATTCGATTTCCGTTTTTTTCTAAATTATTTTCCTTTCTTTTTCACTGCCAGTAACCACTTTGAAATATGTCACCGATGATGATACCAACTTCCAATGCGGGCATCTATAATCTATGGGGCATCTTCTAGTTTGTCCGACTCTTGAAGATTCATGTACACATAAAGACTTTGAAACCTTAACACCCAAGGCTATGTACTGTGTGCAAAACTGGATGGCTTTCATATGGCGACTCAATAAAGCGAAGAAGGGGAAATTGTGAAACCAGGAAGGCGTGATAATTTGCTTTCCTGGAGGTTTGCATTCGGCTTGCTGATTTGAGGCAAAAATAGTTTTTAATAGAGAACAGTTTCATTTCGAAGGTGTTAAAATTAACAAGCCATTTCTTGCTACATTTAACAAGGGTTTGAAGATCATTTTCGTGATCCGCAGACAATTTGATTTCATCGAATTTTTCAGACATACTATTAACGCAAGTGTAAATATTTGCGTCGTCAGCATAGATACCAATTGCCTTCTTTTTTTCTATGTTCCTGTCTGTCAAATTTCTCTTCTTTATTTCATTCTTTCATACAGGTACCGTTACATTATTTACATTATTCGGACTATTGTCCTCATCTTTGTTGCCATTTGTACGACGTTTCGGCCGTTGTACTCTCCGGCCTTCTTCAGGTGCTAGGAATTTGGAACCGAACTCTTTATTACAATCACTGGGGTATGCCTCGATTGGAAGTCATGAGTTATCTCCCTTTAACCCGATAAGTTATTTGTTCACCACTGCTGTAGTCTGCACTGCGGTAGTCTGGTATTTTTGGATCAAGTCACAGGCACTAACCAAATTCTATATCCACTGGGCCATGTTAAGAAGAAGAAGAACTGAATTTTTTGGACTTATAAACTTAACGTCCAGTAACCTTTTTTTTATTAGAGTTCATATTGCAATTTAGTATTTTTTAGAGTTGCGAGTTCAATACCAGGCTACAGCAGTGGTGAACAAGTAACTTGCAGGGTTAAAGGAGGATAACTCATGATTTCAATCGAGGCATCACTACGCAAGGAATGACGATTATATACCGCAGTGGTTGTAATAAAAGTTTCGGTTCGAAATTCCTAGCACCTGAAGAAGCTTATAACGGCCGAAACGTCGTGGAAATGGCTACAAAGATGAGGACAATAGTCCGAATAATGTAAATACTGTAGATATTACTTCATCTCAGAAATGTAGACAAATATTAAGTGCCGTTACATTTTCTTTTTATCGCATGACCTTTATGGCGCTCCATTTAATTACAAGAGTGAATCCGTTTTTATTTTCTGTCATATTTTTGTTTTCCAACATTTTTCCTTACTTTCATTCCTCTCTTCCTCTCTCTCTCATTCTCTCTTCCTCTAGAAACAAATCACTCTCTTTTACCTCCAGATTATTCCTACCCCCACCTTTCTTCCGAAATGTCTGTCTGTTTTCCTCTCTCTCTCTCTTTCTTTCTTTCTTTCTTTCTTTCTTTCTCTCTCTTTCTTTCTTTCTTTCTCTCTCTCTCTTTCTCTCTCTTTCTTTCTTTCTTTCTTTCTTTCTTCTTCTGTCTAACTCTCTGGCAAAAAATTCCTTTAAATTTACATTAATACCACCCTCCTTTTCTTCCGTAATTTGTGACTCTTTATTTCTCTCTCTCTCTCTCTCTCTCTCTCTCTCTCTTTCTTTCTTTCTTTCTTTCTTTCTCTTCCTCTTTGTCTAACTCTCTGGCAAAAAATTCCTTTAAATTTACATTAATACCACCCTCCTTTTCTTCCGTAATTTGTGACTCTTTATTTCTCTCTCTCTCTCTCTCTCTCTTTCTTTCTTTCTTTCTTTCTTTCTCTTCCTCTTTGTCTAACTCTCTGGCAAAAAATTCCTTTAAGTTTACATTAATACCACCCTCATTTTCTTTCGTAATTTGTGACTCTTTGTTTCTCTCTCTTTGTTTCTCTCTCTCTCTCTCTCTCTCTCTCTCTCTTACTCTTATTCATTCTCTTTCTGGCAACAAATTCCTCTCTTTTAAGTCCACGGTTATTATTGACTTCTCGTCATTTTTCTCTTTCTCTCGCTATGCTAAAAATAATGCTCAGCTAGTCTGATCCTGTTGCAAAGACGCTTGATTCGGTAGGTTTGTTTTTGTTCAATACCAATTGGGTTCACCTGTGGTTTCTACGGCATTTATGCCGGACAGCCCTTAGTTCTAGAAGAGAGCGCATAATCTGGCGTGATATCAGTAGTTTTACTTTTTTTAAACAAACCTTCCGTCACAACGACTGATGACTTCGTGCAACTACAAACCACAGGTGGCTCCTTTACAGTCCCAGCTACCCACTTTCAATTATTAAGCAGTTTTCAAACGTGTCGCACGTTGGGATCGCCTCGCCTCATCTCCGCAGACCGATAACACCAAGTTACCTCCATAACAAATCGACCTAGGTGGGACTCATGCGTCGGAAAGAGAACGTTCTAACAAATTGGCCACGCCCATCCCATATATATATATATATATATAAAGTAAAATCCTTGGTACTTCGTAAAGTAAATTTAACAGGAGATTAATTCCAAAGAGAACTCAATGTTAAAATTTATCAGAGTATTGTAATAAAGAGCAGAAGTTGGAGGTTTTTTATAAAACTATTGGTAATATAACATTTCGCGGTTCTCTTATCGGCCGCTCCTCAGACCAAATTCAAACAACAATGAATGGGTCAAAATTATCCAGAAAAGTCAAGTTTTTTCTGGATAATTTTGACCCATTCATTGTTGTTTGAATTTGGTCTGAGGAGCGGCCGATAAGGGAACCGCGAAATGTTATATTACCAATAGTTTTATAAAAACCTCCAACTTATTTTCTTTATATATATATTGGGAATTGATTAAATCTGATATTTTTATTTGTTTAACTGTTGTTTTTAATGGGTGCTCATATTTTAGTAGTTCCTCTGTTTTGTTTTGTTTTATTAAACAGTATATTTATTTTTTTCCATCTACCGGCTTGAATATTTCGCAAACTATTGTTAGAAAAACATGCGCCCTGCAATATTTTTTATATTCATATATATATATATATATATATATATATATATATATATATATATATAAGCAAACCTTTCAAAACACGTTTAGATAACTGATGTCCAGAAATAAACTGTAGACCAATTAGAATTGGACACCCTGAGGACATTATTTTTTCTCTTATTAATTTATTTTCTGCTATCACAGAATATATTTACCTTGTTTTCTTTGCATTCTTTCAATGTTTAGAACACACACACACACACATACACACACACACATATGTATGTATTGTCTGTTTAACCATGGAAAGAGAGGAATGCTTTGACAGCTTCTATAAAAATCATATATCTACACACGACAAAGCGGAGTCAGGTTCAGAAAAGTTCGCCATCTTTTCCGCTCTGACACGTTTATTTCCAGGGATGCATATACACATATACTCACATAGATTTTTAACGAGTACACAGCCAGCTTCTTTGACACAAACAACTGCATGCGTTGTGCAAGTCTCATGGCAGCTCTGGTAAGTAAACAAGTCTCTTCTTGCTTAGTTGAATTGATTAAGCTCGATTGATTCAGAATAAATGGCCCTAGGCCTGCTTTAACGTAACCAACCTCATTTGCAGGGCATTTCAAAGTTACAAGATCTACGATAAAACAATCTTCTTCTTTATGTGCAGTGTCTTTTTTAGGGTGTAGGCGATCATGGCACTCCACGACTTCCTTTCCTTCTTAGGTTTTAATAAACTTTTTCTTTTTGTTGTTTCTCCTAAACCTTGTTCCTACATCTATTTATGTTAATGCGTTGTTTTTCCGTGTCCCTCTTGTCTCCAATTTGTCCTCTGAGTATCAGATTATCTAAGCCCTCTTTCCTCGCTGTGTATCCTTGAAATTACAAATCTCTCTTCTTGATATTATTTATAAGTCTCCTTTTTGTTTACATCTTTTCTAAAAGATCTTTCTGTGACGTCAAGTACCTTCTTTTTCTTTGAACAGATTGGCCAGTATAAACTGACATATAGAACAGTTCAGTACTCTTTGTTTCTAACCCAATTTTCATGTTTCTTAATACTCTGATTAGCTTTTGGAATGCATCTTTGCCCATCCTTTGGATTCCAGTGTCACTTTTTCGATCCTATGTTAAAACGATTCCCAGATATTTAAATTTTTATAATTGTTTAAATTTGTAATTATGACTTTTTCGTTAAAAAATGTGACTATACATTGATAACGTATTTTTTTATTAATATTTTTCCTATAAAAGGCCCAAGAGCCACTTAGGTTAGTGACTGCTGAAAGCGGTTGCTGTGAGAGCGGAAAGAGATGCACTTTATGCGGATTCTTTTAAATAAATTCACCCAAGCAAGGTAATAAAGTCACTAAGGCAAATAGCGTTTTATATAAACTGATTTTCCAATGTTTTTTCGACAGCATAACAGGAACTTTCAAAACACTTAACTGGAATTGTAAAATGAGGGAGGAGTTGGTCAAGAATTATAAACAATTTCATCCGGATTTGTACGATCTCCAAGTATATTTTATGAGGTGTTTAGATCCAGACATTCTTTCGGACCTTTCATTTAGCAACCTTTCTCGTTCTGGAAATGATCCTCTTGCCAACTTTTCTTCTTGACACAATTTCCACAATGCATATTGCATTATATAACTGAGCAGTTAAATTGTCTGATTGTAAGAGTGGGCAGGAGTAACTTTTTACGGATTAATATCTTTTTTTTGACAGACACGATTTTATCGTAATAGTTCCTAAACAGAATTTAGTATCAGGTAAGCAAATACGTTTGTAATCCGCACGAACGACAACTCCTTCTGAACTGAGATCGTCGAGCAAGTGACATAAAACAACAGAATCATTTAAAACTTCTTCATCATGAGCCGTGTCCCTTCAGGACGTAGGCGATCACGGATTTTCACTTGCCACTTTCCCTTGTCGCTTTTACATTATTTTATAATCGTATCACCCCAAGCAAGGCATTATACTGCCACTGTAGTGCAGGGGGTTTACAAAGGAGGAAAGTTATAAGAAGGAGTGACAGAATACAGGGGGTGTCGGGAAGTGGGTAGGAGAGGGATAAGAATACTTCAGAAATGAGATGAGAGCCGAAGAGAGATGATGCAAGTTAGTGATATAGGAGATGACTATTGACTTTACATTTAAATTCTTGGAGATTGTAGCTGTCGGGAAGCAAATAAATGCAAAGGAATTCCACACCCGGGAAGTGCAAGAAAAGGATCTGTTAGAGTAAAATTTTCGTTTACATCTTATTGGTTTCACAGTAAAAGGGTGGGACCTAGTTGCTAATCATGTGGCTAGAGTAAATTCGTATATAGAGGGCACCAGTGAGCTAAGTTCATCAGAGCAGAAGCCATGAAAGTACATGTAGAAGAGGCACACAGAAGCTACACTGCGCCGGTGAGAAAGTGACTGTATACGAGCTGCCAAGTCGGGATCGATCACATTGCAGATTCTCTGTTGAATTTTGTCAAGGAGCCCTAGGTGGATAGCAGGAGTACCCGACCAGACATGGCAGCAGTATTCAATGTACGGGTGGATGTTAGATTTGTATATTGGCAGGATTTTTTCAACCGGGAAAAAAAACTTCCTGGCCCTGCACAGAGAACTGACCGTCTTAGCAACAGATTTAGCTATGGATTTTATGTCGACATTCCACTTGAAGTCTGTTGTGAGAGTTAACCCGAGGAGGCACAGTGTTTTACTTTCAGGAAGACTAACCTGATTCATGCGAATGGAGGGCAGGACCGACTGTCTGAGATGGTTAATAGATAGTATCTTCGTTTTAGAAGCATTAAAATTCACGAGCCATTTCTTACTCCAGTCCACTACGGATTGGAGGCTCTTTTCAAGCTCGGCGGCGAGGTTTGCTTTGTTGGCCTCGGCAGATTTTTGATCGAGGCAAGTGTAAACCGTAGTTTCGTCAGCGTATATGCCTACTTGGGATCTTATTACATTGGAGAGATCAATATATAATATTATAATATAGACAAGGAAAAGTGTAGGACCTAGAATAGAGCTTTGAGGGACCCCCTTCGTTTTTGTGATAGCATTGGGAGGCATACTTTTATTCTTGGTATCTCTCTGAAACCTCATTAGAGGTTCATTTTCTCAAGCCAAACAAGTATGTCTCGCGCTGCTTTCCCTTGTCTTGCTTTCCTCTCTATCCGTCCCGTGAGGATCAGATTCTCCAAACACTCCTTCCTCATTATATGCCCGAGAAACCTCAGCTGTCTCATCTTAACATCGCGTATGTCATTTTCCAAACGTCAACTCAATGCTAACATTTTAAACGATCAGGTTTAATTCTTGTAGCGCGACAACAAAGGCCGAAAGAAAATCCGCACTTTCTGACAGGTGAAAACTGAAGAACACTCTCCCAACCTGACATGCACATGCATATATTGGGGGGGAAGTCATGGGGGAGGGGTAAGATACAGAGAGGCAGAGAGAGCGAGAGATTATTTTGCAAAAATTTTAAAACAGTGATATACTATATATATATATATATATATATATAAGCGTGCGGTGTAGATATAGAAGAATATTAAGGAGTATCCTGTACATACAGTGGTAGGATAACTCTCTAAGAGAGCTCTAAATATGTATGTATATAAATACATATAGACCAAATATAAGAAAAAAATAGGCAGACAAGTTCTTTCATGGTAAATCGGAAGTTTAGGACTTTTTAAGTCGAACCATCATCAGCTTCCGTCTTTATTGTACAGAAGATTTTACACGAAAATATTTTGTACAATAAAGACGGCAGCTGATGATGGTTTGCCTGAAATAGACCTAACCCACGATTTACCATAAAATAACGTGACTGCCTATTTTTTCTTATATATATATATATATATATATATATATATATATATATATATATATAGGAAAAACTACTAAAAAGTTGTAAGTTTAAAAATTGATTATTTGACAGTATTTGTTTATTTCTATTATTATATTTGGATATTTCAGACCGGCCTCGGCCCTTCATCAGAAACAAATGATTTTAAAATTTAAATTAGAAACGTATTTCGCGAGAGCGTTCGTAGAGAGAGATTGTTTACATCACGTGACGCAGAAAGCGACAGATTTTTTTTTTATATAATTATATATGTGTGTAATTATTTGTTTGAACATTATTTTTAATGGATACTTTGATGGTATTTGTTTTGTTTTTTTATGGTATTTGATTTTTCTTCTTTGATGGCATTTGATTTTTTTTTATATATATATATATATATATATATATATATATATATAAAATTATTTGTTTGAACATTATTTTTAATGGATACTTTAATGGTATTTGACTGGATAGTCCGCGGTATATGAGAGTTGCAGGTTCGAATTCATACTAGAAGACAAATGTTTTCCTAACAAAATTTCTCGAATATTCAGGCTGGTGGATATATATATATATATATATATATATATATATATATATATATATATTTACACACCTGTGTTAGAGCGTTTTTTTAATCTTGTTACATTGTGTGGCGCGCTGTTTATGCCTAATTTTATAGGCGCAATCCCTTGTTTTTATTTGTTTGCTTGTTTGTTATATATATATATATATCCGCAGACAGATCTGTTTCGCAGTATCACAGCTCATCAGTACGTTTAAACCCCGATTGCTTTTAACACGACCGAATTGGCGTCAGTCGGCGATTCTACCTCTTGACTATGGGCGCTCGGTAGAAGAAGGCAGACTTTTTAGCGTGTATATTATCATTAAACACGCCCAATAGCCAGAGTGCTCTAATTCATTACTGAATGAACGATGTGTACATACCAGAGTGTATATATATATATATATATATATATATATATATATATATATATATACATTCTTCACTACTAGACGACATTATTATTGCAAAAAAGAATAAAATAATAAGGCACTGTTAAAAAGCAAACACGTGGATAGAGCGTTCATAACTGGTCAGTCAGATAAGTGCCATACGTGAAACACGCTTGGGCGATCATGTCTCGAAAGAGACATGACTGACGGGGCAGAAGATTATCCCGCAGTAGGTTGCCATTGCTTTCTGCGACCTGGTAGTAAAGTTTAATAACTGTTAGTGAAGAGGATTAACTTAGTGTACGCTGCCTCACTAATATCTCTTGCGCTATTAGCGTTATAGGAGGGATATATATATATATCTATTTGTGTGTGTGTGTGTGTGTGTGTGTGTGTGTGTGTGTGCGCGCACAAAAGCTTTTATTATAATGAGGGGATTATTTCAAGTAATATGCTTGAATGAAGACATGTTGCTGTGGAATATTTTGGAACTTACACTACCGGCCATAATTATTAGGCCACCACAGTGTTTTAAAAAATGATGGATTGTTTCTTATATTTAAATGAAGATCATTTTCACAGCTATGATCTTCATTGCCTAATGATGAGGTAGAAATCTCGAAACATAGAAATTTCCGTGTCGCAATGTATTTTTAATTAAAAAACAAATTTAATTATATGATTAGAACTCGGAATTATAAAACTGTTGGTTCTAATTACCTGGATATATATATATATATATATATATATATATATCTTTTTTTTCTTTTTTTTTTTCAATTGGAGTAGATAGACTGAACTATCGCCCGGTTCACACTCCACCCACGTCTATTGAACAGGTGTAGAAGCTCATCCCTTGTTCCCTGTTTAGGATGTGGTTGGCGGCTTTCTCTTTTCCAATCTTTTCACTTTTCTTTTTTGCTTTTTTTTTTTCAATTGGAGTAGATAGACTGAACTATCGCCCGGTTCACACTCCACCCACGTCTATTGAACAGGTGTAGAAGGCTCATACCTTGTTCCCTGTTTAGGATGTGGTTTCCAGCTTACTCTTTTCCAATCTATTCACTCTTACGTAGCCCCCTGCACACCAGTGGCCTTACCACCTTGCTTGGGTGATGTGATTAATATATATATATATATATATATATATATATATATATATTCGGATATCTTGCAATCAGAATTGATCTCCAGCTGTTCAATCAACGGGCCCTAATTGCAAGTACCGTACTGTATCTTTGAAATTCTATTGGAAAATTTGTTACTTTTCGAGAAACATTCATGGCAACGAGAGAAGAGCAGCAAAAAAAAAAAAAATAATAATAATAATAAAACGTGAAAGAAATATAGAGAGAGGGACATTTTGGGATAGAGAGGGGGACATTTTGGGATAGAGAGGGGGACATTTGGGGATAGAGATGGGGGACTTTAAGAAAAAGGGGAAAAATTATGCTTCTGAACAGGGAAACCAGAGCCAGTGAAATATCTTTGTTGAATTCTTTGATTCAATGCTTTTATCTCAATGACGCTGGCCCCACTGTTGGCGAAGTTGAGTCTTTGGAATAAACCTAATAACCTTTTGAATCATTGCTGGTGTAAGAAAAGCAAAAATTAAAAAAAAATGAAGAAATATGCAAAAGGCAAAAGCATATTTGAAATGTATGATATTTGTGTGTAAACACTTTAAAATATATTTCTTGATCTATCGACGTATATACATATATCTAAAAAATAACACACACTAGTTTGCACGGACGCAAGCCAACACATAAACAACATAAATACACACCAGTGTATATATGTATATATATATACTTGGACAGCACACTTTATTTCAAACATCTTTTACTGAATACGGTCGACAAGGAAGATTTAATTAATTTTTTATTCTTTTTTCCATCATTCTAACGTTATGTTTTTTTCGTTAGAGATAAATGATATAAAAAAATTGATATATATATATTTTAAGACAATAATTTTTATCGTCCCATGCGCCACGTTTCGGCCACGTTTGTAGCCATTTTCAAGGGTGTTTCAAGAGATATGTATGATAAAATAAAGTTTATGTGTTAAAGTACTCAATATCAGAAACAGAGCGTATGTGAATGTAAAAGTGTACATTTAAGGCAAGACCTAAAATTGACAGTATGTTTCATGGTAAACGCAATCGTCAGGCTATGTGCCTCTGGAAATATATATATATATATATATATATATATATATATAATTAGTAATAATAATGATAATATATATATATATATATATATATATATATATATATTATCATTATTATTACTTTAGAACATGTACAAACTAAAAACTACTACAAAATTGTACATTTTCTTCGACATTGAAAGAACACTGTCTCATCAGGTTGTAACTAATAATGGTAAGAAAAGATTCTCTTTGTTCCTTATTCATATATATATATATATATATATATATATATATATATATATATATAATTACATGAATTAATAAATATGCATATTTGGGTGCACACCTGCATAATATTAATATTAAGGTGTAAATAAAACACTTCAAATATGAACATAACTTATATATATATTAATAAGTATAGATATTATCCTACATTAATGTGACGTAAATATCTGCATCTAGAAAAAACAAACACACGTGCACGAACACAAACAGATAGACATATATATATATATATATACTTATATATATATGCGTGTGTGTGTGTGTGTGTGTGTATCTAAACTTATTTATAAATGGAACTTTGTCTGTGTGTGTATGAGTGTGTGTGTCCGTTACCTATAGATTCCGAAACGGCTAAACCGATTTTCTTGAAAATTTACACAGTTGTACTAATAAGCGTCTGCGAGTGTTCTTAGCTAGCTTTTGTGTCGAGGTACCCCCGATAAATATCGAAAATGAATAATCGAAAAAATCGGGTTATAGAAGGAGTGGCAAATTTGATACACTCATAGACAAAGACATAAAAAACGATATTCAGAAGTTTCAAGGTTGCAGTTCTTATAATAGTGCAGAAAATCGATAATCTCTATACATATATATGAAAGGCAAGATGTTTGCGTGTGTGTCTGTTTATCTGACTGTATATCTGTATTTTTTTCAGCCCATTTATTTTAATTTTTGCTTCGGGTTTGTCTCTAAGTAGGTATAATTACAGTTCTTAGTCTCAGCCATGATACTATTTACTCAGAAGGACTTATTTAGCCTTCAAAATTCAGTTTGTGACAAAAAAACTTATTTGATATCGATACCAGGAAATCAAAA
The DNA here is from genome assembly GCA_037127315.1 of Ascarosepion bandense. Taxonomy (NCBI): domain Eukaryota; kingdom Metazoa; phylum Mollusca; class Cephalopoda; order Sepiida; family Sepiidae; genus Ascarosepion; species Ascarosepion bandense. Next base: position 3,720,450 of record JBBBDQ010000410.1, on the reverse strand, counting down.
TTTGACTTCATTCATTTTTCTTTTAGTCTCTGGTTTCGCTTTAACTGGAAACAGCTATTGCTTTTTAGTTTTTCGTGCCAACGTCCAAAAAGTCTGACCTCCTGGACCTTGGATTAGTTTTAAAGCTTTCATTACACCCGAACAACGCCGGGCTATACTGATAGTATATATAGAGAGAGAAAGAGAAAGAGAGAAACGTAGATGTCTAGACAGCAACACATCCATACACTCACAGGCGAGTTCGGACGCACGCATACACACACACAAACATATACATACATGCATATGCATATATATATATATATATATATATATATATATATTAAAGAATACTCTGAAACAAAGGCAAACATATAGCAAATCACGCAAACATAACATGATTTTTTAAATAATCATTTCACCCCAAGCAAGGTAGTACTGCCACTGGTGCACAGGGGATTACATAAGAAGAGAGTGATAAGAAAGAGGAACAAGTTACAGTGGGTATCAGAAAATGGGTAAGAGAAGGATGAGAACATTGGTGTGAAGAGAGCTGCATGAGAGTAGAGTGGAAACGGCTGTCAAGGAAAAAAATGTGTCAAGAATATAAGAGATCGCAGTTGAGCCTACATTTAAATTCTTGGAAACTGTAGTTGTCAGTGAAGCAATTATACGGAAGGAATTCCACAAGGGGAAAATAAGCTAATAAAGTAGAAATTGCAGTTACATTTTATTGGTTTCACTGTGAAATGGTTGGACGTAGTTACTAGTCTAGTAGTTCTAGTAAATTCATTTAGAGAGGGCACCAGGGAGCTAAGCTCATCAAAGCAGAAGCCTTGAAAGTATTTGTAGACGAGACAGAAGGAAGCCACATTACGTCAGTGAGAAAGTGACTGGGGTTGAGCTACCAGGTCGGGATCGATCACATTGCAGATTCTCCATTGGATTTTGTCAAGAACCCCGAGATGTGGCACTCGACCAGATGTGACAGCAGTATTAAATACACCAGCGAATGGTAGATTTATATATGTGCAGGATGGATTCAGACAGGAAAAACTTCCTGCACAGTTAACCGACCTTCCTAGCAACACATTTAGCTATAGATTCAATGTAATCATTCCACTTGAGGTCGGGTGAGAGAGTTAGGCCGAGGCAGTGTTTTGTTTTCAGGGAGACTAGCCTGATCCATGCTGATGTGGGTGGGAGGGATTGTCTATGGTGGTTAAAGGATAGTGGCTTCGTTTTGGAAGCATTAAAATTTACGAGCCATTTGTTATCCCATTTTACCAAAGATTGGAGGTGCTTTTCAATATCAGCAGCGAGGTTTGCTTTGTCAGCCTCTGCAGATTTCTTATCGAGTCAGAAGTAAAGGGTATGCCTCAACCAACCTTTTAGTAATATTATCAAAACTAAAATTGGTAAAATTTTCTTAAATTTTAGCCAGAAACATTTCAATCATTCTCCTACACAAAAAATATTTCCCATAAAAACAAGCTTAAGATTACTTATAGTTGTATCTCGCTGAATAAAAATAAGATTTTAAATAAAAACGTATCTATCTTACAAAATAATAATAATAATACTAACAATTTCAGTAATACAACAAAAAATAATTGTAAATAATACTTGTAACGGCCGAAAAAACACGGCCTATACTCTTAACGGTCAGTGTATGACCAAATGCGTAATTTACAAAGCTAGTATACAATCTGAGGACGATACTAAGTTCTACTTTGGATAAACGAACGGTCTATGAAAATCAAGATTCAGTATTCATAAACTAACTTTTAACAATATTAGTTAATACGAGAATAGTATTTTTGCTTTTTAAAAAATAACAAAAACCTAACTATTACCTGGGAAATCTCGGCGAAAATCAAGCCTTACATTGGAATAGCAAATAGATGTAACTTATGCCATTTAGTAAAACTTATAGTATTAAAACACGTAAATAACCTGAAGTTATTAAACAAAATTGAATTAAGGACCACATGCAGAAACAGAAACGAATTTTTACTTAAATACTTTGACCCTGACTAATCTATATAGGCCCGACATTCCTTTTTTTATTCTTTTTCGTATTCTCCATTTATTTTCATTTTTTTTTTTAGTTTTCTACTATTTTCCACTTTTCCTTTTTACTTAACGTTTTCTACACACATATATATATATAACTAGTTAGATAGATATATTCGTACGTGTGTGTTTGCACACTTGCATGTGTATGTTTGTGTTTATATATGCATGCGTTTTTTATTTGAGTGCGTATTTAGTTATTTCATTTCATTTAACTATTTTCTATATTTAATTTTCTAATCATTATTTCTTATTTCTTCTTCTTTTTTATTATTATTATTATTTTTTATTTTTTTTATTTTTAATTAAAAAGAAATAAATATTATTAGTATAAGCAAACCTAGCGATGACGTCCCCTTCAATGCACGATTTTTAGAAGTATTTTTTCTTTTTCTTTCCCACAATTTTTGTTTTGTTTCTTCCATTTTTGAGTCTCGATATAGACCTAACTAAATTATACTTTAATAAATAAATATATTTGCACGCCCTATTTATAATTTCTAACGACCTTAGCTTTATCAACGCTTATATCTAAAATAATAATTCAAATCGAAACACCGTCTGTTCATACGTATATGTGTTTACGCATACATGCATGTGTGCGTATTCATTTATTATTTTTATTTTGCTGTTTTCTATTTTTAATTTTTTAATTTTAATTTTGTTAAAATTGTTTTTTATTTCTTTTTTTTTTTATCTTTCATTTTTTAAAATTCTTTTATTCTTCTAATTTTTAAATTTTTATTCTTAAAAAAAAATATTCATTCGAACGTTTTATCCCTAAAATAAGCAAACTAGTAATGTTCCCTGCAACGTAAGATTAATAAAAATCGGACTCCGAAATAATATTTTTTCAATTTTCTTCTGCTATTTATATTCCTATTCCATTTTTGGGTTTCGGTATAAACTTAAATAAATTATACATTTAATAAATAAATATATTTGCACACTCGATTTGCAATTTATAACGATCTTAACTTAAGAGACGCTAATACTTAAAATAATAATTCGAAAACCGGTCAATTCATAATATGCACCTGATAATTGCATAATGCATGAAACTCAGAGTCTGCATAGATTACTTGCGCATTTATTTATCTTTTAATTTTCTCTTACATTTTAATGAAAGTCTTTCCTTGCTTGGGAAACTGTATGGGAGTTTGCCTTGGCGGTTTTTCAAGAAAGTGGATATTGGGAACATAGACAAACTTAAAACTTAATTTTAATTTGCTTCATTCTATCTATCTATCTATCTATCTATCTATCTATCTATCTATCTATCTCAGTCTGTTCAAATCTATCTATCTATCTATCTATCTATCTCAGTCTGTTCAAATCTATCTATCTATCTATCTATCTATCTATCTATCTATCTCAGTCTGTTCAGATCTATCTATCTATCTATCTATCTATCTATCTATCTATCTATCTATCTATCTATCTATCTATCTGTGTTTATAATCTCTGTATATAATTGTGTATTATCTATCTATCTATCTATCTATCTATCTATCTATCTATCTGTGTTTATAATCTCTGTATATAATTGTGTATTATCTATCTATCTATCTATCTATCTAATCTCAGTATATAATTGTGTACTATCTAACACGCTATCTATCTATCTATCTATCTATCTATCTATTTGTGTTTATAATCTCTGTATATAATTGTGTATTATCTATCTATCTATCTATCTATCTATCTATCTATCTACCTACCTACCTACCTATCTGTGTTTATAATCTCTTTAATAATTGTGTACAAACTACCACGCTATATAGCTAATTCTATCTATCTATCTATCTATCTATCTATCTATCTATCTATCTATCTATCTATCTATCTGTGTTTATAATCTCTGTATATAATTGTGTACTATCTATCTATCTATCTATCTATCTATCTATCTATCTATCTATCTATCTATCTTATTTCCTGATTGCTACTCGTTTGTGGCTGACTCTTTGTCCTTCGTATCTGGGAAGCCCAAAAAAAAAAAAAAAATTAAAAAAACATATTGTTGATCGGACGAGCTGTAGCTTTCCATTGTGATGGTACCAGGTTAGAAGTTTGCTGGTTGTTGCTTCTGACTTTTCGTTAGAAGCGCGAAATCTTTGGTAGCTCTTCGAGAAGCTGATCTGATCAACAGTAGCATAATATCGGCGTATTTGTAGTGAACCAGTAGGGAGATGGTTTATTAAATCGGCCTTGTGTCATACATAACCGAACTCCCTACAACTCAGGATTATTCACTTTCATGAGAAGGTTGTAGACTGGAATGTGTGGAAGAATAACAGTATACTTTTTGTATGTTTAAATAGAAATTTATTAAAAGAAAAGAATAACACGAAATGTTCAGTGAGAAACAAGTAATGACTAAAAGGGTATCAAGAATTCGTAGTAGTCCTTGCAAGAGTGAGTTTATGTGTACGTAGGCAGGACCGTATTTATGTATGTGTAAGCGTTATGTTTGAGTAGGAGTGTCTTTGAGGTTATCGTTCAGGGTGAACAGGAAGGGAGGTGAAAGGTGAAGGATGAAGAAGGAGGAGGTAAGAGGTGAGAGGTGAGAGAGAAATATAGAGACAATAATAATAACGATTACTTGACGTTTGTCAAGGATACGTGTTAATTGCTCGTCATCATAAATCTCTGACGACGGTCGAGCTTGCTCGTCTTTTATTTCGTTTGAGAATTCACTCCCGGATATGATTCTGGCCTTTCCATTGGACGACAAACATTTCGCATCGAGGTGTGAAATTTCGCGAGTTTCGTGTGTACTAAGCAAAGTATGTAAATTCGAGAAAAATCGTTTATTTTTAACTATGAAACAGTGTTTAGCATTTGAGTTTTAAAAATTAAAACTCGTTTTGTTCAGTAGTACCATATCGTTCATGGGCAGGTAACCCTGCATGTATTTCCTGTGGGTAACCTTGAGGCCATATTATCCTCTGTTTTCAGCCACTGGTTTGTATTACCATTAACGCAGATAGTGACAATTACGGTGGAAAAGAGTTTTATGGAAAATACAACAAAAAGCTGTAAACGGAAACTATCTAACCACACTGCTTTTATTTCATTATTATTCGTGGTATTCGTTCCAACTTCTGCAGCGTAGAATCTTTCCTCTTGGAACGGTCGCCAGATACCTTTGTCCTTCGAAAGCTAACTGAAATTATTCCATTCTTGGTTCGGCTTCTTGGTTCGGCTTACGGCCTATCACGTTGAATACACTGGTTCTCTCTCGATCACTGAAGTTAAGCAACGTTGAACCTGGTCAGTACTTAGATAGGTGAACGCTTGAGAATTCCAGGTGCTGTAAGCGTATAGTGACGGATGTGCGTTGTGGTGTAGTGGATATCGGCTCGGAAAGAAAAATCAGTGAGCCGAGTTCGAATTCCAGTTGAATACCCTGCATTCACTTAAGCACTGGTACCCTTGGGAAAGGTAATAATCCGTCCCTTCTCTCCAGTTATGGGTTAAATAATAAGGGTAGGACTTGGGGACCCTGTCCTTAAAAACAAATCCCAATGAATCTTGATACTGGAAAAAAAAAACGTTGTAAAAATAAAATAACCTTAACCAAAAATCATTGGTTATGACCTTAAATGATCCCATGCGGATTGATAGGTCGTTAAACCTCGAAACGAAAACAAAAAAAAAACATTCTTGGTTCCCTTCACATGCATAGCCTTTGGTGTTTTAATCTTCTGATAACCAGAAAATTGTCTCTCGAGGCCTCAGACTTAATGTGCTCCCTTCTTTCGTTACTAAACTCTGTTAGCTATCTCTTTTTTGATTTAAAAAATAACATAAATGCATTTCAAGAAATTAATAAACAAAGAATTTTGTTAAAAAATGCTTGTCGATGCATGAGGAGTAGACTTCAAATCTGTGTAAATTGAGACGGACAACATTTTGAGCGCCTGCGTTAATAAAATTTAAATGCTTTTATATTATTGCACACAATAAAATTTAATTGTCAGTGTAATATTTGCATTATTAAATATAATTGTATATGTAATCTGAAAATAAATGTCATCATTTACTGTTAACCTACTTTTGGACCACCCTGCATAAATATAATTGTCAATGTAATTATTGTATTAGTAAATATAATTGTATATGTAATCTGAAAATAAATGTCATCATTTACTGTCTACCTACTTTTGGACCACCCTGCATAAATATAATTGTCAATGTAATTATTGTATTAGTAAATATAATTGTATATGTAATCTGAAAATAAATGTCATCATTTACTGTCTACCTACTTTTGGACCACCCTGCATAAATATAATTGTCAATGTAATTATTGTATTAGTAAATATAATTGTATATGTAATCTCAAAATAAATGTCATCATTTACTGTTAACCTACTTTTGGACCACCATGCATAAATATAATTGTCAATGTAATTATTGTATTAGTAAATATAATTGTATATGTAATCTGAAAATAAATGTCATCATTTACTGTTAACCTACTTTTGGACCACCCTGCATAAATATAATTGTCAATGTAATTATTGTATTAGTAAATATAATTGTATATGTAATCTGAAAATAAATGTCATCATTTACTGTTAACCTACTTTTGGACCACCCTGCATAAATAAAATTGTCAATGTAATTATTGTATTAGTAAATATAATTGTATATGTAATCTGAAAATAAATGTCATCATTTACTGTTAACCTACTTTTGGACCACCCTGCATAAATATAATTGTCAATGTAATTATTGTATTAGTAAATATAATTGTATATGTAATCTGAAAATAAATGTCATCATTTACTGTTAACCTACTTTTGGACCACCCTGCATAAATATAATTGTCAATGTAATTATTGTATTAGTAAATATAATTGTATATGTAATCTGAAAATAAATGTCATCATTTACTGTTAACCTACTTTTCGACCACCCTGCATAAATATAATTGTCAATGTAATTATTGTATTAGTAAATATAATTGTATATGTAATCTGAAAATAAATGTCATCATTTACTGTTAACCTACTTTTGGACCACCCTGCATAAATATAATTGTCAATGTAATTATTGTATTAGTAAATATAATTGTATATGTAATCTGAAAATAAATGTCATCATTTACTGTCTACCTACTTTTGGACCACCCTGCATAAATATAATTGTCAATGTAATTATTGTATTAGTAAATATAATTGTATATGTAATCTGAAAATAAATGTCATCATTTACTGTCTACCTACTTTTGGACCACCCTGCATAAATATAATTGTCAATGTAATTATTGTATTAGTAAATATAATTGTATATGTAATCTGAAAATAAATGTCATCATTTACTGTCTACCTACTTTTGGACCACCCTGCATAAATATAATTGTCAATGTAATTATTGTATTAGTAAATATAATTGTATATGTAATCTGAAAATAAATGTCATCATTTACTGTTAACCTACTTTTGGACCACCCTGCATAAATATAATTGTCAATGTAATTATTGTATTAGTAAATATAATTGTATATGTAATCTGAAAATAAATGTCATCATTTACTGTCTACCTACTTTTGGACCACCCTGCATAAATAAAATTGTCAATGTAATTATTGTATTAGTAAATATAATTGTATATGTAATCTGAAAATAAATGTCATCATTTACTGTTAACCTACTTTTGGACCACCCTGCATAAATATAATTGTCAATGTAATTATTGTATTAGTAAATATAATTGTATATGTAATCTGAAAATAAATGTCATCATTTACTGTCTACCTACTTTTGGACCACCTTCCAGAAACTAATTTTTTTCTGTGGAAAACCCTAGTAATATAAAGATTTGTGTGGGAAGTACTAAGAACTCGCTGAAAAAAACGATTTCATCAACAGATGTATTCATTTAATAATAAGTACTGAAATAAAACATGCCTATCGAAATATTATGTATATCTAAGCGAAACAAATAAAACTCCCACATTAAAATAGACAATTTTAAAAAACTAGAATATGTGAGTCTTTAAATGACTCATGCCCCTTGTGTCTATACGAAAAACTATATATTATTAAATTTCTTAAGAATAAAAATCCATTAAATAAACGTAATAAAATAAATTTAATATGTAAACATTACAAAATGTTCACCTTAGAATATGGTTAAAATATTTCTTCAGAAGAAAAAAGTATCAATAAACTTACATATAACTAATTAAATATTTTGTATTATGATATAATAATAATAATTAAAAAGATATTAGAATAATTAAACAGATATTAAAATTTTCAATAATTAAATAGTTATTAAAATTTTGTATTATGATATTGAAAATTGCATTATGATATTAAAATGTTGTATTATGATATAATAATTAAACAAATTTTAAAATAAGTCAGATCAAAAATATAAAATGTTTTCTTCCTTTTTTGTTTAAAAAAATGCTGGGATACAGAGAAAACTAAGACAATAATCTTGTGACACTAATGGATACATTAACGGAAATACAGTCTAGACAGTGGCAAAATCGACTGATACTCTTTCCTTTAGACTGAAAGAAGAAATCCTGTATTCCCCCAAAATATAACCTATATTTTCAAATTTAAAGTTGATTTTCATTCTGATTCGTTAAATTAAACACACACATAATTTTTTTCTCTCTTCCCACATCCATAAATAACAAATATATATTTTTTATATTCAAATAAAAATCATTTTCACAACAATGAGCTAACATTGCCGGATGACGGGGTAAAGTCTCGAAACAGCAATTTCCGTGTAACAATGTAAACTATATTAATTTTAAATATATATATATATATATATATATATATATATATATATATATATATATGCGTGTGTGTGTGTATGTGTGTGTGTCTTTCAAACATTTTTCATTGAATACGGGCGACAAGGAAGATTTGATTAATATTTGATTAATTCCTTTCCAGCATCCTAACAATTTTTATCTGGTTCGAGATAAGGAATGTAATAAATTGTCCATATTTTAATCGTACCAAGCACTTTCGACCACTTTTTTAGCCATTTTCTATGGTGTTTATGTCTCTGTTGTTATTTTTCCTCATGTAATAATTTATTTTGTTTTGTTTTTGAAAAAGAAGCGTTCATTCTAAGCTCTCACGTGCCGCGCGCAAATTATATAGGTTATAGATTTGTGACAAGAAAAATAGTCCTGTACTTGTGTAATTCATGCACTATAAAACTTAATTAAAATTTTATCAAAACATCCTTGTCGGCCTTATTCAATGAAATATGTAGTGCTGAGTTAGATGAGTGCTAAGATTGTTGTTTTTTCAGTGGTTTACTGACAAAATAATATTTTTACAAGCAGAGATTTTTGTCGTACATTGCTCGATATCGATGTCTACATTTACAATATAAAAAATAATGATCGATAACACAACTATCCTACACCAAGAAAACAACAAAAGCAAACTACAGATTCTCGAGGCAATATTCATTAAAACACTTAAGCTGCCAATTAATAGAATCAGCTATGAATTCCGTCGTAATGTTCTAAAATGTTTGTAAAAAGAACAGTTTTTTCATACTTTAACACGAGCATGAACATGACATTAAAAGATATTTTAAAAAATCCGTTTTGGATAATTTTCACGTTCTAATGAACACTAAGCAATTAGTCAACCGTTATATTTGAAGCAAGAAGAAAATTTACAGTAATTTTTAGCAACACAGTTGCGTTTATTTTTGGTTACCACAACTCACACCTCTGAAGATGATCCCGGAAGAGATTGAAAGTACTTGGAAACATCGTGAAATGAGTAATAATAACATTTGTTAACATTTCAGCTTATTTATAACATCTTTCAATTATAAATACGCGAAAGCATATCCGTGAGTATGAACGGATTTTATTAAAAATAAGCAGACACAATGTTTACAATTTATTTAATCTGACACACACACACACACACACACACACACACACACACACACACACATATATATATATATATATATATATATATATATTGCAGTGCCAGATTTATAGGTATAACTTAAATGTATTCTACTGGTTAATTTTAATTAAATCAAATGAAAATGGCATTTGCTAGTACCCTAATATTCGATTAACAAACAAGTGAAAGTTGGTGGTTTTCTTAATATTCATCTCATATCAAAATATTTATGTGATTTATTTTTCGTGTTTATAGATCAAATATGGATTCATAATATCGATCCACATATATTTAGGAATACTTTCATCTCCTTCATATAAACGCATGAATATATGAGTCTTTCTTGTAAGCGATGCAAACGGTAATATATGGATGTTAATAAGGGGTATTTCAGACTTCATGGGGTTAAATCATTTAAAAAGTGCATTGTCAGAATACCAAAAAACCATCTACTGAATATGCTTAATTTTAGATCAAGAAGACAGAGGGCCTTGCGCTCTGGAGTCGTGTCTCTATAAACGGATTTCCAATGAGACAGATAGAACTGCAAAACGCAGGCAATTCGACAACGAAATCAAACTGATTGTTCAAACCACGTCAAGTTGGAGAACAAAATAAACAAAGTCAACATCAAAGAGTCATATATTTTCTTCTTGCACACACAATGCCTTCTGCAAATACAGGGTCTGTCACAAATGAGCCACAAATTTAAAAATAAGTTTGTTTATGGCATATACAAGTCCCGTCTAATTCTGTTTTGTATATAGACATAATTAAATACGATTGATCTTGTTTTTATGGCTTATCAACCTTTTACAGCTTATTTTAAATCCAGAAAATATTTTGAGATTTTAAAAATGTTTTTGAGATAATAATGATTTGACTGAAACAATTTCTACTAATTAGCCCATAACTGGAGAAAAAGAGGTTGATTCATACCTCTGTAGTTTGTTTTTTTACGCGTAAGTGAACTCGGCTCTCCGCTAGTAACGGTTACTCTATAAACACGTCACAAATCTTCGAACTCAGTACGACCCCAGTCTTGACACCGGCATTTTAATTATGATATTATGGATGTTGCAATGATTTCTGTGACGCAATTTTAGCAACCATCTTAGATCTTAGATGTTTTACGGAGCAAATGTAAACAATCGGCTCCATTGGCCAAAAAGTGCGAAAGGGAAAATTGCTGAACTTAAACTCAAAAAGTATGTGTCGACCTGGCTTCCCTGTAAATATGTCTCCCTAGAAAGTTTGAATGGTGTAGCTTTAAAAAGTAAACGTGCATAGGTAACAGTCACACACAGACTAACAGATTTTTTTTCTATATATATAAACATTTTTAATACAGCTGAATACTGGTCTAATTTAATTATGACCAAAATATAACTAATTTTATATATATATATATATAAATAAAATTAGTTATATATATATATATATATATATATATATATAATTAGTTAAATTAGTTATATATATGTATATAATTATAATTAATTTTTTTTAATCTTAAATTAATTTAATTTTCTTTGCGACATGCAACATTGACAACATTAATCAGCTAAATGAAGATTTAATTTGTATTAATCATACACACACAGACATATATACATGTGATATTGCTAAAATCATGCATAGTATGAGATATTTTTATCGACAATGTGAATGTGCTAACTCTATATTTTGATCTGCACCTCATACGCATAAAGAAATTAATTTTACATATTTTAATATTTCTCTTATACATTCACGACAGGACTTGTAGTGCAAATATTACACTCTTTTTAGTGTTCGTGTAGAAGTCATCCTTGAATGGATGGGATAGCTACCGGGTACCTCTGATTGGTATAAGCGAAAGTAACGAGGCGAGAAAAGCCTGAGCAAACAAACAAACAAAAAAAAGATAGTAATAATAATTATAAAAGAGGCTTTTACAAGCCTCTAGATTATATTTGCTCGGATCTGTTGCGCCATAGCTAAACAGTTCTTGATAAAATTTGTGTCTCAATTTTCTCAGTTATTTGTGTCTGTCTATTAACAGATGCATGTATTTAAGGAATAACTTATCCCTTTGAGCCTTTTCATCTATCTATCTATCTATCTATCTATCTATCTATCTATCTATCTATCTATTTCTTTCTATCTATCTATCTATCTATCTATCTATCCGTTTCTATATCTATCTATCTATCTATCTATCTATCTATCTATCTATCTATCTCATTTTATTCTTAATTCTATCTATCTATCTATCTATCTATCTATCTATCTATCTATCTATCTATCTCATTCTATTCTTAATCTATCTATCTATCTATCTATCTATCTATCTATCTATCTCATTTTATTCTTAATCTATCTATCTATCTATCTATCTATCTATCTCATTTTATTCTTCTTAATCTATCTATCTATCTATCTATCTATCTATCTATCTATCTATCTATCTATCTCATTTTATTCTTAATCTATCTATCTATCTATCTATCTATCTATCTATCTATCTATCTATCTATCTATCTCATTTTATTCTTAATCTATCTATCTATCTATCTATCTATCTATCTATCTATCTATCTATCTATCTATCTATCTCATTTTATTTTCTTAATCCATCTATCTATCTATCTATCTATCTATCTATCTATCTATCTATCTATCTATCTATCTCATCTCATTTTATTCTTAATCTATCTATCTATCTATCTATCTCATTTTATTCTTAATCTATCTATCTATCTATCTATCTATCTATCTATCTATCTATCTATCTATCTATCTATCTATCTATCTATCTCATTTTATTCTTAATCTATCTATCTATCTATCTATCTATCTATCTATCTATCTATCTTCAAACAACAACAAAAAGACAGTTATATACCTAACCTTCCATAACTAATATCCTAATATTAAGATAGCACTAACTCAGTAATAAAATAAACAACGACAAAAAAACAAAAACAAAAACAAAAACCAAAAAACCAAAAAAAAAAAACAAAACAAAAAAAAACAAAAACAAAAAAACAAACAAATAAACTATTAACTGCTTTATAAAAGAAGTGAAATAACTGCAAGGGAAGACACATGCACAAATTTCTACTTTGGCGTTAATTAAGAAAATAATTATTTAAACAAAATATAATTAAAAATGTAATATACGTATATTTCCAAAATATAATTAGTTTACGGAATCCACAGAACATTCCCGAAAACAAATTACTTAGAAATAACTACAGCATTCAATACATACCCATATGCACACACCCCCCGCACACACGCGCGCACACACGCATGCACGCACAAATGCACGCACAAATGCATATACGCACACATAATGAGAGCAAAAAATTAACCTAACACCAATAACGAGCGTATAAATTAACTGCGTCGCTTAGTATAAAGATAACAAAATTGTGAACATCCTCAGTCAATTGCTGAAACCTCCTGATGAGTGGACAGAACTATTGCAAAAAGGTTCGTCTATGAAACTTTACAGTAGAGCTACTGAATATAACGTTAATCAGCTAATTGAATAATTTTATTTTATTACTCCTTCTTTAATAAATAGATTTAAAAAATCTTTCTTTCTGTCTTTTCGGCCACTTCTTTAGTAAGTGAAAATGGCTAAAGAAATGATTGAAAGCGTTGACATTTATGGGGAACTTTTATATTCTTTATCTTTAATAAAATGTAAAATGAAAATGTTAGGATGCCGGAAAAACTTAATAAAAATTGATTAAATCATTCTTGTCGACCGTATTCAGTGAAAGGTGTTTCAAAGAAAAGTAGCTGCTCACGTATACATTAACACACACACGCACGCACACACACATACACACACACACACACACACATATATATATATATGTATATGTCTTCTATCTACCTATATATATATATATATATATATAGGTAGGTAGGTAGAAAACACACACATACACACACATAATATATATATATATATATATATATATATATAGGTACATAGAAAACAGATATATGATAAGATAAAGAACAAAAACGAAACCGTTTATCAGTCTTATATGTTTCACTTTTATTAAATCAGCATCAGTGAAAAAATCATATCTATCTATCTATCTATCTATCTATCTATATATATATATATATATATATATATATATATATCACATAGTGCTCGCTGTAATATAACAGAGCTATTAATTAATTTTATATTAATAAATGTACATATTATCCCTCACCGGTACCTCGACTATGAGTTTCATGCCCAACGCGATCTTCAGGTGTTTGGTAGAGACTGACTGTTACATCTTTAAAATTTTAATAAAAATACCTGTCTGACACAATTCAGGTGCTCTCCATATATTACACGAGGATTACTTTTTTATTTTAAAATTATATTTTCTCGATATACCTATTATTCTATACTGTATATATTGTTAATATTTATAATACTTACATATAAATTTCAATAAAATTTCCAACCGCTAAAATTTTATTAAATTCTGTACTAAAATATAAATTACTTCTAAATATTATTTATATTACTAAATTATAATATTGTTTTATAGTAAATAATATATAAACGTTAGTAGTTTAATACATATTTCAATGAAAGATAACAGCAAATAACTTGTTACTTTCAAAATTTATTTATTTCTAAAAATGTTCACTTGATCCTTGTATACATTTTTTCACTACAAATTTAAACAGGAATGTATTTCGTAATATCACACACGCGCGCGCGCACACACACACATACTAACATTACCGACTTATAAACACATACGTATTCATACATTTAACTACCCATGATTTTCTAGTACACATATCTTTTTAAAAATCACCCTTGGTTTAAAACACTTGTTATTACACACACATACATATAAACAAACAGACGTTCCTATACATGAACTTAGATTTATAATAAGCGGCTATTGCTTTATTATACGTGTCATGTATTCGACGAATAGAATCAAGGCCCAATTCAGAACGTATGCGACCATGGCCTTCCGCGTCTCCCTATCCATGGTGGCTCTTAGCACGCTTTCTCCTGTAACTTGACGCAACCCCTGTTCTGTCATCCACCTGCTCAGGCCCTTCAAATATGTTATCCGCTGCTTTCCCCTGTCTCTTTTTCCCTCTGTCTGGCCTGTTAGTATCAGATTCTCCAAGCCCTCTTTCCTCATTGCATGTCACAGGAACTTCAGTTGTCTCTTTCTGATGCTCAATATTAATTTCCTTTTCGTTTCCATTCTTTCCAAAACCTCATTCCTTTTCGTTTCCATCCTTTTCAAGACCTTATAATTGCCCACATGCTATATCCATGATATCCGTAGCATCATTCTGTAGAACCATATTTCAGTTGTTTCAAGTTTTTCTTTCATCATTGATGAGATTGTCCAGTATTTACTGCCATAATGAAGCACTGACATCACATAGCAATCCAGTACTATTTTGTTTGTTTTTAGCGAAAGTGAAATAAGTTAGATTAAAGACCCTTTTCCTACTAGTTCTTTACTTATTCAATCATCGTGTCGGATTTCAATTTATATATCCAATTCACACACGCACACAAGCACACACACAAACACACACACTCATTCACACACAGATAGATAGATAGATAGATAGATAGATAGATAGATAGATAGATAGATAGATAGATAGATAATTATTAACCATTATTAGTCAGAGTTAAGTTAGACCAGTAAGCAGTTGTATTAAAAAGTGCTAAACGCATATTTCATGTGGAGCTTTTAAATATGTCGATTTGTGATTATACCATCGTTTTTTAAAATTCCCTTCAGTACATCCAATATATATATTTCTCTGTCCATTTATATCTTCTACTTCTACTTTGTAAGTAACTCCTTCTGTTTTACAAACTCCGTCAAGGGGGCATATGCTTTTATCTCTGCAGTTACATTTTTCATGAACGATATTTTGCTGCATTTTTCATTAACGATATTTGCTGTAATTTTTTTCAGTTCTTGGTGTTTTGTCTCTTGATATAATTTTCTAAACTAAAGGTGCAGCTGCAACTTAATTTAACTGTATTTTAATTAGATATTTTGCGTAATTCCGAGTTTTAGGGAAGTGTTCATTAATCAATTCGAAAAATATTTCCCCTATTTTGTAATTTACTTCTAAATTAAAAAGTGGGTTGAACGAAATAATGTTTCGTTTCCTCACATTATTCTTCATTTGCTCAACAATTTGAGGTTTATATTCTATTTTATTTTTAAGGCCATTTCCATTTAAAGCATTTTCATTTTTTTTTTCTTTCATCAAAACTGGCTTGTGAGAGGAATTTTTAGATAACCTGTGCTTTATTCCTTTAGGAATGTGTTTGGTTATGTTAGCAAGATGGTTAGATCCAGTGTTTACACACCTCAAATTTGTGTAGGATCTCATATATGGGGAGACAACGCCAGTTTGCAGATTAAATTCTAGATTTAAAAATTGGACTGCATTTTTTTTTATTCATTTCGAGCTCTATTTCAAAATCGAGGCTCTTGAAGAATTTGAAAATCATTTTTCTTATCTTGTCATTTGCTCTTCTGTTGTTATCTCTATATAGACCGTAACTGTCTATGGAAACTTTTTCGTTGATCTTATTTACTATATATATATTTTTCTCTAAACATGTATTGTTAAATATAACAAACAATGAATGTCTATTATGTTTAATCATGAGCAGTTCTAAACATTGAATTTAATTTCAGGTGAAAGTAAAAAAAATTGTCCAACATTTGGATATTTTTTAGTATGTTGGTTCGAAGCTTTCGGCTCACATCTTCACAGAGGTTACAAGGACATTAACATAAAAACATCTATCATCAAAGATGATATTATTTTGTGTTGCCATAAAACATTGCTCTGAGACGATAACACTCACCAAATAGCAGACGTTGTTCGTAAATTTGTAATGCGATTCTATGACGTCACAACGCGTGAGAGACCGAAATGTTAACAGAAACATATGTCTAAATGCAATGTAATGTGTTGTGGCCAGATTGAAATTTGCTTTTATTACGTGATTTAATGTAGATGGCCTCCAATATCTGAAGGCTATTTTTAATTTGTGTATGTGTGAGTATTATTGTGTTATCAACTAAAATCTGTCTACATGACTGTTTTTTTAAGAAATGTTGTTTAATTGAACTATGATCAGAAAGGTGGTAGGTAAGTCTACGGGAAAGCATGTTTGTAGTAAAACCAATATATATAGTTTGGTACTAGAGATAAAATCATGTACATTGATACTCTACATTAGTTTTCTATAGAGGATTTAGTTGCATGGTTGTAGGTTTATTAGAATCTATGAGGCCAAGTGTTTTAAATTTTTTTATAATATATGATGAGCTTAATTTCATTATTATTATTTATTGGTTTAACATTTCCTGCTAATATGTTTTTGAGTGTTGTTTCATCATGTTTGTAATTATTATGCATTTGGCTGCAATAGTATAAGTTAATAGTGTTATGTTTATTTTGATGTACATTATTATTATATATATATATACTAGAACAACCTCTCAAACACCTTTCATTGACAAGGAATATTTAATCAGTTTTTTCCAGTTTTTCCAGTATCCTAACATTTTTTCCGTTTTAGTGGAGAAAAGGAATATAACATTCACCATACTTGTTATCGTCATAAGCGCTTTCGGCCTCTTTCAAGGGTGTTTATGTCTCTAGTGTTAATATTTTTCCTTACTGTAATATAGTAATTTATTTTGTATTGATTTTGAAAAGGGAGCGTTCATTCCAATCTCTGAAAAGCTGCGTGTGACTGAATATATATATATATATATATATATATATATATATATATATATATGGTATTGCTAAATGTTGAAGGGATTCCAAAGCAAATTCAGATATTTGGTCATTTTATAGGAATTTAGGGAAGTTTATCGGAATTTAGGGAAAGTTAAGAACTTTCAGCATCTCCTTGGATATGAAATAAGTACATAAACATTGCAAGAGAAAGGTATATTATCTTAATCATATATTCATGGATTGTTTTAAGCATATATATATATATATATATATATATATATATATATATATATGTGTGTGTGTGTGTGTGTGTGTGTGTGTGTGTGTGTGTGTGTGTTCTTTGGGGTGGTGTGGAATTTCGCCTGGAAGTGTATTTGCATTTTTGTTACAAGATTTAGAAGAAAAATTAAATGTTATTTTTGAGATGTCACAGAGTGTAGGATGCAGGTGGCCAGCTGATTTTTGTTTTGACGATCAGGGCCAAAGAAGTCAGCACACGTAAATAACAAAACGCACCTAGGGGTGCCAGATATGGAGTTTTGCCTATTTAAGTGAAATAAGACAGCAGCAGTTGCTAGTTTAACGGATAATTTAAACGGGTAGTCAAAGGGAGACAGAAGACGAGCCGCCGTTTGACTGCTCGTATGAGCGTGCTTACCTTCTACCCGACCCAACCAAGCCTCCTACTCTGCAAACATTTTAAGTCCAGTGTATGTTTTGTCATTTATCAGTGAGAGGAATATCGTCAAAATTTTGATTGCAGCTTAATATTTGTCATAGTCAATTTGTTATTATATTTTTTCAATTTTCGTATCTACTTCTATGTGACGTCTTCTTTCAGGACATGGGCGATCGTAACTCTCCACAACTTCCCGAATTAGCTCTTAATAAATTTTGCAATTTCTCCCTATCCCTTTTATTCCACCCATTTACACAACATGCTTAAGTAGGTTATACGCTTCTTTCTTCTGTTTCTCGCCTTCATTATCTCCTGTGAGTGTTACATTTTATAAACCTTCTTTCTTCTTTATGTATTCTAAAAATTTCAAATCTCACTTTCTGATCTTTAGTATAAGTTTTCATTTCGTTTTTCTTTAATCAAAAACTTTACCATTGCTCACACGTTTTATCCATGTTTCTCTCAGCATCCTTCTGTAGAACCACATTCTCTTACCTTAAACTTTTTTCTTTTCTTTTTGGTAACATTGTCAAGCACTGCCAAACAGATATAACGCAACTTTTTAGTACTTTTTTCTTTATTGGTACTGGAATTTTCCTGAGATTAAGTACATAAGTACATTAGGTGATTAACTAACGATTCTCATAATAAATATTATTGTTTATAACTTTTTTCTGTTTAATATTTTTGTATCCGGTTTTCAACATTTAAATTCTGATTATATCTTTTATCATTTTTCTCAATCAAACTTTGCTTATTTTTATCAGAATCGATTATCAGAACTAATTATAAGTAATCAATTTTTTAGTTGCTTTTTTAATCAACTGCATATAATTATTTTTTAATATATTTGAATGTGGTTTTCAGTATTAAATTTATATTAAATTAATAAAAATGACAGGAAAAATCATGGGTTACATGGAAAAATGCGCGTATGAAAAGTAATTTTCTTAAGATTATAGTAAACTTAGAAAAGCACAGGACAATTTGTTAAACCTAGAAAAGTAAAGAACAGCATATTCCATTGAAGTAAAAAATAAGACATTTCATACTTAACATATTGCATTCAAGTTTTATTTTTAGTTGCAATATTATAACTAAGAAATTACGTCCGGAAAAAATCCGATGAAAATGGTTAATTTCCATCATTTTAATATCTAATATTAGACTGCACATGAATAAAAAAATATCTTCAAATATGAACTATGATGTTTCCATTAATCTTATAAACAATTTATGAGGTTTTTTTTTCTAGTAATTAACTTCTTCTTTTTTGTTGCAAACACTTTATTTAAAATAAAATTCATTTCATCTCTTTGCCTTGCCTTGTTTCGTCCATCACAGGACGAAACGCGAAGGTGAGAAAAATATAGTTTTCCACTTGCATCTATATATATATATATATATATATATATATATATATATATATGTGTGTGTGTGTGTGTGTGTGTGCAAGTGGAAAACTATATTTTTTGATGCCCGTATGAGCCAGCTAGTGAATAAATCTGGGTCAGCTTTACTCAAATGTATAAATAGCAGAGATTGTGTGACTGACTTTAGTGCGAACCGGTTTTCTGTTCTGTCAGGTTCGCACTCGTTTTTTCATTTGCAGGCATTAGAGTCACTGTACATTAGATTCAGGAGGCCGTCTCTCTGTAAACAGAGAGATTGCCTTCTTGGACTTTATATATCAGAGTCAAATGTTTACAATAAAGGAATAAAAGAGGAAAAATAATTTCCTCAAATGTTTTTTTTCAATTCCTGTTCCTTCTTTTTCACTGTCTATACTTTTTTTGTTTTTTATACATTTTTCATCTTCATTTTTGAATTTTTTTAAAACGAAATATATTTCCTAGATGACCCTGGAGTGGATGGGATTGAAACTGGTTGGTCGTTTTTCCTTCGTTTTTTATTTTTTATTGTTCAACTTGTTTTTTTTTCCACAATGCCTGTAAGTATTAAATTTCATTTATTTCTGGCCTTAATACTGTTTCGTATTATTAATATTATTAATAATTATATATGCTTGTGTTGGAAAGTAGGTCTGAAGACAGATGACAAGGGACTGAATGCATGGTTGTCACCAAAAGACCAACATGCAAATTACAACTTGGAGATACCGAAATGGCACAGGGGCAAGAATTTAGATAACTGCGAAGTGAATTACCAAAGAACGGAAAATGAGACCCTGACATTCTAAAGCGTATCGGGATAGCGAAGATGCCTTTCAAAAGCTGAGCAACGTATCAAGAAAGAGAAAAAATATATCATTTCAAACAAAGGAGCAGTTTTAATGTATACTAGTGAATGCTGAGAAAATCTCATCACTGATGAAGAAGAGACTTGAAGCAGGAGAAATGTGGTTCTACAGAAAGATGCTGAGAATACCATGGACCCAACATATGTGCACCAAAGAAGTTTTATGGAAAATGAAAACCAAAATTATATTTATGCTTAACATCAAGAAGAGGAAGTTGAAATTTCTGTCACACATAATGAGAAAAAAAAGCTTGGGAAATTTGATACTAACAAGACAAGGGGTCAGTGAAAAGCAACGGGCAACCTACTTGATGAGTTTTTCAAAACATTTATGCTTTTTACTTAAGATATGTGGAAATCTGTGGTGTAATGAATATCGCTGCTCTGAATCAGAAATCGCGGAGCCGAGTTTGAATTCTAGTCTAATTCTTCCATTCACTTACGCACGAATACTTTTGGAAAATTTATTAATCCTTCTCTTTTCCGTCCAGCTATGGGTTAAATAGCAGGATAGATTGGGTTTTACCGCAGAAAGTAAGGGCAACCTACTGTGGAAAAAAACTTTTGCCTAGTTAGTCATGTCTCTTTCGAGACATGATCACTCCACGTACGGCAATTAACAGACTGATCTAAACTTATTTATAAATGGAACGTTGTCTGTGCGTGTGTATCTGTGTGTGTGTGTGTGTCCGTTACCAGACTCTGAAACGGCTAAACTGATTTTCTTGAAAATTTACACAGTTGATACCATAAGCGTCCGCGAGTGTTTTTAGGTAGCTTTTGTGTCTAGGTACCCCACATAAATATCGAAAATCGATAATCGAAAAAATCGTATTATAGAAGGAGTGGTCCGATTTTAATCAAATTTGATACACTCATAGACAGATACATAAGAAAAGATATTCAGAAGTTTCAAGGTTGCAGTTCTTACAATAATGCAGAAAATCGATAATATATATATATAAAAAGCAAGATGTTTGTGTCGTGTGTCTGTTTATCTGACTGTATGTCTATTTTTTCAGCCCTTTTATTTTAGTTTTTGCTTCGGGTTTGGCTCTAAGTAGGTATAATTGTAGTTCTTAGTCTCAGCCATGATACCATTTACTCAGAGAACTTATTTAGCTTTCAAAATTCAGTTTACTACGAAAAAAACTTAATTGATATCGATAACAGGAAATCAAAATTTGACTTACATCCATTCATTTTTCTTTCAGTCTACGGTTTCTCTTTAACTGGAAACAACTATTGCTTTTTAGTCTTTCGGGCCAACGTCCAAAGAGTCTGAGCTCCAGGACAATGGATCAGTTTTAAAGCTTTCATTACATCCGAGCAACGCCCGGCTATACTGCTCGTATGAAAATAAGCATCTATTGTTTTCACATTTTTAAATTAGAAATATTAAATTAAACTTCTGTTTCTATATATTAATGCTTTTTCAATGTAGAATCTGTCCATGTTATGTATTCTTAATTTGTACCTGGTTACGATATTGTCGTGTGCGCATGCTTTGGATTTATTTCTATACATAGTCGGTACATAATACTTCCATGATTATTTACCGTTTCCGGTGTGGTTATATATTCATATACCTGTTCTACAAATATTTTTTTTATTTCGTACACATGTACACAATCACAGATACAAACACACATGCATACAAACACACAAACATGCGTGCATATACCCATATAAGAACTCTTTGTTGCTTATTTGTTTGTTCTTAATGGCATCGTTTGTAGCCCGAGGTCTCCGAAGTTCACATCGACAGTTCTTGCTAATTGCTTGTCCAAACGAATTTATGTGCAAGTCCTGTCCGCCATGCTGGACTGTCTACCTTCATTTGAACAACCATTATTTAACAACTAAACAACCGGACAGACAGCCAGACAGACGTACAGACAATCATTGCTATAAATGGAATGAAAAAAAATCAGGCAGGAACAACAATTGTGAAAACTATAGAAAAAGTTTTGTTCAAAAACATACAAAAATATTTTCAGTAAAAGAATCTAAACAACAAAGTATAGAAAAAAAATAATAGAACTGAGAGAAATTTTTGTTTTAGAAAATGTTTTTTCTTTCTTTGAATTTTTTTCGTTTTTATACTTTGGTCAATTTTCTGCAAGTCTGAGAAAGTAATTGTTATTATTAGTAGTAGTAGCAGTAGTATTAGTGGTAGAAGTAGCAGCAGCAGTCAGTTTAACACAAAGGATAATTGGTGGTTCTCGCTATGGAAGAAATACGACCAATCGCAAGACTTCAGATAATACCACTATTATTATAATTTTATTTTCTTTGGCTTCTGGTGTATACTAATTTATTTCCGGGTCCCAACCAGAGACCTAAGGTCAGAGATGGCATTAAGACATTTCCTACAGAGCATTTGTTGAGAAAAAACAACTAAGATCGCATATTGTTTTTATATACATACATATATATATATATATATATATATATTTTCTGTTTCCTTTTAAGAAAAACTTTAACCACCGGTCATGTTTCCGTAATAAATTTATTTCAGTCAATAATTGTTGTTGCCAACAATCACCGACTTCATCAGACGGAAGGCCCTATTCGACTTGTTTCATGTCGTATTACTACGGAATGAAAGTTCAGTCAAGGCCAGGCGGAGGGGGAGGCAACATAGGATAGCCCACTATAATAAGTATTTCCGTTTTCGTTTGCCGGGATATAGTGGGAGGATAAGTTTAATACAAACAAAATTAACACGTGACTAATGTCACCAGCAAATTTATACATCAAATCATAATTCAAATTCCTACGCCAAAATTTTTTATTTTTTTCCTAGATCTGTGATAAGTTAAGCCTAAAATTACGTTTAATTAGATTAAGTTAAGGCTATTATTTCTTTTCTTTACTCAATTGTTGATAAGATAATTCCATTCTATTTGTTGCAAGACTAGATTATATCCATGTTATATCTAAATATATATATATATATATATATATATATACAAACAGCCTTTAGGTGTTTAGGTGTAGGCGGTGTTTCTGAGCACATTCTTTTTGGGATCTTTTTAAGGCTTGGGTTACAGGGATTCCTTCAATAAGTCTATTAGAGTCTTTTCCAATCATTCTGAGGATTCTAATTACAAATGGAGTTTTGACGTAGTTATCTTTAAACTAGTACTATTCTTGTTTATTATTATAATTAGTATTATTAATATTACCTTTGATTTCTGTTGTATACACATTTCTTCTGGGTCCCAATCAGAAACCTGATGTCAGAAATGGCTTCATGTGAAATATAAATAAATTAATAAAAATAAATAAAATCACACACATTTTACATAGATAAAGGTCTTCGTAATGTGTGAGCTGTACTTGTGAGTTTAATTATTTTGTATTTCTTTAAGGTATGGGGGTCCTGGGCATGACGGTAAACTGCATCCGGCAGCAAGGTCTTTGATTAGGAGGCTGTGAGGAGCATGAAACCACCAGTTAATTGCTTTTGTTCTCAGGTCCACCCTGATCAAGAGTGGTAGCACCTGTTAGGGTCCCAGCTATGGGCTAATATTTAACCCCCAAACTGGGGTTAAAACACTATGAAAGTATAAAAATACACTTTTATACAAAAATTTTATACACATTTTTGAAGAAAAAATATTACCAACAATAATATGTTTTTCACTTCCTATTACTGTTAAATATTACCAACAATACATTTAAAAAAATTGTTACCATATCATATTTTTGAAGGAAAAATAATATTCTCAGCAAAACATTTTTGAATATAAAACTAGAAGACATTTTCAGTTTTCTAAAAAAAAGAAGAATAATAAAAAAAAAATTCATTAAAATCTGACTAAATCAACATTCTCACTATGACCGAATATTAAAAAAATACCTTAAAACACCACCTTTTTGATATTAAATAACCAGCAGAAGTTGATATGCGGTTAAACAAACTGGAATTGAATTTAAGGTATGGGCTACCAGAAATCCCTTCACTTAGTTTATCGGAACATTTCCATTTAATCTGAGTGTCCCAACTACAATTGGAATTATTGATGTCCTCATGTAACATGTTTTTAAAATTTCCACTTCAAGATCCTTGTATTTTGTTTTGTTGAGAGCGGGGATTTATTTTTTACAAATACTTGTGGTTAAATTCTGCATTATACCCGTCGTTTTCCTTTGCAAAAAGGAAACCTATGCTTAAGCCTGGAACACTAACCATCAATTAAAGTTACACCACTAATAACCATGAGTATATCATACCCGATTTTGAAAATATCAAAAAAATATTAAATATAAATCTTTATTTTAAATATTTTACATGCTAACACTTCATATTTTGTACTTTGAATTAACATTAATAGGAACTGAAAAACATATTATTTAGGTAAGAAAATCAGGTACTGAAAATTTAATTAAATTATAATTAAAATGGCGTCAGTTGCGATGGGTACTATTTACCCATGGTTAGTGTTCTCGGGTTAACTTCAGTAAGAGACAGTTGAAGTTTCTGGGACACATAATGAGAAAAAAGGGCTTAGAGAATCTAATACTCGCAGGGAGGATAGAAGTAAAAATGTGCCACGTCTTGAAGGGACATGGCACATAAAAGAAGAACTATGACGAAATGAGAAGGAAACGTACCATCACTTGATCTAAAATGGAAGACACACAATTTCATACTAGAGCCAAAATTCAGACATACTAATGATCTCTCTCTCTTTATGTTGCATGGACAGTCATATTTCTCCACAGCTTCCTTTATTATTCTTTGTCATATACGAATGTTTACTCAAGAGCCACTCAAATTTAGGTGTTACAGTAAAATGGTAATTAGTTGTGATATGACTGAAAGAGAAGCTTAAAGAAAACGAAGATTATGAGGAAAGAAAGAAAGATAACTGTTATCTGCTTAAAAGTTTAAAATTGTAATGTTCCAGAGAATACCCACACGGGAGTCTATCACACAAAATAGCAGTTCTTGGGAGAATATGTCTGTGTGAAACTTTTTCCATTACATAAATAACACAGAGAAATTGATTTATTTTTACGCTTATCAAACATTTTGAGGTTATTTAAAGCCAGAAAATACATCAAGATTGCAAGATTTACTTTTTAGGTTTTAATGAATTCATGATACTAATTAACCCATAGATTAGGGGATGGAGGTGGATTCATACATTTCCCAGTGGTGTTTGTGCGTAAATGAATGCAATGAGCCCAACTGGAATTGGAACTCAGCTTTCCGATTTCTAATTCCGAGCCGTTATCACACCACCCGCACATCTAAGTTTACATTAACCGGTCTACAAAAGCGGCCATCCCTCTAGGTACTGACCAGGCTCGACATTGTATTACTTCAGTGATCGCGCGAGAACCGGTGTTTTAATTAACACAGAGAAAAGTTAGGGTGATTCGACTTCGTAGAAGTAACATGGTGTATTCTTGCAGTGAAGGTTTGAAACTGGTGGAACTAAAGAACGGCGCTCTTCTGAACACTTGCCATGGAAATAGCAGTAGATCAGTGATAGGCTTGCGATGGTGTCTTGGTAAAGGAGAGGAATAAAAAAGTGCAATAATTCATTATAAGACCGTGTAAACGACTTTTAAATCTATCAAGGCCTCTAAAGTTAGGATTGTGAATATGGAAGTGTTATTTGTCGTATTTAATTGTTCAATATTTACACCATTGTGACTTCACTTTATCTTTTTAGGAAAACTCAAGACTGAATCCCGTTGAGTCAGAATGGGCAACTGCCTCGACTGTGCGTTTTAATAGACCAAATTCACCCCAAAATTGACCTATATGGAAATCGGTGTTTCTACCGACTCACCATCTGTCGAATAGTGACCAACAAAGGCTATAGAATCAAGTCTGTCATGTTATTTAAATAGAAACGCTAACTTTTCATTCAATGAGTACCGAATGTCTCCTTTATGGAAACGGTTAATTACAGTATTTACATTATTCGGACAATTGCTCTCATTTTTCTTGCCATTTGTACGACGTTTCGGCCGTTGTACGCTCCAGTCTTCTTCAGCTGCTAGGAATTTCGGACCGAACCCTTTATTACAATCACTGGGGTATATGAACTTAAGGACACATGGCCCAGTAGATACAGACGTTGGATAGTTACTGTGACTTGACCCAAAGAGTTGTGAGTTCAATACCTGGCTACAGCAGTCGGGAACAAGTAACTTACTGGGTTAGAGAGAGATAACGAAGAAGAGGTACTAGTACGCAAGGAATGAAGTCCACATACTCCACTGATTGGAATAAAGGGTTCGGTTCGAAATTTCTAGCACCTGAAGAAGTAAAATAAATGTTCTGAACGTATTAAATCATCGCATTGATGACCAGAGCAAGAAACCGGATAAACATTCTAGGCAAATACTAGATTCATCTTACGTTTCGGAACACTTACACTTCGCATTTCCTCGTGTCGAAAGGAATTGTCAAATAAAGTAGTGGATTCCTGGAGAATAATTTGCTACCACTTGTCCCCTAACTGAAAATCTTTGCCAGGAAATTGCTAGAGTCCAGTTTTGTTTGTCTCTTTGCCATGCGCATATTGAGTGACCTTGACGCTTTCATTTGAATAGCTAATTCTTAGGCGCCTCTCGTCATACTGTACAATGAGATATGGCCCCAGGAAATGTTTCGGACATTTCATCGTCGGGATATCAAGGAGAACTTTCAGAGAGAATTCCGCTAAGTGGTGACCGGATGTCGTGTATATATAGCAGAATTGAAGAAAAGCGGATAACGACAAGGGGAAAAGGCGACAGAATTTCTCATTCACACCATTCTCGATCTGAGAATCCATTGAAAGATGGACGTAAACAACTGAAGACATTTCTTACGGCATACATTACAATAATATAAATCTAACATATAACCTAAAATCGCACTCATTAACTTCTCCGATCATAAAGGAGTTTTCAAAATACGTATTTCTATCTATCTATCTATCTATCTATCTATCTATCTATCTATCTATCCCTTCTTTCATTCGTTTCTTCCTATCTATCTATCTATCTATCTATCTATCTATCTACTTTCTTCATTATCTATGTATCTGTTATTTCTTTAGCTATCTATCTATCTATCTATCTATCTATCTATCTATCTATCTATCTATTTTCTTCATTATCTATGTATCTGTTATTTCTTTATCTATCTATCTATCTATCTTATTCATTTTATCTATCTATCTATCTATCTATCTATCTATCTATTTTCTATTTTCTTCATTATCTATGTATCTGTTATTTCTTTATCTATCTATCTATCTATCTATCTATCTATCTATCTTATTCATTTTATCTATCTATCTATCTATCTATCTATCTTTCTATCTATCTATCTATCTATTTTCTTATTTTCATTATCTATGTATCTGTTATTTCTTTATCTTTATCTATCTATCTATCTATCTATCTATCTATCTTATTCATTTTATCTATCTATCAATCTATCTATCTATCTATCTATCTATCTATCTATCTATTTTCTTATTTTCTTCATTATCTATGTATCTGTTATTTCTTTATCTATCTATCTATCTATCTATCTATCTATCTATTTTTCTTATTTTCTTCATTATCTATGTATCTGTTATTTCTTTATCTATCTATCTATCTATCTATCTATCTATCTATAGGGGTTGACAAAATAATGGAAACACCTAGTATCATAATAGTATAATTTAGAAACGTTTATTAAACTCCCAAAAGTTTGTTTATTTTCATGCTTGTTGATTTAATATTAGTAGTACTCCATTTTTCTGCTAAGATTGTTGTTTTTTACAAATATTATTTAAATAATTTGTCTATATTTTTGAGATGATGAAATATTTGCACTATTTACATTATTCAGACTTTGTTGCAGCGTTTCGGCTGTTGTACGCTCCGGCCTTCCTTCAGGAGCTAGGAAATCGCACAAGAAATGAAATTGATATACCTCGTAATAAAGGGCTTGGTTCAAAATTCATAGCACCTGAAGAAGGCAGGACCATACAACGGCCGAAACGTCGTACAAATGGCAACAAAGATGAGGACGATAGTCCGAATAATGTAAATATTCATTATTTAAATAAGTTTATTAAAATCAGAACGATTTAAGTTTCCGAGTGGAAATGCCATCTTTGAGGATTATAATGTAAAATCACATATGTAGAGTCAAACATTTATGACTTTATATTGACGTTAATGTTTTATATATATATATATATATATATATATGTGTGTGTGTGCGTGTGTGTGTGTGTGTGTGTGTGTGTGTGTGTCTATAGCACGATTCGGAGTTTAATGCACTCCACTGAAAACTAATGGAAATTTCGTTACTACCATCATTAAATGGAATAAAGTAATATTAAATATACTAAAAGCACTTTCCTCTCAAAATATTTTTAGTAATTAAAAAACAACGACAAAAGCCCGGTAATTACATAGCTTTTTAATCGCAAAAAAACAATGATATAACGAAAAAGATAACAGAAGCCAGTTGGAAAAAGTAGTTATCTGAAAACACGTAAATAACCGAATTTATTAAACAAAAGTGAATTGATGATTAAATGCAAACATTGAAATAAATACCTGATCAAATACGTTAACCCAGATGAATGCAGATTTTTCTATAGAGACCTATTTACAATCATTATTATTATTAATAATTTTTCGCTAAGGACAACAAATAATCCCCCTTGATACATACGCACAAACTGTATACCCTTTGCACTTTGAGTTTTTACTTTGTAATTTCATTTTAGATCAAATTAAATTGAATTATAAAATTGAAAAATCAAAAAATATCTGTGCAGTTGCCCTAGAATCGCGAGAATCATAAATTAAAACCCCGAAACTAAGTGTCGTGCTATATACGTAAGATAATATGCATATTTATTAATATAATCTAAATAGCTCTGAGCATTGTTTTATTAACACCAGAAATAATATATGTGTGTGTACACGTGCATATAGGCCTGGCAAGACACAAGAAGTGTCAAAACAAATAGCTTACATTTATAAATATAAACTTAATAGCTCTGAGCATTGTTTTATTAACACCAGAAATAATAATACATGTGTGTATACACGTGCATATAGGCCTGACAAGACACAAGAAGTGTCGAAACAAATAGCTTACATTTATAAATATAAACTTAATAGCTCTGAGCATTGTTTTATTAACACCAGAAATAATAATACATGTGTGTATACACGTGCATATAGGCCTGACAAGACACAAGAAGTATCGAAACAAATAGCTTACATTTATAAATATAAACTTAATAGCTCTGAGCATTGTTTTATTAACACCAGAAATAATAATACATGTGTGTATACACGTGCATATAGGCCTGACAAGACACAAGAAGTGTCGAAACAAATAGCTTACATTTATAAATATAAACTTAATAGCTCTGAGCATTGTTTTATTAACACCAGAAATAATAATACATGTGTGTATACACGTGCATATAGGCCTGACAAGACACAAGAAGTGTCGAAACAAATATCTACATTGTGGTGACATTATAACGTTTGTTACAAATTTTAAATAAATATTATTCGGTCTATTTTGTATTGAACTCTTTTTAATAATAATACTTTTTATATACGGAATTTTATTCCATTAATACCAACCCTATATATATATCTCCCACCCTGATTGAACACTCTGGAGGAATGGTAGACTTTGAAAAAACAGTAGCTAGACTAGCATCTACGCACCGTTCATTCTTAATGAATTAGAACACTCTCAGTTACTGGCGTATGTTTACATGGTATATCACACGCTAAAAGCCTACCGTCTTCTACCGAGCGCCCATAGCTCAGAGTTAGGATCGTCGACTGATGTCAATTCGGTTGGGTTTCAATCCTGGCTGTCTAACCGTACTGATGAGCTGTGATACATACAAACATACATACACACACACAAACATATATATATATATATATATATATATATATATATATATACATATATATATATATATATATATATTCATTATTACTTTAGAACATGTAAGGACTACAAGCTACGACAAAATTGTACATTTTGTTTTGACATTGATAGAAAAATGTCCCATCAGGTAGTCAATAATGATGGTAATTATTATTAACTACCTGATGAGACTACACGGATGTACGCTCCAGTGCAGTGGATATCGGCTCGGAATGAGAAGTCGGAGAGCCAAGATTAAATTCCAGTTGAATTCCATGCATTCACTTACGCGCTAGTGCCCTTGAGAAAGGTATTGATCCGTCTCTTCTCTCCAGTTATGGGTTAAATAACAGGACAGACTGAGTTCTATAACATTGTCTGGGAACCAGTCTACAGCAGAAAGTAATGGCAATCTTCTGCGGGATAATCTTCCGCCCAATCAATCATGTCTCGAAAGAGACATGATCGCCCAAGCGTGTATCACGTATGGCACTTAACTGATTGACCTGATGAAACATTTTAATGTCGAAACAAAATGTACAATTTTGTAGTAGTTTGTAGTTTGCACATTTTCTAAAGTAATAATAAATATTTTAAATTAAAGTTTTGAACGTTGCAATTATTTTCTTCGTTCTTATATATATATTTGTGTATGTGTGTGTGTTTGTGTGTATAGATTGATAGAGACAAAGAGATTGAGAGAAACACTGACAGACATACAAGTAAACAGAGAAGTTATAAAGAGAGAATGAGAGACGGGGTCGGAAAAGAGTTACAATTAAAATCGATGGGCAATGTGTACTGGTCGTTTCGACGATCTTGACCCTCAAACAGTAGGTACTGACAGAACGAAGTGGCACATAATGAAAAGAGATCCAAATTAAATTGAGTAGTCATTATCGCAACGGCCAGGGGCGGCTTTTCAGTTGAACCACCAACACGAGAATAGAAGTGTCAGCTGAAATATCCTTGGCCAGGTTCCAAAGCGACAGAAAGATCTGGCACTGACCATTGGTCATTCCGATGGCATTACCTTATTTCGCTTGATTATTTTTCTCTAGTTTTGCTTCAATGAATATGGAGTGACTAATAAACTAAAAATGAATGACACCAAAATAGAAAGAGGCAGGCAAGACAATGGGTTTAAGCCGATTTGTTGGAGTTGAACGACGATATATATTTTAAGAGACATAGACAAACTATTAGGAAAAGTAGTAATCCGCTACTACTCGCTCTAGCTATAGATTCAGTCAGTTAAGTGCCATACGTGAAACACGTTTGGGCAATCATGTCTCGAAAGAGACATGACTGACTGGGCAGAAGATTATCTTGCAGTAGGTTGCCATTGCTTTCTGCGGTAGATTGGTTGCCAGCGAAGGCTATAGAACCCAATCTGTCCTGCTATTTAACCCATAACTGGAGGGTATTTGTGCGTAAGTGAATGCAATGGATTTAACTGGAATTTGAATTTTAAAGTGTTTGCATGTAAAATGTTTCAAAAAAAGATTTATATTTAATGTTTCTTTGATACAGTACCCAGAGCACATAACGCCATTTTAATTACAATTTAATTAAATTTTCAGTATCCGATTTTCTTACCTAAATAATATGTTTTTCAGTTTCTATTAATGCTAACGTAAAGTACAAATTTTGAAAAGCCCGCATGTAAAATATTTCAAATAAAGGTTTATATTGAACTAGCAATATAGCCCGATGTTGCTCGGGTGTAATGAAACCTTTAAAACTAATCCATGGTCCTGGAGCTCAGACTCTTTGGACATTGGCACGAAAGACTAAAAAGAAATAGTTGTTTCCATTTAAAGCGAAACCGTAAACTGAAAGAAAAATGAATAGATGTAAGTCAAATTTTGATTTCCTGGTATCAATATCAAATAAGTTTTTTTCGTAGTAAACTGAATTTTGAAGGCTAAATAAGTCTTCTGAGTAAATAGTATCATGGCTGAGACTAAGAACTACAATTATACCTACTTAGAGTTAAAACCCGAAGCAAAAATTAAAATAAAAGGGCTGAAAAAAAAAAATACAGACATATAGGCAGATAAACAAACACACATAGAAACATATTGCCTTTTATAAATATATATTAATCATTTTCTGCACTATTATAAGAACTGCAACCTTGAAACTTCTGAATATCGTTTCTTATGTTTTTGTCTATGAGTGTATCAAATTTGATTAAAACCGGACCACTCCTCCTATAACCCGATTTATTCGATCATCGATTTTTGATATTTATCGGGGGTACCTCGATACAAAAGCTAGCTAAGAACACTCGCAGACGCTTATAGTACAACTGCGTAAATTTTCAAGAAAATCGGTTTAGCCGTTTTGGAGTCTATAGGTAACTGACGCACAGACACAGACACACACAAAGTTTCATTTATAAATAAGTTTAGATAGATAGATATTTTTTTGATATTTTCAAAATCGGGTATTATATACCCATCGTTAGTAGTTGTGTAACTTTAACTGATGGTTAGTGTTCCAGGGTTAAGAGACAGAATAATTTTTTTAGAAACAAAGAAAAGATTATTGAACAGTTTGGTAATATCTGTCCTGCTGTATGACAGAGAATGCTGGACAATCTCCTCAGAGATGAAGAGATCTGAAACAAGAGAAAGGTGGTTTTACAGGATATCGTGGACCGAACGAGTGAACAACAACAACAAGATTTTGGAGAAATTGGAAACAAAAATGACTTAATATCAGGAAAAGCAGTTGAAATTTTAGGGGCTTGTAATTAGGAATGAGGGCATTGGAAAATCTGATATTTATAGAACAGATTGAGGGAAGATGACGAAGAAGCAACAGAAACATGGCTCTAAAGAAAAATGTTGATGATATCATGGACCGAACTTGTGAGCAAGAACAATGTTTTGGAGAAAAAGGAAACAAAAGGAAAATTTACTTAACATCAGGAAGAAGCAGTTTGAATTTGCCTATATATCTGAGATGAGGTAGTATTTACAATATTTACATTATTTGAACTATTGTCCTCATTTTTGTTGCCATTTTTACGACTTCTGAACATTAGGTTTATTAAGTCCCAAAAATTAGTTGTTCTTCATCCTTAATGACATATGGCATAGTGTATATAGATGTTGGTTAGTTTCTAAGGTTGTGAGTTCAGTACCAGGCTACAGCAGTGGTGAACAATTTAACAAGTGAACAATCGAGGCTTTACGCAAGGAAGTAGTATTTACAGTATTTATATTATTCGGATTATTGTCCTCATCTTTGTTGTCATTTGTACGACGTTTCGGCCGTTGTATCATCCGGCCTTCTTCAGGTGCTAGAAATTTCGAACCGAACCCTTTATTATAATCAGTGGAGTATGTGGACTTCATTCCTTGCGTAGTAGTACCTCTTCTGCTAATCATACGTTATCTCCCTCTAACTCTGTAAGTTACTTGTTCTCGTCTGCTGTAGCCAGATATTGAACTCACAACTCTTTGCGGCAAGTCACAGTAACTATCCAACGTCTATATCCACTGGGCCATGTGTTCATATACTCTAATGATTGTAATAAAGGGTTCGGTTCAAAGTTCCTAGCACCTGAAGAAGGCTGGAGCGTACAACAGCCGAAACGTCGTACAAATGGCAACAAAGATGAGGACAATAGTCTGAATAGTGTAAATACAGTAAGCAGTTTAAATATTAGGAGCACGTAATGAGGATGAAGGGCTTGGAAAATCTAATACTCACAGGAAAAAATTAAGACTAAGAAAGAGAAAAACAGCGCGTAACATACTTAATGAGCATGAGTAAATGGATGACAAAACAGGTTTGGTAGAAATAACAAAACGACAAATATTATTAAGATCTACAATGGACAGGAAGATGTAGAGAGCCATGATTGTTTACTTCCTGAAAAGACACTGTACATAGAAGAAGAAGCTTAGATTTATTAGAAAGGTTCAGTTATGGCGCAGCCAATGAGGATCGAACTATCATGATTAATCAAGCGGGACAACTTTGCTAACAATTATACCAGGTCGAAGTACACCAAAGTAAAGGTTTATAAATTTAGACAGAACTAGCCCGAGGGATTTATTCGAATATGAATCGGGTAAGGTTAAAAAGAGTGGGCCTCGAGGGATGTTAATTCTCGTCTCCTGATTTTTAATGCAATGTTTCATCGCTTGTTTGGTAGCATGCATGGTTGCCAGTTCACCTTCAGGGAATAAGATGTAGCAGCCAGTCAAATCTTCCCGGGCTGTTGATTGAATGAAGGTTGGTGTCGGGTGCCGGTCGTTAAATGCGCTTTCCGTGATTGCTTCACCAACCAACTGCGCTGTGGACCCATTTAGTTCGGAAGTGGCTAAAAGGGACTTGAAGACGAACAAAGGAATTAAGTAATGGCGATGAGTAGTAAATAATTTCAACGTGAAAGACATATTCTGATATTGCTGGTTTCGAAATTAATTCATTGAATACGCTTCACTGATTTATCTATGCATTGCCAATTTTAATATATTTATGCAAGAAATTAAAAGTTTGGTTCGATTTGTTTTGTTTGTTTACTATTAACTTTTTATATTAATTTATTATGTTTCGATCCCAACAGGAAATGCTGTGAGTAAACGGATCAAGCAATAAATAAATAAATAAAAATAAATTTATTATGTTTCGATCCCAACAGGAAATGCTGTGAGTAAACGGATCAAGCAATAAATAAATAAATAAAAATAAAAATAAGACCACAGGAGGTTTGGTTATATATATATATGGAATTGTCAAATATATTTTCTCCTATAATATGAAAAGCTTCTTTGTTTCAAGTCATATATGGACTGTTTCATAATAACGTTCCTCTTTCGGGTAACGAATATAAACTTTAAGTACTAGAAGTACTAGGATGTGCGTTCTGGTGTAGTGGATATCGGCTCGGAACGAGAAATCGGGGAACCGAGTTCGAATTCCAGTTAAATTCATTGCATTCACTTACGCGCAAATACCCTTGGGAAAGGTATTAATCCGTCTCTTCCCTCCAGTTATGGGTTAAATAATAGGACAGACTGGGTTCTATAGCCTTGGTCGGTAACCAGTCTACCACAGAAAGAAATGGCAACCTACTGCGGGATAATCTTCTGCCCAGTCAGTCATGTCTCTTTCGAGACATGATCGCCCAAGCGTGTATCACGTATGGCACTTAACTGACTGACTAGAAGTACCCATGATAAATTCACAGTATTCTTGTTTAGATATTGTTTGTTTGCTTCTTTCTTTATTTATTTCTCTGAAATCAACAACATCTATGATAACTTTATACCATCTTTTATTGCTATCAAATCAAAACGGTTTATTATGCAACAAGTATTAGCAGGAGGTTACTTTCTTTTTTTTCTTTCACTGAAATCAAACTGCGTTTATATGTTTTTTTTTGTCTTTTCTAGCCACAAAAACTTTCTTTCTTTTTCTGAAATTCACAACATCTATGATAAGTTTATACCGTCTTTTTATTGCTATCAAATCAAAACAATTTATTATGTAACAAGTATTAGCAGGAGGTTAATTTCTTTCTTTCATTCTTTCACTGAAATCAAACAGTGTCCGTCTATATGCTTTTCTGTCTTTTCTCACC
Organism: Ascarosepion bandense; assembly: GCA_037127315.1. Taxonomy (NCBI): domain Eukaryota; kingdom Metazoa; phylum Mollusca; class Cephalopoda; order Sepiida; family Sepiidae; genus Ascarosepion; species Ascarosepion bandense. The sequence continues at coordinate 3,684,226 of JBBBDQ010000410.1, read as the reverse complement.
ACCAAAACAGAACAGTTCATTATTCATAGTTAATGACAAAACGTTTCTTTCTTTCTTTCTTTCTTTCTTTCTTTCTTTCTTTCTTTGAAATCAAGCAGCACCTATGATACGAATTTTTCCGTCTTTCCTCGAGATCAAAATGGAAGATTTCATTATTTATGAGGTATTGTCTGACATTTATTTTCTTTCGTTCTTTTTTCTTTCTTTCCATTTATTTTTTCTTGAAACCAAGTAGCGTCTCCGGTATTCAAAACGGAATAGTCCATTATTCATATGGTATTCGTAGTGCGTACCATAATCCTAACTAAGGAAGGAAAGGCCACGCAGAATAATAACATAGTTGAGTGTTCGCGCATGTGTGTGGAACTTATTTGCACCTTTCATGAAAAGCAAGAAGCAGTAGTCTTCTTTCTGCTTTATTCAGTTGATAAACACTTCTCAATCTGTACTTTGTGAACTCATTTTGTTACAGGCGTCGTATAACAGAGGAAAGCTCGCCGTTATGACACGCAATCTCTTAATTATACATAAATTTGTTGCGGTGAATCAGACCAAACGTGACGAGGATAAAAAAAGGAGTTTGGTTCCTTCTGTAAACTCCGAAACAGTTGTGTAATGTTAAAGACTGTGGACATAAAAACGCAAGCGAAAGAGTAACTCTAAGTGACTTACGTATTTATTGTTACATTTATATATACACGTTGAAAAATTATAAGAAACAAAGCGTACAGGCTTACAACAGAGATTAAGATATTTTTCCTACTGAAAACGGCAAAGGGTATAAATTTATATTTTTTTATCCATTGATACAAACAAATGGCAATAAATCATCAATAATAGACTGTTTCATTTTGATCGCAAGGAAAGATGGAAAAATATCATAGACGCTGTTTGATTGCAACCAAAGAAAGAAAGAACGAAAGAAAGAACGAAAGAAACAAAGAAAGAAACAAAGAAAAAAGAAAAAAGTTTTGACAATACTTTGCAAATAATGTACTGTTCGGTTTTTACAGCGAGAAGAGAGAAAACATCATGTCATAGACGCTATTTAATTCCAAGTGAAGAAAGAAAGACAGAAAGAAATAAAGAACGAAAGAAAGAAAGAAAGAAAGAAAGAAAGAAAGAAAGAAAGAAAGAAAGAAAGAAAGCCAGTTGATTAACAGAAAAAAGAAAGTTAGTGGATCAGTAGAAAGAAAGAAAGAAAGAAAGAAAGAAAGAAAGAAAGAAAGAAAAAAAGAAAGGTAAAAAGAAAGAAAGCCAGTTGATTAACAGAAAAAAGAAAGTTAGTGGATCAGTAGAAAGAAAGAAAGAAAGAAAGACGGAAAGAAAGAAAACCAGTGGATCAGAATTAAAAGAAAGAAAGAAAGAAAGTAAAAAGAAAGAAAGAAAGAAAGAAAGTGCATCAGTAGAAAGAAAGATAGAAGGAATATTAGAAAACCAGTAGATTGAAAAAATAAAGAAAGAAATAAACCCATTTTTTTACTAGAACAAATGAATGCCAGTGGATCAGTAGGTTGAAAGAAAGACCGAATAAAAGACAGAAAGCATGAAATAAAGAAAGTCAGTGAATCAGTAGAAAGAAAGAAAGAAAGAAAGAAAGAAAGAACGAAAGAAAGAAAGAAAGAAAGAAAGCCAGTGGCTCAATAGAAAGAAACAAAGAAAAAAAAATCCTGTCAATACTTTATAAATAATAGACTACTTTTTTGATGGCGAGAAGAGACGGAAAAACAGATGAAGAGACTATTTGATAACAATGAATGAAAGGAAGAAAGAAAGATAAAGAGAGAAATGCAGTGGATCAGTTGAAAGAAAGAAATCTAGTGGATGAGTAGAAGAAGAAAGGAAGAAAGAGAGAATGTAAGAAAGAAAGAAAGTGGATCAGTTGAAAAGAAGAAAGAAAAGTGTAAGGAAGCAACAAATGATAGTAGATCGGTAGAATGAAAGAAAGAATGAAATAATCCAAAGAATCAGGAGAAAGAACAAAAGAAATGACCCGTTAATAAATAATGGACAGCTCTCTTTGGGGCTTATCATAGGCACTGTTTGATTTAAATGAAAACAAAAAAAAGAAAACAGAAAAAAGTAACAAATAACGAAAGAAATCAAGCTGATGATGAGAAAGAAAGACAATAAATGGGTAGAAAACAAGGAAAAAGAAAAAAATGAAAGAAACAAATAAACCCAGTCGAACATTGGAAAAAAGAATGAAAGAAAGAAAGAAAGAAAGTAAGAAAGAAAGAAAGAAGTTGTTCAGTACAAAAAAAGGAAGCCAGTGGATTAGTAAAAACAAAAGCAAAAAAAAAAAAAAAATGTAAAAAGCAAAAGACAGAAAGGAAAAAAACAGTGAATTAGCATAAATAAATAATGAGAGAAAGAATGAAAGAAAGGTAAAAAAGAAAAGAAAAAAAGCCAGTTAATCAGTAGAAAGAAAGAAAACCAGTGGATGAGTAAAAAGAAAGAAAGAAAGAAAGAAAGTAACAAAGGAAGGAAGGAAGGAAGGAAGGAAGGAAGGAAGGAAGGAAGTGGAACAGGAGAACAAAGAAAGAATTTTTCTGCCAATGGCTCACGAATAACGGATGGTTCTGATTTGCTTGCGAGAAAAGACGAGAAAGCATTTCACAGACGCTGTTTGATTTCTGAGAAAGAAAGAAAGAAAGAAAGAAAGAAAGAAAGAAAATCAGTGGATAAAAAAGAAGAAAAAGAATGATAGCTAATGGATGAGAAGAAAGAAAAAAAGAAAGAAACTTCCTGTCAATACCTCATAAATAATGATGCTTTGATGGAGAGAGAAGACGGAAAAACAGATCATAGACACTTTCAAAGAAAGAAAGAAAGAAAGAAAGAAAGAAAGAAAGAAAGAAAGAAATTCACAAAGAAAGAAATGCTGGGTATTAGTAGAAAGAAAGAAAGTCAGTGGATCAGTCGAAAGAAATGAAGAAAAATTAGAGGAAGAGAGAAAGACAGTGGATCAGTAGAATGAAGGTGTAACGTGATTTGTCTAGATATGCATGTATACAATACAATTATTCATGACTTCCATTTGAGCAGGATAAAGAAAGAAAGAAAGAAAGAAAGAAAGAAAGAAAGTGGAACAGGAGAATTGAAAGAAAGAAACGTCCTCACAAATAATTGACAGTTCTGCTTTTATTGCGAGAAAAGACGGTAATATATTTCATAGACGTTGATCGATTTCAGTGAAAGAAAGAAAGAAGGAAATACAATCTATCTATCTATCTATCTATCTATCTATCTATCTATCTATCTATCTATCTTCTAAACATATATTGTTAAATGTTAAATATAACAGACAATGAATGTCTATTATGTTTAATCATGAGCTATTCTAAAAATCGTATTTTGGCTTTAATTTCAGGTGAAAATAAAGACAAAAATTGTCCAACATTTGGATATTTTTTATTATGCTGGTTTCGGCTCACATGAGCCATCTTCAAAGAGGTTATATATATATATTTATAGAGGTTATATATATATTGCATATTTGGGTAACAAATCTTTTATATTTGTTCGTTCGTTAAAAATGCCTGACAAGGAAGCTTGATTTAAGCTTGATTTATGGAAAAACAAGACATTGATAATTTCAAACCATATACAAAATATTCTATCCTTAACTTTACCAATGAACTTAGTCAAAAAAGGAATAAACTCTTACTCTTAGACGTTCTTGTAGAACTCAGTAATACACATTCACCACTTTATTATACAAAACCCTATTAGCCGAAATTCTTGCCACCTTAACTTTATGAATGAATGTCAACTTAGATATAGAATAGCAGTTATAAAAAATGTCCCAAAGTGAGCAGACGAGAATTAATTATCCCGGCCTCTTTTCCTTAAAGAACTTAACAATGTAAAACAGACGTTAGTTACCTACGGTTTTTTCTAACTTCCTCACATTTGACAATTTCTTTTTAGAGTAACTAATAATAATACTGAACATACAGACAAAAACAATTTAATTAACATTTTTTATAAAAGCCAAATGCATGCAGCTATAATCAAAACACATTTTCTCTTAGAAATAACATAAAGACAACCTCAGTCGACTAGAACGAGAAAATTACATTAATTGTAATCGATCCCAACCTGGCAGCTCGACTCTCGTCACTTTCTCACCGACCTGATGTGGCTTTCCTCAGTCTCTTCTACAAACACTTTCAAGGCTCTTGGAAGTCTGTTCCACAGAGGAACGGTTCGCGCGAAGAAACTGTTTTTAGTGGAACTAAATTTCTCACCGATGAAATACAGAGGGAAAGTGGGTGGTTGTGTTGCGGGTCCTAGTCGTGCTGTTTGGAAGCAAGAGGTTCATCCATCTAATTCCATGGAGGTAGCGATGGAGCAGTGAGAGAGTCGCCAAATCCCGCTTATGATTGGAAGTTGGTAAATAATTATTCTCTAACAAGGAGTCGGAGACTCTTTGAACTTTGAACAGGACTGGAGAGTAATAATTGGGCAGCTCCTGCCAAAACATGACAGCAGTACTCCATTTTCGACTCCATTTTTGTCTCTTATAAAGAGCTCCCTACATCGGCATCAGCAAATAACCATAGTAGAATCTAAGCATTTATATTGATATTAGCTGAACGGAGATAATATTTGTACCAAATTTGACACGAACCTAGCTTAATGGTCGCACGGTTATTGCAATACGCGCCAGCTTCTGTCCACTACTGGCTGAGGAATATCTAAGGGCTAGGTTGATTTAGTTAATTTGTATCCCAGCCTGTCACATGTCGAGACTCCCAAAAGGATGTTTTTTTAATCACTACAGTCTTAACTTGATCAAGTCTAGATTTAACCGTTATTTTTCCCCTCCTATAATTATAAACTACCCATGAACGTATCCCTATAGCTTAAGTCCATCCTGAGCCTTCTACAGGGTGAACCTTAGTGTAAAAAATCCTTCATAGTTCTATTCGTTTAGTGATGATAGCATGTAACACTTTTGCCCGGTCGGCTGCTTGGCTCGTTGTGACGCTTTTCTCGTCGACGGTCGTGACGGCACCAGTTGTGACACTGCCACCCGGCTAACCGGTTGTTTCGGTCGCTCGCTGGTTCAGGAACGGATCTTGCGATGATGTCGAAACGGTACCCGCTGTGTCAACGCCTTCAGGCCGCTGTTGCTGGTCGTGATGATCTCGTCGCAAAAGCTGGTTTTCAAGACGTCTATTGCAACAACGGACTGCTGCCCACGTTGTGATTTGATCTCAGAAAGTCGCGTTGTGCAATTTCAGTAGCCGTCTTTCCACCAGAACCAGACCGGTCACTGGTGTACACTTGGGGTTAAAAATAAACACGGCACAAAAAAAAATATATATATAAATAAATAAATAAATAAATCTGGTCGAACACGCCTGGAGAGTTACGAAGAATGTCTTTATAAAAAAAAACAATTATTATTCACAGGAGCAGACAATACAGTTGTCGGAATGATAATACAGTTGTCAGAATGATAATACAGTTGTCGGAATGATAATACAGTTGTCGGAATGATAATACAGTTCTCAGAATGATAATACAGTTGTCGGAATGATAATAGAGTTGTCGGAATGATAATACAGTTGTCGGAATGATAATACAGTTGTCAGAATGATAATACAGTTGTCAGAATGATAATACAGTTGTCGGAATGATAATACAGTGGTCAGAATGATAATACAGTTGTCGGAATGATAATACAGTTGTCGGAATGATAATACAGTTGTCGGAATGATAATACAGTGGTCAGAATGATAATACAGTTGTCGGAATGATAATACAGTGGTCAGAATGATAATACAGTTGTCAGAATGATAATACAGTTGTCGGAATGATAATACAGTTGTCAGAATGATAATACAGTTGTCGGAATGATAATACAGTTGTCAGAATGATAATACAGTTGTCGGAATGATAATACAGTGGTCAGAATTATAATACAGTGGTCAGAATGATAATACAGTTGTCAGAATGATAATACAGTTGTCGGAATGATAATACAGTGGTCAGAATGATAATACAGTTGTCGGAATGATAATACAGTTGTCAGAATGATAATACAGTTGTCGGAATGATAATACAGTGGTCAGAATGATAATACAGTTGTCGGAATGATAATACAATTGTCTGAATGCCAGTTTACAACGGAGAGAGAAAGTTCGTTTAGAAATATCAGAGCTTTCAGTCCTTAAATAAAAATGTCTTTCCTAAGTTTCGTTAAAGTAAACAGAGCTCTTCAAATTTTCACTAAATTTTTTTTACGTATTCTTTAAATTTTCATTAAAGTCTTTTCACATATTCTCATAATCAGGGCAGTCAATTCTCTATACAACTTCTAAAATAACAAAGTCCTTTCGGGTCCTTATCGAAGTTTACCGAAGTAGAGCGAACGAGGAATCAGAAATTTCGATTCTCCCATGATTTAAAAAAAAACAATAACGTTTTTTCAGGATTCCTATCGAAGGCGCATTATTCAAAATTAACTCTTTAAGTTAATCGGCAGCAGGTTTCATTCGACATTAACGCTTCAGCCATAAGTTATGTGGTAGGCGACTGGCCGTGGGTCATGGCTCCCCCAGTTGGGAACTCTTTTTCACGGTCGTTACATTTCGACTCACAAAAACTACCCTCCAGCCAACAACTAAACTGAGTTTTCTCGCCGAGTCTGAATTTTTATAACCATCCCCAATCCACTCGGGAGAATCGGCCGACTCAAAGCTTTTGACCAATGAGATTGTTTTCCACCCCCTCGATTGGCGGTGGGGGTGGCTCGACGAATGAAATATCACATGACGTAATGTCTTTTTGTTTTCTTCCTTTCGATTACATCATATTTAGATTTTTCAATTCCCACAAATTTTCTGTTCTCAGGAACATCTGTTAGGGGATCTAACCTTACTTGACCTCATCAAGTAGATCCTGACATTTTATTATAAACTGCGACCATTTTGTCAAATTTCCACCAAGCGCAAAATAAACTGTATTGTATATGAAAAAGAAAGTAAACTATAATGAAAAAGAAAGAAAACTATATTTCCCTCTTTCTCTTTCAAATTATCAGCTAATTTATCTATTCCCCGGATTTTGCAAGTACGTGATAGTATTAAAATAGCTAATTTTTCTATTCCCCGGATTTTACAAGTATATGATAGTATTAAAGTAGTTTCTTTTTTTTACATAAGCTCACATTGCGAATTACAGTGAAGCACAACTAATAATACCACTAATACTAATCCCCCCTCTCTCTCTCTCTCTCTCCGTTGTATGAAACCAAACAAACAAAAATTATACCAGCGGGAGATAGTGTCACAAGCAGACACAGAAAGACAACTACAAGACCTCCTAAAAATGTAGATGAAGAAAGTCAAAAGAAAGGACTACAAATAAATTAGAAGAAAACCAAATGTATGGTCATCAGAAAACGAAGTCGTCCAAAATGCTAAGTGCAGGTTAGGGATATTAAAATCAAGCAAGTACAAAAATTTAAGTACTTGGGAGGAGTTTTAACAGAAGACGGAAACTGGGACACAGAGATCTAAAGGTGAACTGGAATGGCTAAGGACCCATTCCAGAAGCTGAGCAGAGTATTAAGAGACAAGAAAATTTATCTAGAAACAAAGAAGAGAGTACTGGATTGCTATGTGATCTCAGTTGTTCAATATGACAGTGAATGCTGGACAATATAATCAAAGATGAAGGAAAAATTGTAAGCAACTGAAATGTGGTTCTACAGAAGGATGCAGTGGATATCATGGATCGGACATGTGAGCAATGATGAAATTTTAGAAAGGATGGAAACGAAAAAGAAATTAATAGTGAGCATAAGGAAGAGACAGCTGAAGTTCTCGGGACAAATGATGAGGAAGGAAGGCTTGGAGAATCTGATACTCACAGGTCAAATAGAGGGAAAGAGAGACAAGGGAAAGCAGCGGATAACATATTTGAAGGGCCTAAGCCGGTAGATGCCATTGTGGGAGAAAGCATGCTAAGAGCTACCAGGGAAAGGGAGACGTGGAAAGCCATGATAGCTTACGTCCTGAAGGGACATGACACATAGACGAAGAAGTGGACGGGTTTTCTGTTGTAGGTTTCATACTTTTGAATTCTGGTATTTTTTCTTCGTTGAAGACAAGAGAGCACAGTATACTTTAACTTGAGTGGGGGGGGGATAGATTTATGCTATTTCCCGGGACATTATTGAGCAGGTAACATAAGAAGATCGTTTATAATTTAAATTTGGCTTGCTGATTCCAGTTTCAGGGATCATAATAGATAACCAATTGTATTTGTGTAGCAAATCCCTATCACAACTCATTACCGTCAATGTTTGTTCAACAACTTCTGATCTTTCATTAGTAATTTTTTTAGTAATTTCTTTAGTAATTTTTTAGCCATTATGTTGTTTCCAGAACAAAAAATTTAAATGTAACGTTCAGTTGCTATCTTCTATCTCCCAAAACTCCATCCATCTTTTATTCCTACTTCAACAACCACTCTATTCCCATTTTTATCTCTCCCTTTCTGTGTCTAACTTACCTCCTGCGCACAAGATGATATGATTAATATATATATATATATATATATATATATATATATATATATATATATATTGATAATAATATTGATATTTTAAAAATTAATCAAGAAACACTTATTAAAAAATCAGAATTAAAAAAAATCAATAGGAATCCAATCAAATTAAATGTAAAGTCAGTTGCCATCTTCTACTGCTGTCATATTTTGATCTGTGATTTATATTGTAACTATACCAGAGCGGACCTTAGTTGCAGTTTCTCGGAGAGAACGCATTATCCGGCGTGATCAACAGTGATCAAATGTGTTGCACGCTGGGATCGCGTCTACGGGTTGATAACATCAAGAAGTCACATAACGCGATTCCAATTCGGGTTTCACTGTTGGAAATCGTACGTTCTGACGACTTGTCCATGTGCCCATTGCGAGCTGAAAATGATTGCCTACTACCACTACTCGTCCACGTGTCCATTCTGGGCAGAAAAACCATTGCCTACAAACTGGCATATCCAAATGCTTATTGATCAATTATGCGCCTTTTCGTCTCACAATCACGAAAATCTATTAACACTAATTAATAAAAAGTGGCCGGGAACCAAAGTCCTTTATTCCGATATGCTTCTTTACGTCTCTCGGCTATTGATTCAAAATGAATTGGTTACCTAAATCTGCCTACTGTTAGAGTTCAGAGGTCACAGGTCTGCTCTACTATTGGATAAAAAAACAGTAGGTGATGTTAATTAATTAGAAGACGCAGACTGAACGAATTTCTGTCAAAATTCGTGAAGTAAACAGTTCGTAGATAATTAAACAGAACGCACGGATAATAAAATCGATACCAATTTTGATACGGATGCATTACACACACGCATACCTACATAAAGACACACACAAACATAAATACGTATATATAGACACATGGAAACATACAAAACTATATATATATATATATATATATATAACGTAAGGTTAACATGACCAACAAAACACGCTGTTCATGAATGAATATCTGCATGTCTTTCAATCCAGCTATGTAGATACAAAAGATCATATGTTCAGCTGAGCAGCGATACTACAATTACACCTGCTTGTTTGCTCACACACACACACACACACACACACACACACACACACACACACACACACACACACATACATACACACATATTTTATTGCGCGTATCGTCATATCACGTTGAATACACCGGTTCTCGTTCGATCACCGAAGTTAAGCAACATTGAACCTGGTCAGTACTTAGATGAGTGACCGCTTGGGAATACCAGGTTCTGTAAGCGTTATTGTCGGATGTGGGTTGTGGTGCAGTGGATGTCGGCTCGGATGGGGAAATTCCAGTCGAACACTTTGCATTCACTTAACGCACTTGTACCTTTGGGAAAGGTATTAATCTGTCCCTTCCCTCCAGTTATGGGTTAAATAACTGAGGTCTGTTGTTCATGCGATCTGTGGCAGACTTCTTGGTTTTTTTTTATCAGCAGTTCCAAAAAGTGTAGATGGTGCTACACAAGCATTCACCACTTTAAACAATTCTTTGTGTGGCAGTCTGTTTCAGACACTCATACGTCAAAATCGACGGGAGAGTCCAAATAATATACATTATTAATTATACATTAGAACATGTACCTACTACAAAATTGTACATTTTGTTTCGACATTGAAAGAACTATGTCTCATCAAGTAGTTAATAATGATGGCATTAAACGCTTTAATGAAAAAAATACCACTTCTTTTATCTTTGGAAATCCGGAGATATTAAAAAAAGAGGGGAAAAAGAGAGAGGGAAGAAAAGATGAGAAAACAAGATGAGAAATAAAGAAAAGGAAAGAAAGAGGAAAAGGAAAAACACAAAGGCAACAAAACGCAAAGAGGAAAACAAGAGAGAAAGCACTGAGAGGAAAGAACCAATGGAAACGGTAAAGAGAGGGAAACTTTAAATTTAGGTAGGAACGAAAAGGAAGTCGAATTTAATTTTTTTTTCAATAAAACGTTTATTATTAACTACTTATTGAGAGATTGTTTTTTCAATGTCGAAACAAAATGTGAAATTCTGTAGTAGATTGTATTTTGTACATCTTCTAAAGTATAATTAATAAATATTCATTGCTCTATTTTTTATATTGAGCCCTGTTTTAAATTTATGTTTTGAACGTTGCAGTTATTTTCTTCGTTCCTTATTTATTTGGATATAATTAGTTTCTTAGTCATAATTAAATCATACAAGTCCCCAGTTGTATTAAAACGTGCTCAAGACATTTACATTGTAGAGCTTTTGAATATTTTTCATTTGGAAATGAGTAATTTCCGCAATCTAGGTTTCAACTTGATTTTCCAATGCTTTTAAACGTACAACAGGGACTTTTTGTGAACACGCGACTGGAATTTTGAAAGAACCGAAAATTTTCAAAATCAGTGAAAAGTTAGTTAAGGATCTTAAAACACTTTCTTTAAGTTTTGTATGATCCAAAGTTGTATCTATAGGCATGATTACATCTGGACATTACTTTTCATCTTTCAAACAGTAAGTTTTTTAGTAATTTCTTGTCAGTAAATTTTTTAGTATTTTTTTAGCCATTATGTCGTTTCCAGAACAAAAAGAAATTACTGATAAAACAAGATAAATAACAACGTAGAAAATAACATCATTAACCAAGGAATGTAACTGTAGGGACAAAAACAAATGCCCACTTAACGGTCCTTGTAATATGACATAAATGGTTAATATAAAACATATTTGGGATTTAACAAAGATAGTTTTACAAAATAGATGGAATAATCATAAATCTCCATTTAAACTAGAAAACCTCAGATACTGTACAAAACTGGCTAGCCAAGTGTGGAAATTAAAATTGAAATATGGAAAAGACCGATATTATTTGGAGCATAGTGAAAATAGCCAAACCATACAACGCTGGTAATTTATGCAGATTATGCTAAGAGGAAATATTAGCTATTACGTTGTTCCCAGAAAGAAAAAAAAATGCTAAATGAAAGATCAGAAGTTATGTCCAAATGTAATCATGCCCATAAATACTTATTAGGAACATACAAAAATAGATGAAAGTGTTCTAAGATCCTAAAATAACTCGTCCCTAATTTTTAAAATTCTTCGGTGATTTGAAAATAGCAGTCACGCGTTCGGGAAAAATCTTTGTTCGAGCGTTTGAAAACCAGTAAAATCACTTATTGTAAATCGCCTAAAGATACCTAAAGGTTGAAACCTAGGTCGCCGAAATAACTCATTTAACGAAATGGTTTTAACAACCGACATATTTTAATTGAACATGAAATCCTGTAGATATCCTGTTTTTAATCAAACAGTTTATTTATATATTTATTTCTACCGGCCTGATTACTTACGATAAATTTTGTTACGAAAATGTGTGTCATTCGGTAGAGATAGTTATTTCCGCAGAATCGAAAATTGTATTTTATAGGCTTGATTTGACTTCGATTAGACTGAGTAATAATTCGTAGTCGAGTGATCTAAGACGCTTCAGATCAATTGGTGGCTTCCCCTAGTTGACAGTGGTCGCATGTTCGAATCTTGCCGAATGACACATATTTTCGTAACAAAATGCATCGTAAATAATCAGGCCGATAGAAATAAATATAATGTTTGATTAAAAACAGGATATCTACTCAAATACGAGTATCGATTAAAAATAATGTTTAAACAAATAATTTTAAAAACAAAAAAAAATTAACATTTTTTTAAATATATATATATATATATATATATATATATATATATATATATATATATAAATAGAAGCAACAGAAGAAAGAAAACAAAAATTCGGTTCTATACAAGGATGCTGAGATTGCTTTGGAAAGAACATGTGAGCAAAGATGAAGGTTTAGAGAAAACCGAAAGAAAAGTACACTTATCCTTCAGCAAAAGTCAACTGAAATCTCTGTGGTATATACTTAGGAAAGAGGGATCGTAAAGTGTGATACTTACAGGACAGAATGAAAGCAAGAGGAGCAATGGTAAACAGCGCATAACCTATCTAGAGAGCATAAGTAAATGAATGGGGAACAAGGTTTACGATAGATAACACAAAGAAAATATTCTGAGTTTTACAAAAGAGAATTAATTGCGGAGCGCCATGATCGTCCACGTCCTGAAGAGACACGGTACATCGAAAAGTGTATCCATTATAGCATACATTTATTAGACTTTGTATCTTGGTTTATTGGTGTAATGTTGACGGCGATTACGAAGTGTTGGTTAACAGTTCGTCTGTTCCGGTCAGGTTCATGGAACGCAATCATCACTTATCCGGATAAGCATGGATAAAGCGTAGCTGGGGGAAGAGATATGCTTACAGGTGGGTGAAATGAGCTTAAAAATGCAGGTGTAAGATTTACACACTGTGAAAATGTAATCTCAGAAAAAGAAAATGAAACATCATCAGAAAAGAAAGAGAAGAAGGAAAGGAACGAATATGAAAAATGAAAGAAAGGAACGAATTTGAAAATGAAAAAGAAATAAAAGCAATTTATTAGGAAGAAGTTATCGAAAAATAAACAAATGAATAATAATAAAAATAATAATAATAATAATAATAATAATAATAATAAGAAGAAGAAGAAGAAGAAGAAGAAGAAGAAGAAGAAGTGAATTATCAGTACTCGATGACCTGACAAAAAGATAAAAAGTAAGAACTAGAAAAGGCAGAAGAGTCTTAAGAAAATACACTATCAGAAATGAAAATGAAGTCCTACCAACTAAGGAAAAAATAAAGCAAACCATACAACTGAAGGCTCAAAGAATAAGACGCTATGAGAAAAAATCAAGATTCTACAGACAAAACAAGATTTTTCAAACCGATGCAAAGAAACTTTACTGAGAAACAGATAAAAAATGTTCAAGTGACAGTCTCCCCCAAAATGGAAGAGGTTATACAGTTCTGCGAAAAAATATGGGCTTCCCTAAAGAACGTAACAAAGAAGCAGACTGGATTGCGCAAGAGATAGAACGAATGAAAAATAAACCAGAACAGACATAAGCTGGAATCACTGAAGAGGATTTTAAATGTGCATTGAAAAAAGCGCGCAATTGAAAATTTCCAGGAATAGATAAAATTCCTCATTTTTGGCTATATTATTTAAATACAGCACATAAAAAAATAGCCAAAGAATTTCAAGAATTGGTTAACGAAACCACTAAATTTCCTGCATGAATGACTGAAGGAGTTACATTTCTTCTACCCAAGAATAGTAACACAAATAATCTACAGACCAATTACATGCCTTCCGACAACATACAAACTATTAACATATATTTTAACAAAACATACATATTTCTTCTTGGAAAGATATGATATACTACCACTTGAACAAAAAGGGCGCAAACGTGGTTGTTACGGATGTAAAGACCAATTACTTATTAATAGGATGATCTTGGAAAACTGCTTTAATACAAAGAAAAATCTTAGTACTGCCTGTATAGATTATCGTAAGGCATTCGATAGTGTACCACATTCCTGGATCTTAAAGACTTTAAATATGTACAAAGTATCACCCGTCATCATCAATTTCGTCAAACAATGTATGTCGATATGGAAAACAACCCTTTACCTCAATCAGTCTGGTAAAATAAACATCAAAAAAGGTATATTTCAAGGTGACTCTTTGTCTCCTTTACTATTTTGCATATCATTAATGGCATTAAACAGTCAACTTAACAAGGTGCACTTGGAATGATAAAAATGGAACAAAACAACACATTAAAAGAATCCCTGGAAACCCCAGCTTAAGAGATATACAAAAAATTGTCTTATTAAGTACAGCCCACATACTAAGGAGAACTTTGTCTATGTAACGCTAGGGATGTTAGATGAGATAGAAAAAACATGAAATGGAGCCATAACAACGCACCACGACCTGCCTTAGGTCTTCCCGCAGACTTGGTAGGTAGTGTGACCAAAGCAGAAATTGAAATATGATGAAAAATGATAACATGACAATAATCAGGAAACTGTTATAAACATCACCCAGACCAGGTTCCAGAGAGAGAATATATAACCATTTTATGGGACTCAACAGTACACACAATCAAAGCTAATCGATGAAAGATGGTGATCAAAGATCACAAGAACGGAATGTGTTTTCTAAATTAACATGGCGGTTTCTGTAGCTTTTAATGTATTTTGAAGATCTTCAAAAATTATCAAAGTACAAGGATCTTGAAATGGATGTTTATAAAATGGTGCGCATGAGGGCATCAATATTTCTAAGATCCCTTGGTTTCATTTAAATGATTTCTTAAGTCCATGCCTTAAATAAATACAAAAACTGTACAGATGACATATTACAAAGTGCTTAATTTATATAGTAAAAAATATGTGTGTGATTAGTGGAAAAATGACATGATACCATTTCTGACCTTGGGTTTTTGGTTGGGACCCGAAAAGAAATGAGTATACACCAGAAACCAAAAGAAATAATAATAATAATGATAACAACAACTTCGGCGGGATGTGACAGAAGACCATTTAATTTTATGAAGAAATATCTTATTCAAAGTCTGTTCCTGAATGTGTTTGTTTGTTACTGCAACACGACAGAGACGTTTCGAAATTTTTATAAAACAATACCATAAAAAATTCTTTTGCCTGAAAAATAAACTAACATAGTAATAATAAAAACATCACTAAATTGGAATTAATACCAATCGTACCTGGATACAGACATCGGACCAATTTTATGGTACTTAACACACAGCCAAAAACAAAAATCAAAGTTAATCGCCCAGACGCAGTGATCAGAGACCATAAAAACGGAAGGTGCTTTTTTATTCACGTAGCAGTTCCTGTAGATTGTAATGTATATTTTAAGATCATTGCGTTGTAGTTGAGTGGATATCGACTCAGAACGACAAATCGGGGAACTGAGTTCGAATTTCAGTTAAATTCCTTGCATTCACTTATGCACAAATGCCTTTGGGAAAGGTATTAATGCGTCTCTCCCCTACAGTTATAGGTTAAATAATAGGACACATTGGGTTCTATAGCCTTTGCTTGCAACCAGTTTACCGCAAAAAAACAATGGCAACCTACTGCGGGATAATCTTCTGCAAAGTTAGTCATGTTTCTTTCGAGACATGATCGTCCAAAACGTGTATCACGTATGGCACTTAAATGACTGACTGAAAAGCTATCAAGATCTTGAAGTAGAAATCGAAAAAAATGTAGCACATGAAGACATCAATAATTTGGCTTGATTGCAAAACGTTCTGACAGACTTACTGAAAGAATCCGTGGTACCCCCACCCTAAAGAAATACAAAATATTGTTCTCATAAATACAGCTCATGCTTTACCAATGGCCATTTCAGTGTAAAATGTGTCTGCCCTTAGATCGTTTTAGGTCTATTATTATTGGTTTTTCCAAAGATATTCAGTAAAAATGTCAATATGCCATTTCTGACCTTAGGTCTCTGGTTGCAACCCGGTTGGAAATGAGTATATACTAGCAATAAATGCAAATAATAATAAGATGAAGAAGTAGACGCAAAAGAAGTGCTAATAAGAAGAATAGGAAAGTATGAAGTAAAAACGTAGGCAAAATTTATAATGAGGAAAGGAAGAAGAAAAAGACGAAGATGAAGAAACAGAAGAAAAAAGAAAAACTTTGAAAAATGGTGATTTACTAAGCGTCGCTTAGATGCATCCCAAGGCCGAAATTAAAAAGCACCCAGTGAAGATCGCAATCATTCAGTCAGTTGAGAGCCATACGTGATACACGCTTGGTTGATCATGTCTCGAAAGATACCTCACTGACTGGGCAGAAAATTATCCCGCAGTAGGTTGCCATTACTTTCTCCGGTAGGCTGGTTACCAGCCAACGCTACAGAACCCAATCTGCTCTGTTATTTAACCCATAACTGGAATGAAGAGACGGATTAATACCTTTCCCAAGGATATTTGCGCGTAAGTGAATGCAAGGAGCTCAAATGGAATTCGAACTTGGCTCCCCGATATCCACTGCACCACAAAAAACATTCCAGTAAGCCATAAATGATCTAGTGTGACAAGCTGGCCAACCATTGCAACACCTCGGAATGCAGAATGCTGAATAATAAATGAATTTAAAATAAAAATCTGTTCGAGAATAACTTGGATGTGAGGGTTATGTGATGGATAAATGCTTGGAAACGGAAATTACAGAGCCGAGTTCGAATTCTTGTCGAAATTGTTTCATGCGCTTATGCACAAATACCCTTAGGACAGGTATTAATTCATCTCTTCTCCTATCTATGGATTTAATAGCAGGACAGATTGAGTTCTATAGGCTTGGTTGGCAACCGGTATACCGCAGAAAGTAATGGCAACCTACAGCGGGAAAATCTTCGAGACATGATTGCCCACGCGTACATTAAGTATGACAACTGACTGATCATAAAATCATTATTACCATGCCAAAACTTTTTACCATTCAGAAATGTTTTGGCTTTAAATAATTTCCAAAAAGGTTGATAACCTGTAAAAACAAATCAATAAAAACGAAGGAAATATGCATGTTCAAGCATATACAAAATAAGAAAAGAAATACAATCGTAAAAGATATTTTAGAGAAGAAAAAAAATTAAAGATATATTTTGAAAAGAGAAGATTACCTTTCATATTACTTATTACCTCGGAGTATATATATATATATATATATATATATATATATATATATATATATAACATAGTGATGATCCACGTATACTGTCTTAATATGTATAGGAAAAACTACTAAAAAGTTGTAAGTTTAAAAATGTATTTTTTTGACAGTATTTGTTTATTTCTATTATTATATTTTATATTTCAGACCGTTCTCGGTCCTTCATCAGAATATATATATATATATATATATATATATATATATATATATATATATATATATAATGGTCAAAACAAAATATATTTGGGATCTGCCAAAGATAATTTTAAGACAAGATGGCTCAACCACAGATTTACTTTTAAAATAGAAAACTTTAAAAAAATGTACAAAATTGGCTAGCCATGTTTGGAAATTGAAATTAAAATATGGAAAAGACCCAAACCTAACGTGGAGTAGAGTGAAAACAGCCAAGCCTTACAAATGTGGCAAAATATGTCGACTGTGTCAGGAAGAAAAGTTAGTTATTATGTTATTCCCAAACAAAAATTAATTACTGCATAAAAGAACAGAAATTATGACTAAGTGTAACCATACTATTTATTAAATACCTATTAGGTTCATACAACCATTGATAAAAACGTTAGAGATGTTTTTTTGAATTTTAAATTGCGCGTTCATAAAAAATCCCAGGTTACGTGATCGTTAAAAAAAACGGTAAAATCAGTTATTGCAAATTGCTTGAAGACATCACATGGTAGAAACCTAGGTCAAGTAATAACTCGTTTACAAATGAATATATATATATATATATATATATATATATATATATATATATATATATACTGCGCAAGAGGTTACAGTCAGAGAAGACTGGGTAAAGTGGGTATTGAAGAAAGGAAAAAACAAGAACGGGATTCAAGAAGATAGAAGATGGCAATTGATGTTACACTTAAAATTTTGGAGATTGTAGCTACCAGGGAAGCAAGTAAACGGAAGGGAGTTCCACAGGATGGAAATGCGAGAAGTGGTTTAAAAGTGGCGGTTACATTTAACTACTTTAACTGTACAAGGGTGGGACCTAGATGCCAATCTAGTTGCACGAGTAAATTCACGTGGAAGAGGCACCAAGGAAGAAAGTTAGTCAGAGCAGTTGCCATGAAACGACTTGCAGATCTTTCTCTCGATTTTGTCGAGAACCTCGAGATGAATAGCAGCAGCACCCGACCAGATATGGCAACATTATTCAATGTATGTACTAAGATCGTGCGCGTGTACTTAAAATTCACGAAGATGCATATGCTTTATATGATGTGTTTAAACCATGTGTGCAAAGATCCACATGCAATTTAAGTATCACGCAGATTTAAACATAACACACGCACGCACAAAGTACAACTCATACAAGGCGTTTTAAAGCTCTTAAAGATACACGTAAGCAAGCAAATATTTACTTATCGACCTGCGCCTTCGTAACCTGTACAATGAGAACCAACTCCTGTTTTTCATGTTCACGCCTGTTTTTACTCTTCTCCTCGCTGTCTGTCTGTATCCCGTCATGCATTAGTAGACATAACTGTACACCTTGAAGAATAAGAAGAGGCAGAAGAGGAGGAGGAAGGTGTAAATAGAAGAAGAGTGGAACGGTAGCGAAGGCAGCCGATGCAACGACGACAGCGGCAAGGCCTCTACGATTTCACAACTGAAGATCTATTTACACAGGTCGGATCTCAATATCATCGATGCCACTGAATGAAAATTTCGGTAGTTTGAGGGCAGTTATGGATCGGGTATGACCCAATTTCTAGACGACCTCTTGGCCTGTATTTTTGCTTTTGCGTACCGAACGAAAGAGGCACACGCATGTGCGTAACACAGCAAAAGAAGGCTTTTCCATTTTGTCGAAATGCATCAGTCAAAACTCACTCTGTGTCGGTGCGGTGTATTGATATTTACGAATTAGAGTCCAACAGAGGTTTACAAGTGCAAGGCACCTAGTGAGGATTGAAATCGTTCAAGTTGAAGCTATTTGGAATATTAGTTTCTTTATCATTGTTCTGTGTAAACTTACCCACGGAATATAGTATTCTATGCTTATATGATACGGGTGAATGTGTTTTTATCTTCGATCAGCGTTCATACGTAATACTGGTTGAGAATCCTTTATCCGAAATTCTTCGGCTTTCAAATTTTTTCGGATTTTAGATTACATGTTATTTAATGTCTGTATCTCTTCTCTCTTCTACGTGCCGTATCCTTTCAGGACGTAGGACGCAGGACGTAGGACGTATCAGATTCTCCAAGCCCTCCTTCCTCCTTGCATTTTCCAAGAACTTTAGCTGTCTCTTCCTGATGCTCAGTATTATTTTTCTTTTCGTTTCCATCCTTTCCAAAACCTCATCATTGCTCAAATGCTCGATCCATGACATCCGCAGCATTCTTCTCTAGAACCACGTTTCAATTGCTTCAACTTTTGCCTTCATCTTTGATGATATTGTCCCGCTTTCACTGCCATATTGAAAAACAGACATCACATAACAATCCGGTATTCCCTTCTTTCTTTCTAGCGAAACTTTTCTGTCTCTTAATACTCTACTCAACTTCTGGGACGCATCCTTCGCCTATCCAATTCACCTTCGGATCTCTGTGTCGCACTTCTCGTCTTCTGTTAGAACATTTCCCAGGTATTTCAATTTTTGTAGCTGCTTGATTTTAGTATCCCCCACTTGTATTTGGCATTTTAGGCTGCTCTTTTTACTGATGACCATGCATTCGATTTTCTTGCAGTTTATTTGTAGTATTTTTTTGTCACTCTCTTCAGCTACCTTCTGTAGGATGTCTTGTAGTTTCCTTTCCGTGATTGCTATCAGCTCTGTAAAATCTGCGTACCTTATGTTGTTCAAATTGTGACCTCCGATGACAAATCCTGGCATAATATCTAGGGTCCTTAGAATAGTCTCGCTGTACAAGTTATAGAATGGGGTAGCTGGGGAATGGAATTCAAACATAAACAAGATATCCAATTATGTGATGACACAGATTATACATAATACCCTGATGGCAGTTTTATATAAAAACATATACCCTGAAAATAGTTCTATAAAAAATTTAATAAATATGTTTACATGAAGAGGCAGATATTGACGCTAGCCATGTAATGTTCATATGTATTTTCAATTGGTGAAATTAAGATTTTACGTAAAAATATTTTTTACTTTCTGTACGTATAGAGAAACATGATCACTATTTACAAAAATATATAAACGCAACACCAAACACGTCTTCTACATCAGGTGTGAAAAACTCTAGGGAGTGGATACATCATCAATGACATCATGATGAATGTCAGAAGGAAAATTTGGAAAGATATAAGTCTTTACCAACGATGTTGTGTTTTGATTAAAATGTTACAATACATACTGGTACAATATTTGCATATAAACAAAACACAGATTCTCATTAAAGTTTAATGTAAAGAAAAAATTTAAAATGTCAGCATTTATTTATAATACGCGTAGCCATGTTGCTTTTTAAAATTTTTCAATATGCGGCAAGTCATGTCAGCATCTAAAAAACTCTCGGATTTTGAAATTTTTCGCTTATATGAATTTTGTAAAACGGATACTTAACCTTTAATTACATATTGTGTTTCACGAAAAAAGCAAATGGCAACTTGTGTATTTCTAGAAGATAACACTGTTAAGACAAGCAATAAAATATGGCAAAACGAACTGTTGTAAATGACATATTTGAGAAGGATCCTTTTTATTATTATAAAAACCGCTGAGTATATATATATATATATATATATATATATATATATATATATATTGTCACGCTCAAGAGACAGTAGCGAGGTAATGTCGGCGTCTCGGTTCATTCTCTTTACTACAAGTTATATTGGCCATACTACTACTTCTCTGAGTAGACTCCTTACATGTCACCGATCTTGTAATTAATTGTTCAATAAAAAAATATTTATTAAGCCATAACTTGCAAGAACCCTTAAGAAAAATGTTAGTTGATAATACAAAAATACTATTTAAATCACAATATCAAAGGAACCTCGATATAAGAGAGGTACTATATATCAAGCAATTTGTCCTACCATCAACCTTACATAATTTGACAGTAGAAACGGAGTTTTGAAAGTTAAATATATCTCCAGCCCGATATCGAGCACACTCCGATAAAAAATGCTCTATTTGCTAAATGAGTCCTAAATATTGGACGAAACAGCCGTCCAGTGCTTTCTGCATTCTGTTGAGGTTGAATAAAACTCGATGAATTACTTACTTAATATTTCAAATCCTCCTACAATTTCTCATCTCTCTCTCTTTCTTTCGCTCTCTCTCTCTCTCTCTCTATATATATATATATATATATATATATATATTTGAGGGAAACTTCAAAATTTTCGATAATCTTATATAAGCATATATATTATCGCTAATGTACAGATAACTTTTTTACTTACTCTCGTATACATCTCTATGTGTGTGTATGTGTTGAAAGAGATTGATATGTTTTTGTACATACACCCCCCCCACACACATATATATATATATATGAATTATGATGTTTCTGAATTTCATTTATTTTCAAAACAGTGACAAAAAAATTACATAGCAAATTTATACATTATTAATAACATATATATAGTAATCCGCAGACAGATCAGTTTTGCTGTATCACAGCTCATCAGTACGGTTAGACTCCGATTGCTTTTAACCCATGATTGAAACCCGACCGAATTGGCGTCAGTCGGAGATTCTACCTCTGGGCTATGGGCGCTCGGTAGAAGGGGGTAGACTTTTTTTAGCGTGTATATTATCATTATACACGCCAAATAGCCAGAGTGCTCTAATTCATTAGTGAATGAGCGATGCGTACATGCCAAAGTAGCTACTGTTTTTCAAAATCTACCATTCTTCCAGAGTGCTCAATCAGGGTGTGAGAGCGTAAATATATATATATATATATATATATATATATATATATATATATATGTGTGTGTGTGTGTGTGTGTGTGTGTGGAGATAGAGAGAAAGAGAGAGAGAGAGAGAGAGATATTTGTTTTCCAGAAAGAAGAAATTTCATTTAACATCTGAAATTTATAATGTCATAGTACCCTATCAAAATAGTTGTAAATGATTGCCAGACTTAATATTTTAACATAAAACGCAGTGTTAAAAAAAAAAAACTAGTTACGAAAGAGAAGCAACAGCATTAATAATTTCTTTTTCTTTTTTACTCAAGGTATAGAATAAAGAAATAGGGGCGAAATGAAATATTGAATCACCTACTTAAGGAGCTCGTGTAAATGGATGAAAGAATATTAACTGGCGGTGTCGTAAAAGGAAATGACTGAGCCAGGAACATTAAGAAACTGTGCATTTCCAACCCAGAAGAATTACAATTATTCTTGATAAAAAGAAGCATTTTTGCAGCATTTCTAGCCAAAAAAAAAAAAAAAAAAAAAATCCATATTTTCTTATATTCATCGGATATTATCTTTTTTCTTCTTTTTCTTTTTTCTTCTTTTTCTTTTTCTTCTTATTATAATTATTATTTCCGTCTTTTTTTCTTCTTTTTTCTTCTTTTTCTTCTTCTGATTTTCTTTTTCTTCTTTTTTCTTTTCTTCTTATGCTTCTTTTATTTTTTCTTCTTTTTCTTCTTCTTATATTTTTTCCGTCTTCTTTTCCTTCTTTTTTCTTCTTTTTATCTTTTTCTTCTTTTTCTTCTTATATTTTTCCGTCTTCTTTTCCTTCTTTTTTCTTCTTTTTATCTTTTTCTTCTTTTTCTTCTTCTTATATTTTTTCCGTCTTCTTTTCCTTCTTTTTTCTTCTTTTTATCTTTTTCTTCTTTTTCTTCTTCTTATTATAATTATTCTTTTTCTTCTTTCTTCTTTCTTCTTCTTCTTCTTCTTCTTCTATACTTTCTGTCTTTCATTTGATAGTTGTTTTTTTTTGCGTATTTCTATTACACTTTAGTTTACTTTCCGAGTCGGCCATCAACACAATGTCACATGCCTATCATATATTGCTAAGATTACGTCCACTATTGATAAATCCTAATCAGGGCTCAAATTCCCTTAGGATATCCTCGATGTAGAGGTTGAATTAATCTTCTCTCACGCCCATTTCTATTTTTGTACAGTATCCAATTCATTTTCTATCCGTCTGTTGGCGGTTTTCTCCCAGTATAAGTTTTGGATTATTCTAATATCATTTCCAAAATAGATTTCGTTTTCCTAGTAGTTAAAATACATCCTTGTACTTTATTAAGGTTGAACAAATCCGGTGAGATGGCACTTCCTTGTCTTATGTCTATTTCTATTTTTGTGTACTACCCAATGAATTCTATATTCGTATGCGTGCAGTTTGCCATTATTAATGTTTTTTCCAAATTATAGATTAAAAAAGAAAAGAAATAGCAATGAAATTAGGAATCAAGAACGAGCCGAGAACATTTCTGGTCGCACTAATAGCTTTGGGGAAGAGAATAATCCACATTTTTTTGCTGTAGGTTAAAAACGCAGCGTAGACAACTCTTGTGATCTATCTGTCGCACCACTGAAGCGGAATGCGGTACATGACCAAACATCAGATTTTGGTGCTGAAGGAATTTTTTTCGGGGCTTGGTAATTCTTTGTTCCTGACACGAGTGTACTCACTCAAGTTCCCACATTAAATTAATGACCTTGTGTCACAACTCACCCCAGTTTTAAATAAACTTAGATATGAACAAATAATGAAGCCTATAATTTGGAAATCAAAATACTATGAAAGTATAAAAATATATTTTATATTAAAAATCTCAGCAATACATTTTAATAGTAAAAAAAGAAATTACCAATACACACAGGAAAAATAAATTTCAGCATTAAGTGACCCACAACGAGTTGATATGCTGTTAAATAAACCAACGAATGCCTGAACTCATAAAACTAAAGGAAAATATACAGTTAAATCTGAGAATAAAATTAAAATTAAAATTTTAAAATATTTTTACTAACTGTACAATTGATAGTAGAACAAAATTCATGGACATGTAGCACTATTTGCTGATGGCAATTTCCGTGTTTAGTTACGTTTATACGTGGCAAGACACACTGGTTCTCAGAAGTGAATATTATGACATTAGCCTTTAAATTTTTTAAAAATCAACAACAACTAACCATGGATTGTGTTTCCCGCAATATTGCAACTGGAGTTGTGTTTATCTATTGAAGTGGATATCCAACAAGTACAGTTAGCTAAAAACGAATTCAAATCACAAGCACTTTCTGCTGATAACTCTTTTTTCTCTCCTGTGGAAATCACTTTGGGTTCCATACTTTCCAGCCAATTTTAATCTGCAAAGATTTAAATTCAATATCAATCGCTAACTACTGTCCTCAAGATTACTTTTTAATGTTTAATTGTTAATGTTTCTGTTCTTAATAAATCCAAACTTTTGTAACAAGTTGAGTCTTAGTAGCTTAAGAACCTTACATGGGGTGATACTCATCAATTCACAGTTGCACCGACTAGTTGTCGTAAATTCAAAAGTTTCTTTTCTCGCACTTCTGGCTTGTGGAACTCATTTCCGGCCCCATGCTTTACTGCAAACATTTAAATATAATCTCACTATCTATTTAATGACCTCGTAATTACTCTTTTCTCTTCTCGTCCATTTTTTATGTTTCTTTTACTAATTCTCCCATACCCTGTAATCCCTTGAGTCTTAGTGACTTTATTGCCTTGCACTGGGTAATACCGATTAGAAATATTTAAAAAAAACAAATCAACTATTTAATATTGTTAATTATTACACAATTTCATTTGTCTTCTTTCTGTTGGTAATTAAAGTAAACGCTAATACCTAAGCAATAATTATCTTTCTCTCAGACCTTTTACTATGAATCAGCCAGCTAAGTGCCATACGTGATACACAGTTGGGTGATCATATCCCGAGAGCGTCAAGACTGACTGGGCAGAATATTTTCCAGCAGTAGGTTCTAGCGGTAGACTGGTTGCCAACCAAGGCTATAGAACCCAATTGGGTCTGCTGTTCAACCCATAGCTGGGTAGAGTAGCGACGGATTCATACCTTTCCTGAAAGTATTTTTGCTAAGTGAATGCAACGAATTCAACTGGAATTCGAACTTGGCTTTCTGATTTCTCCTTTCAAGTCGATATCCACTGCACCACAGCGTACATTACTATGAACAGTCAGTATAGAAATACTGGTTCTCAGAGTAATACCGAGATGTGAGTGGTGCTACACTAATAGGAATTTGTTCCCAATAAGCTACAACTAGCCATGCCTATATTGCAAGGCACCTATCAGTTCTTTGCAATATTGCAACTGGTTTTGTGCTTACCTCTTGTACTGGATTCCAATAAGGTGAAAACGAATAAAATTCATAAACCCATCCTGATCATAACAAAACAACTATTTAATATAAGTAATTATGACACAATTTAATTTTAATCTTTCTGTTTGCAGCCCGAGCAAACGCTAGTCCCTACGCAAGTACCCCTTTCTTATTAAACATTCAGTCTAAAAATACGCCGAAGGGGAAATGCTAAACTAAAACAAAAACATGAAAGACAAACTAAATAAAGTAAAATTGCTTTTAAGAAAGTCTTTACATTTAAGAAATGACTTATATTTTCTCATTTCTTTTTGTTTAATATATCTTACGACTTTAGAGGGAGATTGACGAATTATTCATTTCTTCTATAACCATTGTGAAGTGGGTCGCTACTTCTTCACCTTCTGAAAGAAGATTAACGCAAATTTTATTAAAAGGATGATGAAAATTGAATAGCAATTCCTGCAGCCATTTTGTCAGACTAATCGAAAGGAGCGGAAAGCGCATGCGCATCGGCTTATTTATTCATGAAAAAGCACACTTTTAGCACATGCAGACACACTTGGGGTGTGCATACTTTTCCTTTTGAATATTCAGACGACGTATAGCTATAAGTTATTTAATATGTTTGTGCCTATTGTTTATCTATCTATCTATCTATCTATCTATCTATCTATCAAGCTACCTATACATACAAGGTTGCCTGAAAAAAATTAAAACACGACTCACTTTTCAATATGACCAAACATCAGATTTTGGAGCTGAAGGAATTTTGTTTGGAACGACTTTTTTATTCTCTTGCCATAATCTATCTTTGTAAGTACACATCTGGTCTGGTACTCCTGCTATACATTAAAGATTCTTGATAAAATCCAAAAATGAATCTGCAATGTTATTAATCCGAACCTGGTATCTCTGCATCAGTCACTTTCTCACCTCCGTAATGTAGCTTCCTTATGCCATTTCTAAAAATACTGATGAATGGTAGCTTGGCTTTAGAAATTTAAGCGTACTAATTTGGCGATGTGCGTTGTGGTGCAGTGGATATCGACTTGGAACGACAAATCGGGGAGCCGAGTTCGAATTCCAGTTGAATTCATGCTATTCCCTTGCACAAATACCCCTGAGAATGGTATTAATCTGGCTCTTCCCTCCAGTTATAGGATAAATAATAGGACGGATTGGGTTCTATAGCCTTGGCTGGCAACCAGTCTACTGCAAAAAGCAACAGGAACCTACTGTGGGATAATCTTCTGCTCAGTCAGTTATGTCTCTTTGGAAACATGATCGCCCAAAGCGTGTATCACGTATGGCACTTAACTGACTGACTAGTTTGGTAACAAGGTCTCATCATTTTCCAGATGAAATGGTTACATATAACCGCAAGTTCTATGCTAACAGTTTCTTCCCTCGAACTTCTCACTTGTGGAACTCTCTAGTCAACTTTGATTTTCAAAGATCCAAATGCAATGTTACTCATTATAATTCCAGTTCGCTTATCGTTCTCTCTCCTTATTAGTGTTTTCTTTTAAATTCTCTAACACTCAGTAACCTACTCGAGTCTTAGTAGATTTATTGCTTTGCTTGAGGTGAAATGATAAAAAATAAACAAAAGATATTTCTATTTACGAAATAAATTCTATTTACGAAAAGAAAACCCCAGGTTATTGGATTATTTGCCTACATGCGTAGTAAGTATTACTTTCAAAGAACACCACATATAAGTTTAATCCTTATGTGACTATATTTTCAGATGGCTGGTATTAATTTTAGTGATTTCCAAGATAAGAGGAGATGTCTCTAGAAGTTGGAGAGTACAATTATTTTTGTCGGGAAAAGTAGCCAAAGTGATAAAAAAGTTGAAAATACAGATTCGGATTCAAATGAGTGCAGAATTGCTTTTGTTGGGAGAAGTAAGCGATTCTATCAAAGCTAGTTACCTAAGTGCAGTCAAAATATTGACAAATGGGTTCTGACGCTATGTGACCCCAGGTCAAAATACGGTCTTGAGGATTTCTTGTTTACTTATTACCAGGACAAGTGTTAGGAACAGGCAAACAATAACAGGGAGTGAGTTTTCTTCCCTTCTATTGGAAGTAGAAATGATATTAAATATCAAATATCCTGTCCCTAACTTCAACACCCCGTTTTTTCGTTTTTATTTAAATAAAACTTGGGTGGAAAACAAAATTCAGTGAGTCGAGACCAGCGACGAATTGAAGCAGACAAGCTGAAATAGCCTGTCACGAGAGAGAGATATTGCAAGAGACGGTCAGTCCAAATTCAACCAGCTGGAAGTTGAATGGACCATCGTCCCGTAAATACGAGCCAACTGTGGAGATAATAGAGCACGAACATTATCGTGCTACTGAAATACCAGCCAAGAGATATTTTTCGCGTCACCTAACGATGACTTGCTTGTAATCTTGTATTTATTCGATATATGTAAATATATATAAATCTACACCGTGTCATTGCGGTCTTAAATCTGGTTTTCATAATATAACAATCCCTTGCGTGCCTGGGCCATCCTCGTCAAATGACAACAAGCGATCCTGCTTTGGCTAATCCGAGATCAGCAACACAACGTGAGCAGAATCGACCGAAGTTCAGGAAGGTCGGCTGGACTCAGCCAGGGGTCGTGTTATAATTATATATATGAGCAGACATGTAAATGGAGGGGTGTGTATAATGTGTGTTATAAATACATATAAATATACAGGGTTAAATTGAAAATAATCAATCCAATGCCAGGGCCGTCACACTCTTGCTTCAGGTACCCCTATCTGATTCTCCATGTCTTCAGGGGTGGCGTCGTACTTATCAAACTTGACCAATTGCAAGTTTGTAAGGTTATTTAACTCAAGTTGGGTAGATAGCTGTTGACTGGTGTGTTCATCCGTTCCTTAACAGCTGTTTATTTTTTGCTGCAGAAGTTCCATCTACCCTCCTCCAGGATATGGTTGGGAAGCCGGTTTAGTCACCGAGCACCCATGTTTTGAGGTCGGAGTTCTCCTTCTCCTAGACTGGTTACCATAGGACATAGTCCGTAGTACGGCTTTCCATAGATGGAAGAAAAGATGGATTCATACTATTCTAGATGGAATTTGCACGTAAATGAATAGAAGGAACTTGACTGGAAATCGAACTCGGTTCTCCGATAACTCCAAGATTTCTGACTATATGATGTTGAAACACTAGTTTCGGTAAGATCACTGAAATTAAGCAACGTTGGGCCTAATCAGTGCCAAGATGGGTGAATACAGGAGCTGTAAGCTTTTAAGGATAGTGAAACGGATTATGACTCGAAATTGCTAATCGGAGAGTAGAGTTCTAATTCTTTTTGGGTCCGTTAACATACCAATGAGAAAGGCCTGAACCCACCTCTTTTACCCCAGTTACGGGTTAATTAGGAAGATATGTATCTTTAAATTCTTCAAGCATTCTTCTCTTATGTGCCTTGTCATTTAGGACGTAGATGATCATGGCCTTCCACGTCTCAATATACCTAATGACTCTTAGCACGCTTTCTCCTGTTACACAACGCAAATTCTACTCTGCCATCCGCCTGCTCAGGCCAGTCAAGTATGTTACTCGCTGTTTTTCCCTGTCTGTTTTCCCTCTATCTGGCCTGTGAGTGTAAGATTCTCCAAGCCCTCCTTCCTCAATGAATGTCCCAGGAACTTTAGCTGTAACCATTATTATCTATAAAAGAAAGCTTACTGTAAAAAGTATTCCCTATCTTTAAATAGCCCACAAAGTGTCAATAAACCGTAAAATACGAATCAAACTATACACTCAATCAATTGTGGATCGGTTAGGGTATTAAACCCAGAAATGAGGTAAATGGCCATTGATTCTGAAGAGTTCATCAAGGAAGCACAATCATTCTTAATGGTGACTCATATTTTAGTAGAAGTTTGGCTTATTCATTAAACGGTATATTTATTTATTTTCGCATGAATATTCTAGAAAATATTATTAGAGAAAAATATGGTCTCTCTAGCAGGATATTTGTCTCTAATAACATGTTCTTGAACATTCGAGCCGATTCTTTCAGCTTGATAGATAAAAAATCCATGGCCTTTTTTCACAAACATGCACACACACACACGCGCGCGCGCGCACACACACACACACACACACACACACACACACACACACACACACACACACACACATATATATATGTATATATATATATATATGTATATATATATATATGTGTGTGTGTGTGTGTGTGTGTGTGTGTGTGTGTGTGTGTGTGTGTGTGTGTGTGTGTGTGTGTATACTATTTTAAGAACAAGGAATTTATTAGTAGTTTCAAAGGCCGTTTCGTCCAATATCTCATCAGGAGAAAAATTGTTCGAAAATGAATTAAACGAAAAGAAAAGTACTGACCAAAGTGTACCTACATCAAGGAAAATTAGTCTTTTTAAAACATTGGTGCTCAAAATTTGTTCTCCTATTAGACTGGACTCTGAATTGGAGAATATCAGGAAGATCTTCTTGTGCAATGGCTATCCGGAAGGACTTATTCTCCTAAAGTCCTGGGTTTTTATAAGTGCTCGGTTTATTTGAAGCCTTATATAACACAATTTTCGAATCTACATAAATAAACATCCCTGCTCTAAAAATGTATCATAATGTCAACAAATGTAAACATACAATGTTACGGAATGTCCCGAAGATTAACGAAATGGTTTTAATAACCGACATTTAATTTATTTGTTTGAACATTACTTTTAATATAATAATGTATATCGTTATATATCATATATATATATATATATATATATATATATAGATAGATAGATAGATAGATAGATAGTACTTAGTTACGCGAATCAATGTTAAACTGGTAATTAATAAATCAGTGGGGAAAAATGTTACAGTTAATTGAATGACGAGAAAACAAAGAAGTCGAACAACGTCTTAGTAAACCATTATTAACAACTTTACTTTTTCCACATTCGTTAATTTCGCTCGAAATTGAATTTAGGTAATTGGAAATGTTTTGTTTGTTTTCCGAATTACAAATTTCAGAGAAGGAAAAATGTTGCGAGTGGATTTTAAAAAAGGAAAAAGAAAGAAAAACAGATAAGGTGAAAGAGAAAATATTTTAAAAAGAATGAGAGAAATTAGGAAAGCGAGAGAATAATAAAATGGCAAACAATAAAAAAAGAACGAGAAAGAACGAGAAAGAACGAGAAATCCTATCGTTCTAGATGTGTAGACGTTATTAAAAGCCCCATGATTTCCACCTGTCTTATTGATATTATTGATCAATATTAAGTCAATAAATTAGTTAATTTAATTTAGATGTTAATTTACTATTTTTCCTCGAATTTTAGACGCTTCAGGTTTTGTTCTTTGTACTTTTCGAGGCCAAACTAGAATTCCTATCAGAATTTATTGTTGGTTGGTCTGATCAGAACTAAATATATTATGGAAACAACATAGTGTCGATGGTAGATACAAACATGTTTCATCGAATAATATAATGACTTAAATATGTTTCATTGAATAATATCGGTATATCATGTCTATTTTATTTTATAATGATTCTTTCCAGTTTTCTAAACCGTATCTTGATGTTAAGATGAAATTCATCAAGGAAGGCACCGTAATATTTTCCTACCCAACTATGTTCGATCTATTCCAAGATCATCCTCAAGGGGGAATTACTTTAATCGTTGTAATGGCGATTTTTAAAAACACTCGTGTACGTGAACGCACCCTGTTGTAATTATTTGATGAATTTCAAATAATTAATTTAATCTTAACAACAAGAACTGACTGGGGAACTAGAATGGATCATCATAAAAATAGACAGTGATAATATTTCTATATTATTCAATAAAACATGTAAATGCAATGGCCTGACGTTTAGCATTAAACAGACTATGGGTTCAATGTCCACTATTTACATCCGCTCTATCCATGATATTGAGCACTTTAATCCATAAATATAGCAGACTATAATTATAGTAACTATAACTTATAACATCTATATATATATATATATATATATATATATATATATATATAAACTATATTTTATCACATCTACACATGCAAATATGTATATATATATAGTCATTACCAGAAAGGTCTGTTTCGGTGTATCACAGCTGATCAGTGTTAGGCATGCGATTGCTTTTAGCCAGGATTGAAAAATCCGACGCCGATTCTACCCCTAAGCTAT
>JBBBDQ010000410.1:3610000-3650000 GCA_037127315.1 Ascarosepion bandense | reverse complement strand
TATATATATATATATATATATATATATATATTCTTATGAAAATTAATTGAAACAACTGCTTTAACTTCTTTTCTTGCACCATACGGCCACTTTTAGACCCACTAGAGTGACAGGGTGTAATCAGTTTCACTCTTCCCTCGGATTACGTCATTTTCAGTGGCATGCAGTAATAAGAATCTATGTTGTATGATGAATTTTATTTGGCTAGAAAAATATTACGTCATCCGTGATTTCATCAGATTTTTATCATGGCCACACCCTATTGTCTCGACTGTCGATTAGTTGCCATGGGGCCATTTTCTGCGATGGACGTTACTCCAAGGAAGCGTACGAAAATTGTAACGCTGAACGAACACACTGGCAAGCCTTACAGAGAGATCGCGAATATTGTTGTTGTCATTCTTTCAACTGTCAGTCGTGTCATTAAGGTAAAGAAAGAATCCATGAGTCCAAAACGTAAAGAAAAATTCAGTTGGTGGAGAAAAACAGCATCAAGAGACGACGTATACGTGATCAGGGAAAGCAATTATTCGCTTTGTTTAAAATATTTTGCATAATGGTGTATATGGTATAGAATAGTATGTGCCAGATTGGTTTAGTATCAACATAGTCAGGTAATTGACATACGTGATACACGCCTTGGGCGATCATGTCTCGAAAGAGGCATGACTGACTGGTGAAAACATTATCCCGCAGTAGGTTGCCATTGCTTTCTGCAGTAGACTGGTTGCCATCCAAGGCTATAGAACTCAGTCTGTCTTATTATTTAACCCATAACTGGAGGGAAGAGATGGATTAATACCTTTCCCAAAGGTATTTGTGAGTAAGTGAATGCAAGGAATTCAACTAGAATTCGAACTCGGCACCCCGATTTTCGTTCCGACTCGATATCCATTGCACCACAACGCACATAACGTTACTTAAAAGAAATTCGAAAAGAAATTGCGAGAAAAACCGTCAATTAAAACTTGAATAAAATATCTCATATGGTCATCACTCGGGGCGTTCGGCTGATTTTCAGATAGATGGGGGTTAGAAAGAGTAAAGACGCGATCTTTGTACATGGATGCCGGAAAAGCTTCTACTGTTGATGATGATAATAATGTTGATCAACATCATCATCAACCAAATTTCGCTCTGTATCCGGAAATGAATCTCAAGCTAATCACTTTCACAAAGGCATAAACACGATGACGACAACACCAGTCGTTCCATATATAAGACAATGGTATAATTCCAATTTAATTAATTACTTCATTAATTATTTAATTACTTTAGAAAAATAATAATGAAATTATTATTATTATTATTATCATAATTAATAATAATAATAGTAATAGTATTAATAATAATAACATCACTCAGCACCGGTTATAGAAATAGAAGACATTACAGTTTTATGGGATTACACCATCTATACAGACAGGAAGGTTGAAGCAAATAGCATGGACATAATTACCAAAAACCGAAAAGAAAAAAAATTGTCTACTAATTGACACGTCTTGCCCAGCGAATTGTAACATAGCGACCAAGTAATTTGAAAAACTATCAAAGTATAAAAACCTGGAAATCAAAATTAGAAAAAGAAAAGTGAAAATTGAAAACAAGAATAGAATCATAGTAGGTGCGCTTGGAATATCAAAAAAAACAAAAAAAAAAACAAAAACAAAACAGCTCCTAGCTTAAGAGAAACACAAGAAGGTGATCTTCGTAAGTACAGCTCACACACTAAGAAGAACGTTGTCTACCTGACGCTAGTCCTGTTTAGAGAGAAAAACAAATCTCTTCTTCCGACAGGGCATGGTCACCGCAAGTTTCAACAATAATTCTGCGTGCTTCAGCAGCAGACTTCTTTTGCATAGAGTAGTGCAGTAAATGTGCGGATGTGCGTTGTGGTGCAGTGTATATCGGCACGGAACGAGAAATCATGGATCTGAGTTCGAATTCCAGTTGAATTCCTTGCATTCACTTACGCGCAAATACTCTTTGGAAAGGTATTAATCCGTCTCTTCCTTCCAGTTATGGGTTAAATAACAGGACAGATTGGGTTCTATAATCTTGGCTGGCAACCAGTTTACTGCAGAAAGCAATGACAACCTACTGCGGGATAATTTTCTGCCCAGTCACGCATGTCTCTTTCGAGACATGATCGCCTAAAGCGTGTATCACGTATGCCACTTAAGTGACTGGGTGCAGTAAAATTTTCCGCAAGTACATTTTCTTCGGCACGAGATCCGACATGTTTAACGCTATGAAAAACAAAGCTGTTTACAC
Organism: Ascarosepion bandense; assembly: GCA_037127315.1. Lineage (NCBI taxonomy): Eukaryota > Metazoa > Mollusca > Cephalopoda > Sepiida > Sepiidae > Ascarosepion > Ascarosepion bandense. The sequence goes on along the minus strand of JBBBDQ010000410.1, from coordinate 3,647,726 downwards.
TTTGACGAAATAACATACACTGAATTGCAAGTTTGCTTATAATACTTCTCTATAGATGCGTTAACATTCTATTGGAAAATAGCGAGAAATTATTCAAGGTCCTAATAAAAGGATATTAAGCAACAAAGTCATTACAGTATTTACTGGGGTATATGAACTTCATTTCTTGCGCAGTAGTGCCTGTTCTGGTAGTCATGATTAATCTCCCTCTAACCCTGTAAATTATTTGTTCACCACTACTGTAGCCTGGTATCGAACTCACAACTCTTTGGGTCAAGTTACAGGAACTAACCAACGTCTATATCCCATATACCCCACTGATTGTAATAAAGGGTTCGGTTCGAAATTTCTAGCACATCAAGAAGGCCGAAGTGTACAACAGCCGAAACGTCGTACAAATGGCAACAAAAATTATGTTAAATTAATCTGATTTATACAAATATTATTTATTTATAGCGTGAAATTTAGAATAAAACTATTTCTTAATCACAGACTTGAACTTTTTGAACTGTCCGCCGTATATCAAACGTGTTGAAAGGTTGTTGATTAGAGCTAAAATAAAAGTGTATAGCGTTCACAAGTGACAAAATTGTACAAATCTTTCGGGTAAGAGGAGGAAACTTTCGGGTAAGAGGAGGAAACTTTCGGGTAATAGTCCGAATAGTGTAAATACTGTAAATACTACCTCATCTAAGAAATATAGACAAATACTAAAATCATTACAAGAATCTGCAATCTGATTGGTTATGACATGGCGTTTTGTCCTCAGTCCCTTTCTTACCATTTTATTACGAGTTATGAAATCGCTTGCTGTGTGTTTGCTCTTTAACAACGCTTTATTTTATTTTTTGCAATAATGTCGTCGAGTAGTGAAGAATGAATATATATATATATATTTATATATCCTCTCTATTATAATAAAGGCAGTTGTAATACACAACTGCCTTTATTATAATATATATTATAATATATATTTATTATAATATAATTTATTATAATATAATTTATTATAATAAAGGCAGTTGTAATACACAACTGCCTTTATTATAATAGAGAGGATATATAAATATATATATATATATTCATTCTTCACTACTCGACGACATTATTGCAAAAAATAAAATAAAGCGTTGTTATTTGAATATATATATATATATATATATATATATATATATATATATATTCAAATAAATACACAACTGTCTTTATTATATATATATATATATTATATATAAGGATAAGATCAGGAGTAATTTGATTTCTCTCAATCTGCCTCACAACACTCTTGAGAGCAGAGTCTCTGATCGAATGGAGTGGAAGGCATGTTGTTTTGATGGTCTTCAGCGTTTCAAATCTGACAGTCTGAATCATATGAGTCAGAAACGAGAGAGAGTCAAGCGGGCTGTATTGGTACCTACAAGTGCATCCCATAACCAGCACACTTGCACTCTGTGTGGATTGATTTGTAAGTCCCTTGCTGGACTTAGATGTCATCAGAGGCTGAAGCATGGATGAAGTCAGAGTTGTCGGAACCTCATACGTCGAGATCGACGGGAGAGTCCATCATATATATATATATATATATATATATATATATATATATATATATATATATATATATATTAGGTACCTTCACTAAATCGCTAAAAAACACCATAGATGAATAAAAGGCCCAAGACTTAATACAATCAAACTTTTTTCATAAAAATGTTTATATTATTATTCAGAGGAAAGATCAAAGTAATTTTTTTAAAAAAATAATCCCTTCTAACATGTTCGAATTTTTGACAGAAAATCCTGTTTTGATTTGAGCTAGCGGGTAACCAAAACGTTACGAAAATTTACAATGGCAAACCTAATATTACATCACTCACTTTTTCCTGTGACAAACACATAAAATTGGAAATTCTCGCAAAAATCAAATAATTGTCGGATATTAATGAAACCTTCAGTCCTCATTGAATGAAATACTTTTTGAAATTATTATTTTTTAAAAATCTTGGTAAGAATATATATTTTTTACATCTGTGACCACGCCTCCACGTAAATCCATTAAATTTTAATAAATTTTAAACGGTTTTATTAGTTAAACGCAGGACTCATCGAGGAATATAAATCCTCTATTTTTTTTTTAATTTGGCCTCTGTTTCCGAAAATCTTCTCCGAATAGTAAAATATAAAAATGCAATAGACTTCTGATATTATTTAATTTGATAATATTTTAATTGCTTGAATATATAATAAAAATTAAGGACATTATAGGAAGAAAATCGATTACTAATGAAATTTTAAAAGAATTGTTTTTATAACAATTTATAATATTTTATAATTTTTATAATATTTTATAAAGTTTCGAAAATATTTTTAAAATAGTCCAAAGATTTGCTGCGGTTAGATTTTTAAGTTAATAATTAATGATTATATTATCTATCGAAAATTGAAAAATTTATTACAAATAATTTGGCCTTCATATTTTTAAAATAATTTTGATTTTTTTTTATTCGTGTATTTGAAGTTTTTGGTATGGTAATTTTTATGTGCAAATTAAAAGTCAGAGTTTCCTCCTCTTACCCGAAAGATTTGTACAATTTTGTCATTTGTGAACGCTATACACTTTTATTTTAGCTCTAATCAACAACCTTTCAACACGTTTGATATACGGCGGACAGTTCAAAAAGTTCAAGTCTGTGATTAAGAAATAGTTTTATTCTAAATTTCACGCTATAAATAAATAATATTTGTATAAATCAGATTAATTTAACATAATATTTAAGAAATATGTCTCACGGATGTATATTTTATTTTTGCAAGATTTTTAAATTAACTTTTGTTTACAAATGGCCGAAAAATTGAAAGATTAAAAAAACAAATTTTAGTTTCCAATCAATATAATTTATGTTCAAAATACACAGGAGCATTTTGCTTACTGGAAATAGTAAATTTAATCATTTAGCTTTCAATTAAAACTAAAATAAAAATTTCAAGAAAATTTTTATTTTTAAAAATTCAGTTTAAAATTTAGATATCGAAAATGAGTGGAGGTACCATATATATATATATATATATATATATTGAGTGTATTTTGACAGCATTTTTCATTAATACATGTTTCATTGAATAATATGGACAAGTTCTGTCTATTTGTTTTGTGTAAGATCCGTTCGTATGATCTGATTTCCATGACAAAACTATCAAGCTAATGAGATCATACGAACGGTCTTACACAAAATAAATAGACAGAACTTGTCCATATTATTCAATATATATATATATATATATATATATATATATATATATATATATATATATATATTTCTCCTCTCACGCTCTCGGGTGTGGGATTATATTTTACATGTCTTCATGTAAGATACTCAATAGTAGGTACATCAATATATATATATGTTGCCGTCATTTTAGACGGGATATCAATAAAATTATTTTGACGTCATTTTCGACAGCACTGGCACACTCGTTTGTTTAAATAATGAACTGATTATTGTTTGCCTTACGTGACAATAATTATAAGTAAAAAAAAAAAAAAAAAAAAAAGAAACGCCTTCTTCGCCTGCGGCAGAAAATGCACGCACAACTGAGGAATACTAGTCACTGTGCGTGTCCATGAGTCGATACTTCCCCACGAGTATCCCTGGCTTGCTGGAAGATGGGTGATTTCAGCGAGTCACCATGCCTAGAATATTTGCCAGCCAAGGCTCGAAAATCAAATCTGTCCTGCTATGTAATCCATCACTGGGGAGAGTAGCAATGTATTCCTACCTTTCGTAAGTGTTTTAGTGCGCAAGTGAATGTAACGAGTTCGGATGGAATTCGAACTAGGCACTGCGATTTTTCATTCCAAGCCACATGCAAGTAAATAAAACGACGCTCTAGAATATGTAACCAAGCAATTGTCTTCAGTTCTCTGAGTATTAGTGACTCAATGACATGTGAAATTGTTAAATAATATATCACCTACCGATCCTGGAACATAGATTCGACATTCTCTGTCCAAAGGCGAAATGCTACTTGCACATGCTAAGAGGTGGCGCCCAGCGAATTAAGTTTTTCTCAAGAAAAAATAACAAAGAAGTGGAACTTACCTGAAAAATAGAAAAAAAAAGAGAAAAGAAATTCGTTAGAAATACAGGTAGCTATAAACAGCTGGAAATGAAAATAATGATTTTACAAGGAAATTTTCAAACAACGATATAGAATCTGAGCAATAAGATACAGACTACTGCGTTAATGTACTGGAAACGTCTCTCAGAAAAGCGTAAAGAATTATGAGGTTTGATAAAAAATATCGGAACTACTTCTATGGCAACGGAGATAAATTACTTAGTAGGGCAGAGACTGGCCGCGAACTCTTTCGCGCATGCTCACTAAGTTGTAACGTTCTCGCTCACTTCCGTTTTATTTATTTTTTTTGGTTTATATATATATATATATATATAGCAGGTCTAGAAAAGTGGGTGTAGAGTGTGGTCATCTCACCTCATCAAAAAGGTTTTATCAGTGACCTTGTGCTGCAGTTTTTGGCCAAGACAAACATTCTCCAGGTACTACAACCACCATATTTCCCAGGTTTCGAATTTTTCCTCTTCAAAAATCAAAATCATACTCGAAATGAACAAGATTTCACGACTTCGAAGAATTTCAAGAGAATGCAGCTGCGGCTATCTCCAAAATATAGAAATTCCAAGAATGCTTCATTTATAGAAACAATACTGGATAACGTGTCTAGCTTCAGAACGGGGACTACCTCGAAGATGATTAAATGCCGAATTGATATATGCTGTATTTTCTTTTTCTTTTTATCGCACCAGTCACTATAGTTTTTCATCAGAGCTCGTATGTATCTATACATAGTCGGATTGCTGCGCAGGGAATCTTTATCAACTTTAATATCAACTGATGACTTGTGTCGTAAAAAGGTTAAAGGGAATGTCAAACTTTGAACGAAATTGATTATTTGTTTTTTGATATTACTTGTTTATCACATCACTTTGTCAGAACAACAATCCTATTTTGTCATATCCTCATGAACATCGTCGAAGTATTTATTGCCCATTTTATCTATCTATCTATCTATCTATCTATCTATCTATCTATCTATCTATCTATCTATCTATCTATCTATGTAAAGGAAGACAGAAAACAGCCGCTCCAAAGGTATGAACAACAAAAATGTACTCAATACAAGTTAACATTGAATATGCAGAGCAAAGTTATCTTTGATAGATAGATAGATAGATAGATAGATAGATAGATTAGATAGATAGATAGATAGATTAATTCATAGATAGATAGATAGATAGATAGATAGATTAATTAATAGATAGATAGATAGATAGATAGATTAATTCAATAGATAGATAGATAGATAGATAGATTAATTCAAATAGATAGATAGATAGATAGATAGATAGATAGATTAATTAATAGATAGATAGATAGATAGATTAATTCAATATAGATAGATAGATAGATAGATAGATAGATAGATAGATAGATTAATTCAACAGATAGATAGATAGATAGATAGATAGATAGATAGATAGATAGATAGATAGATATTCATTTGAATCGTTATAATATATAATAATTTGCAAACTGTTTCATTGAAAGCTGACAAATATGCAAAATTGTAATTTCTAAGAAAAAAGAAACATTATTTAAAATAATTGCATAAATTTTGCATTAATAAAGCCTCAAATTATTGTTTGTTTCTAGTTATTTTGCATATTTACTCACGTTTTCTTTCTTGCCTGCATATAATATTCATCTAATTTTCAAGCCGTAATAGAAACCCATTTCATTTTTAATGAGGCTTTAATTAAAGTTAAGTTTTTTGCTCCAAATATAGCGTGTTTGCTGCAACGAAAACGTTATGGATTCCCAGAATTCTTTGCACTTCATTCGCAAGGAATGAGATAACATTTGTAATAATGGAAAACATGGTTCAGCAAATTTATTATCAGATCCATAATTTTATCGATATAATTAGTTCCAGGTGGCGGAGGTAAAGAAATATCATCCTATTATCCAGATTGCTAGTACGAATTATCTGAATATTTTTTATGGTTTAATATTAATATTTTTGTACCCGTTACATTTTGTCATTGTAAGAATAAATGTTTGTTTTTTGCAAGTGAAAAAATATTATTTAAAAAAAAGTAATTTTTTTATAAATGCATATGCTACTATTTAACCCGTAGTGGGGTAAAGAAGCGTATTTGAGCGTAAATAAATGCAACGTCTTACGGCCATATCAGGTTAAAACACCGGTTCTCTTAGGATCCCCGAAGTTAAGGAACGTCGAGCTTAGTAAGTACGTAGATGGGTGACCAACTGCGAATGCCATGTGTTGTAAACTTGGATGTGCGGGTGGTTTAATGTATAATAGCATGGAATGTAAAATCGGTTAAGTTACGTTCGAATTCCTGTCGGACTCGTTATATTCACTCATTCGCAAATACACTTAGCCGATGAATCGAAAGGAGACATGGTCGTTCAAGCCTGTTACATCAGTACCTACCACACGTATAAGGGCCAGTGCGGTTCGTTAATGTTGCCTTGGTCTCCATGAATCTGGGAAAGACCAATGTCCAAAAAAGAACCATTAATGGCTGAGTAATGTAGCAAACTCGACCCTTATTTGAACATGGCGTCCAATTTTCTCTGAGGCATACAATATCTGTAACAAAGTCTCTGCGCTGTAAAATTGTAAAAATGACTTGGCATCTCGACTTCAGCTAATTTCTCACCGACTTGACGTGGCTTCCTTTTCTCTTTTCTACAAATATTTCTATGGCAACTGCTCTGAGGAGCCTTTTTTCCCTGGTGACCGTCCACGTGAATTTAAGTATCCTGCTAGATTGGCATTTAGGTCCCACTCTATTAACGTTGAAATAGTTAAATGCCATCGTCACTTTTATTCAAACAGTTTCTTTTCTCGCATTTCCCGCCTGTGGAACTCCCGTTTACTTTCTTTTCCGTGATAGCTACAATTTCTAAAAAACTTAAATGCAATGCCAATTGTTATCTTCTACTTTCTTGAATCCCGTTTATTTTTTACCCTTTCTTCTATACTTCCTGTAACCAGTCTTTTCTCTTACTGTAACCCCTTACGCACTAGTTGTGGTCCTGCCGTGCTTGGGGTAAAATGATTAAAAAGGAATTGATATTTATTAATCATATTTTTCTTCTTGATTAAACTAATGCAGCAGTTTTTGGCCAAGGACAACATGTCAAACTTTGAACGAAATTGATTGTTTTTTGATATTACTTGTTTATTACATCACTTTGTCAGAACAACAATCCTATTTTGTCATATCTTCATGAACATCGTTGAAGTATTTATTGCCAATTCTATCTATCTATCTATCTATCTATCTATCTATCTATCTATCGATCGATCGATTTATATACATATATATATATATATCGCTCATTCAGTGAAATGAAGTAGAGCATTCTAGCTATTGGGCGGGTATAATGATATGCCCTAAAAAGTCTGCCTACTTCCACCGAACACCCATAGCCCAGGGGTAGATAGAGTCGCCGACTGACGCCATTTCGGTCGGGTTTCAATCCCGGAAAGCAATCGGAGTCTAACCCAACTGATGAGCTGTGATACGGCGAAACAGATCTGTCTGCGAATGACAATATATATATATCTTTGTAAACGAGTCATTACGCGATCTTTTCCATAATTGAAATTAAAAATGGCAAAAACCCAGACATAACGTGGAGTATAGTGAAGACAGCCAAACCTTAAAACGGTGTCAAAATATGTAGACTGTGCCAGGAAGAAAAGATAGCGATTATGTTATTTCCAAACAAAAATAAATTATTGAATGAAAGAACAGAAACTATGACTAAGTATAAACATACTAAAAAATATCTATTAAGTTCATACAACTATGGATGAAAACGTTATAATTTCTTCTAATTTTAAAAATTGTGCGTTCAAAAATTTCCCATTACGTGAGCGTTCATAAAAATCACCGTTACGTGAGCGTTCTTAAAAAAAAACAAAAAAAAAAAAACAAAAAACAACAAAAAACGAAGAGACCTCACGGTTTAAACGCGGGTAGCAAGCAATCTCTCTTTACGAATCTGATCTTTTTTTTTTTCTTTTCAAAATATAAACTATATGTTTATCTGTTTGGTTATTTCTCTGTTCAAGATTGAGATATCTTGATGCACTCAGATGAAACTTTCTTTATATATTATGGGGTCCATAAATTTTCTACATCTCCTATGAGGCTCCTTGCGTTGAACATCAACTGGGAGGAAAGGTCATACAAATCCTCATGTAGAACTCGCATATAGGATTCATCACTAAAGAAATTGAAAAAAAATCTGACTCCTCTTGCAGCGCTCAATCAGATCAGACCCAAAATGGGGTATTATCACCATATCTGGGTTGGAGCAGACCAGCTCCCCATTTCCAGGCTTGACAGTGGTCCAAAGAATTTACGCGGCCTTGTAGATGATGAGTTTTTTCCCACACTACTAATCCTTTCCCACAGACAAAATGTTGCTACTTTCTCACTACTTTATAACTGGTTTTATTTAATAAAAAATGTCCAGACAAGCTTTACGCTTTGGGTCTACCAGTTCAGAACTTCAAAACTTAGGCCTGTCATGTCATGTAAACAGGGTTAACTCATCTTTATTTTTTTCGCGCTCCACTAGTAACGTGGTAGTTCAAACCAGAGAGTTTTATTTGCTTTGTTACTTTAGGGACTATACTCCCGAGAGAATCACTACACTCTTAATCACTTTTAGCCTATGGCCAACTGTCATCTCTCTTACATATCCTTCACTTCTAATTTCCTCCCTGAGGCCCTCAAATAACCTTATATAGTAACACTCTACCTTGAGTTGGTCTTAGGCCTTGCAATTAGTGGATAATAATGTAACATAATAATGTATTTCAAAGGGATGCGAATGTTTTGAGAGTTTTCTTTGGCACGTTGTTATAAAAATCGTAGAAGTATGTTTGTTATTATACAGCCTATCAATTTTAGTACGTTATTTATTATGTGCTTCGGAAAATAATGATTGATTTTAGAACCAAAGTTTATTCCTGTCTTTACTCTAGTGGGTCCTATGCTTGCCGTATTATAGTTGCTTCTATGCTAGCCTTACTATAATTAATCATATGCTAGCCTTAATATAGTTGATCGTACACTGGCATTACTATAGTTGATTCTACGCTGGCCTTACTATAGTTGATCCTACGCTGGCCTTATTATAGTTATGTCTACTATAGCCCTACTATAAGTGATTCTACGCTTCTATGTGCATAATTGATCCTACGCTAGCAGTACTATAATTGATCATAAACTGGCCTTAATATAGATACTCCTACGCTGACCGTACTATAATCGATTCTACGCTGTCCATATTAGAGTTGTTTCTACGCTGGTTATACTATAATTGGTCTCACGCTGACTTTACTGTAGTTTATCCTACGCTAGCCTTATAGTTATTTCTACGATGGCTTTACTATAATTAATTCTACGCTTCTATGAGAATAACTGATATCGATGTTTTGAAGTATGTTCGATGCTGCATCTGCGAAATTCGAATTTCTTGATTGAATAGTGACATGTGATGAATAATAGTAGTTGGCATCCGCTTGCACCCGAGCATCGGGATCGTCGTCACCTCTCCCACTTTCACTGATATAGGTGGCAGAGATGTCTGTGAAGGTCCAACCTATTCCAGAGTGGTCATGGACAGGAGTCACAGAAGAGTGTTGATTAGAACATGATTATTTAGGACAATCGCAAACGATCGACTCAATGGCTAGATCATGACGACGGATCCAAACAGTTTCTGCAACAACAGAAGATTATGGCGACTGTCTGGTGGTCCGCCATTGGAGTTATCAATTACAGCTTTCTGGAATCCAAACAGAGCCCAACTACCGAAGTTTATTGCCAGCATCAGGATGAAAGGCGCCAAATGCGACGCACGCTGGTTAATGAGGTTCAGTTCTGCTTTAAAAATTGTTGCCATGATGACATTGCAGAAGCTCACCGATTGCTGATACGAGACCAGATATCTCCCGATGTCTAGCCCACTGAGGAACACCTTAATTTCTTTTTATGACATTCCGTGACAAAGGAGTTGCAAAAACTGCATTAAAAAATTTCTTGACATCCAAACCTTTACAATTTTATATTAAAGACATAAATAATCTTGTAATGCAATGACAGAAATATATATAGATGTTCAAGGTTCCTATTTTAACTAATACTAGCAGTATAGCCCGGCGTTGCTCGGGTGTAATGAAAACTTTAAAACTAATCCATGGTCCTGGAGCTCAGACTCTTTGGACGTTGACACGAAAGACTAAAAAGCAATAGTTGTTTCCAGTTAAAGCGAAACCGTAGACTAAAAAAAAATTGAATGAATGTAAGTCAATAAGTTTTTTTCGTCGTTAACCGAATTTTGAAGGCTAAATAAGTCCTCCGAGTAAATGGTATCACGCCTGAGATTAAGAACTACAATTATACCTACTTAGAGCCAAACCCGAAGCAAAAACTAAAATAAAAGGGCTGAAAAATACAGGCATACAGGCAGATAAACAGCCACACACACAAACATCTTGCCTTTTATATATATATATATATATATATATATATATATATATATATATATATATATATTATCGATTTTCTGCACTACTATAAGAACTGCAACCTTGAAACTTCTGAATATCGTTTCTTGTATCTTTGTCTATGAGTGCATCAAATTTGATTAAAATTGGACCACTCCTTCTATAACCCGATTTTTTCAATTATCGATTTTCGATATTTATCGCGGGTACCTCGACACAAAACCTAGCTAAGAACACTTGCAGACGCTTATAGTACAACTGTGTAAATTTTCAAAAAAATCGGTTCAGCCGTTTTGGAGTCTATAGGTAACGGACACACACACATACACACATAGAGACAAAGTTCTATTTATAAATAAGTTTAGATAAACACTGTTTAATTACATTAATTCAAAAATCAAAGTTGTAAGACATTATTTTTTAACTTCATAAAGCCCAATTAGGAGCAACTGTAGTAACGCCGGTGTAGGATCAACTATCGTAAGATCAAAGTAGGATCAACTATCGTAAGATCAAAGTAGGATCAACTATAGTAAGATCAAAGTAGGATCAACTATCGTAAGATCAAAGTAGGATCAACTATCGTAAGATCAAAGTAGGATCAACTATAGTAAGTTCAGCGTAGGATAAATTATAGTAAGGCTAGCGTAAAAACAATTTTAATAAAGCCAGCGTAGAATTAGCTGTAGTAAGGCCAGCTTAGAAGCAACTATATAAGGTAAGCATAGGATCAACTATGGTAAGGTCAGACTAGGGTCAATTATAGTAAGGCCAGCGTAGGATCAATTACAGTAATAGCAGCGAAAGATAAACCACAGTAAGGCCACCGTAGAAACAACTATAATATGGCCAGGCTATGATCAATTATAGTACGGCTTCGAGAGTTGAGTTAAAGGGAAATAATTGATACTGAGAGATCTGGAAGAGGTATGGCTTATGGAACTAGAACAATCTATCCATGTAGACAAAATAAAGAATTCAGTTCGAAATTCCAATCACCTGAAGAAGGCAGGACCATACAACAGCCGATGCATCGTGAATAAGGCGACGAAGATGAGAACAAAATTCCGAACAATGGAAATAGTGTAAATAATTGCAACACACCATTTCAGAATTTATAGGGATATTTATTGTTACAGAACATGCCATGAGCTTATTCATTCATTTTTTTTACAATTACGATTCATCATAAAATTGAAAAAAGAAAACCGTCAATGTTTCACGATATAAAACGACTACTACTAGTAGTAGTAGCAGTTGTTAATAATAATAATAATAATAATAATAATAATAATAATCTTGATGGAAAGGCAGACATCTCAGAATAAGTTATGTCCCTTTAACTCAATGGTCGAAGTGTTTGTTCATCTTTGCTGTAGCCTGATTTTTTTTAATTGTTTCACCCCAAGCAAGGTGGTACTGCCACTGATGTGCAGGGGGCTACATAAGAGTAAAATTTTTGACAGAAGAAAAGTGAAGAGAAAGACGGACCAGTTACAGGGGGTGTCAGAGAAAAGGCAAGAGAAGGATGGGAACACAGGTGTGAAGACAGTTGCAAAGGTATATAGAAAGGAAAACATATACAGGGTGATGTAGAAGGAACTGGATTCAAGTGGATAAGAGATGGGTATTGATATTGCATTTAAATTCCCGGAGGTTGTAGCTGTCAGGAAAGCAAATGTACGGAAGGGAGGTTCACAAGCAGGAAGTGCTAGAAAAGAAACTGTGGAGTAGAATTGTCGGCTGCATATGTTTGATCTTTTCGTCTCTTTCTACCCGATCAAATTAAAATAGTTTGTTACTTATGAGGTACTAGCAGGAGACATTAAATATTTCTTTCTTTCTTTCTTTCTTTCTTTCTTTCTTTCTTTCTTTCTTTCTTTCTTTTGATTCTCTCTTTCTGTCTTAATTCATTCTCTCACTGAAACCAAACAGTGAGAGAATGAATAAATACAGAATGTCTTTTTCCCTCTTTCCACGTGATCAAAATGGAAAAGTCCAATATTTGTGAGGTATTGACAGGATACGTAAAATACTTCTATCTTTCTTCCTTTCTTTTTCTTTCTTTCTTTTATGCTTTCATTCATTCATTCATTCCTTCTTTCTTTCTTTCTTTCTTTTATGCTTCCATTCCTTCTTTCTTTCTTTCTTTCTTTCTTTTATGCTTTCATTCTCTCTTTCTGTTCTCCTTTATTTTCTCACTGAAACCATATAGTGTATTTCCCTCTCTTTCCATTCGATCAAAACGGAATGTTCAATTAACATGGGGCTTTGCATGGATTAACAGTCATGCGAACAGACGATAGGGGTGAAGAAATGTAATAATAATAATAATAATAAGAAGAAGAAGAAGAAGAAGAAGAAGAAGAAGAAGAAGAAAAAATGAAGTAGGAAATGAACAAAAGAATGTTAAAAAAGAGGATGAGGAGGAAAGAAAAAGAAGGAATATGTAAAATAGAAAAGAGGAAACAAGAAGAAGAAGAAGAAAAGGAAGAAGAAAAAAGAAGAAAATGAAGAGAGATATGGATTAGAAGATGAAAAAGGAGAATGGGGAGGAAAGAAAAAGAAGGAATAGGAAAAATAGAGAAGAGGAAACAAGAAGAAGAAGAAGAAGAAGAAGAAGAAGAAGAAGAAGAAGAAATGAAAAGTCTAAGGCACGCCATTGATAGAAGAGGTGCATCACTGTTCTTCTCAACTTCAAGAAAAACACCCAATATCCTGAAACTAGTTGTTAAAAATATGAAAGGCCCTCTGCCTATCGAGAAACATGTTGCCAAAACAAGAAAGTAACAAAATGAAATTCTCCCTTATCTTGGCTTTTCCTTTAGCCTCGAAGGGCCTGCACTTTATTGACAGCCATGCATTCAGCTAACTCATCAAATCCATTTTCTTTGACATCCTGAGAACTTCCCAGTAGTGTAGTTTTTCTTAGTATATCTTAAAGGTTTCTGAAACGCATGCATTTTTATTTACTGTCACAAAAAAAAAGAAAAGAAAAAAATGGGTTAAAAAAGAAAGGAATGACAAAATTAATCGAATCAGCCATTGAGACCGACGCCCTGTCTAACCAAGGACAACCAGAAGGATCGATATCCAATCGGTGTGATAAAATATAAACAAAAAACGAAAAGACTTTTCATTTATTTATTTATTTTTCGTTTTTGCAACTTCTTTTCCATCGATATCCCGGTTGCAAACGCTAAGCTTTCATTTTCTTTTCTCTCTCACAATGGGGAAGACAGTTAATTGATACAAATACTATTTCGTTGATTCCTGTCAGGAAAGTTGCTATTATCTAAATGTTTAGAAGTTCGGCCACCACGTGTAGTTCTTTCTTTCTTTCTTTCTTTCTTTCTTTCTTACTCTCTCTCTCTCTCTCTCTCTCTCTCTATCTATCTATCTATCTATCTATCTATCTATCTCATTTGACGTAGTGTAATGATTTTCAAACTTGTCTCACTAGATCACTTATGACCGAATAGTGATTTCTATCTCCTACACTGTCTGTTTGTCTCTTTCTCTCTCTCTCTCTCTCTCTCTCTCTCTCTCTCTCTATATATATATATATATATATATATATATATAATTGTAAACTTATCACTATATTCGTTTCGAAAACATAGACCACATTTTAAAATGGGAAATATTAGAAAAGTGTACAAAGTTCACAACAGACCAGAAATTTTGCAGATTGTGTGGGGAAGAAAAACTAGCTATAGCGTCATTTGAACCCACATATAGTTTGTTAAATTCTAAATCTGAAATTCTAAATAAGTGTAGACAAAAATTCAAATTTACATTTTAATTTTTGTCGTTATCAATAGTATGTTTAGGTTGCCGTTTTCGCTAGCTATCGTTTTTTTTTTAATTTTTTTCCACCCCCACTTTGTGTTTGATGTCTTCTTTGTTTTGGTCACGTAGGTTATTGAGTCCCTTATATCGTTTCGTTATCAGTATCCTCTTTAGCCGACCTTCCCTGAAGATCCGGTTAGGTGAAACCTTGGTAGGTTTGTTGGCTCTTTAGGTTATCTACTATATATATATATATATGTGTCTGTGTGGGGGGGGGGGGGGTGCTTGACAAATGACTAAACTGGAGCAAGGCCGCTGATCGAGAGAGTGAAAGTTTTGTGGAACTATCTTACTAATTGCTGTTGACCCCAGGTCTACTTTGACCGGTGTGGTAGCACCTTTTAGGGTCCCAGCTAACAGTGAACCCTCAAGTAAAAATACATATTTATAATAAAATTACCTACAATACAATTTGAAAAAATGGCCACTAATACATTTTTTCTGTAACAGAAGCCATAAAATTGTGTTAGAAATATTTCGATTAAATTTCGGTATTAAATGGCAGTATAAGGAGTTGACATGTTGTTAAAAAAAACGACAGTAATATTTTAATAATAAGCAGAACAAAAATGCATTTTATAGCCAAATGACGATCAATTCAACGCACAATTAATTGCCATTCGTGATACATACTTGGGTGATCATGTCTCTTTCCAGACATGACTGATTAAGCAAAACATTTTGTAGATTTCCAGTACTTTCTTTCCCTAAGATATTTGTGAGTAAGTAAATGAGACGAATTCGACAGGAATTAACAATATCCATGACACCACAACGCCCACAATACAATAGTAAAAAATCATAAAAATTATTTTAGTATTTTCTATACTTATGAGATGAGGTAGTATTTACAGTATTTACATTATTCGGACTATTGTCTTCATTTTTGTTGCCATTGTACAATGTTTCGGCCGTTGTACGCTCCGGCTTTCTAACGGTGCTAGGAATTTCTGACTGAACCCTTTATTACAATCACTGGGGTATATGAACTTCATTCCTTGTGTAATAGTGCCTCTTCTGGTAGCCATGAATTATCTCCCTCTAAACCTGTAGTTCACCGCTGCTGTAACCTGGTTTTGAACTCACAACTATTTGGGTCAAGTCACAGGAACTAACTAACGTCTATATCCAACAAAGATGAGGACAATAGTCCGAATAATGTAAATACTGTAAAAATACTTTTGTATAGTAACATTTTATGTTCAACAAACTATACATCTAAAAATCATACGTTTGTCCTGAGAGTCTGAAATTATGTATGGTTATCTGTAGCGGATTTACGTTGTGGTGCAGTAGATATCGGCTAGAAACGACAAATCGGAGAGCCGAGTTCGAATTCCAGTTGTATTCCTTGCATTCACTTACGCACAAATAACCTTGTGAAAGGTATTAACCCATCTCTTCTCTCTCCAGCTATGGATTAAATGACAGGGCAAATTATGTTCTATAAACATGGTTGGCAACCCGTTTACTGCAGAAAGTAATGGCAAGTTGCTGCGGGAAAATCTTTTGCCCAGTCAGTCATGTCTCTTTCAAGACATGATTGCCAAAGCGTGTATCACGTATGGAACTTAACTGACTGATCTGTAGTTGAAATTATATAACTGCGTACAGGGTGTTTAGATTACGGCATTAAATAACTTATAGAGGTTGATATACCGCTAATCAAATTTAACCAACAAATAAGTGGGAAGATCAATAAGTCTGTAGCTTAATATATAGTTATTCATAATACACTTCATTTAGGAAACCTCAATAAATTTACGCCTTGGCTCTTACAAAGATTTTACCATTCTTGGCAGCTCTTTTATTATCATAGTGTAGAGTATCTAATAAAAAAAGTAATAGAAATAAAAAGAAAAAGAATCGAAATAAAATCGGCTAGATAATATATATCTAAACTTATTTATAAATGGAACTTTGCCTCTGTGTGTGTGTGTGTGTGTGTGTGTGTGTGTGTGTGTGTGTGTGTGTCCGTTACCTATAGACTCCAAAACGGCTGAACGGATTTTCTTGAAACTTTACACAGTTGTTCTATAAGCGTCTGCAAGTGTTCTTAGCTAGGTTTTGTATCGAGGTACCTGCGATAAATATCGAAAATCGATAATCGAAAAAATCGGGTTATAGAAGGAGTGGTCCAATTTTAATCAAATTTGATACACTCATAGACAAAGACATAAGAAACAATATTCAGAAGTTTCACAGTTGCAGTTCTTACAATAGTGCAGACAATTTGATCAACGCCGAGGTCGTTCAGCATCTCACAGCCCACGGGCTCCTCTCAGACAAACAGTATGGCTTCCGCTTCACCAGGTCTACTGCTGATATGCTAACGACCATCACCGAGTACATATATCAGGCACTCGATAGGAATGAAGCCCGAACCGTTGCCTTGGATATCTCTAAAGCGTTCGACAAAGTTGGCATGCTGGCCTTCTATGTAAACTGCGGAGCTATGGTATAGCTGGACAATTGTTTGAACTAATCCAGTCATTCCTATCTAACCGCACATTGAAAGTGGTATTAAACGGACATGCCTCCCAGAACTACCATACGAACGCGGGTGTCCCTCAAGGCTCTATCCTAGATCCTACGCTCTTTTTGATCTACATTAATGATCTCCCTGATACCATAAGATCCCAAGTAGGTATGTGCGCCGATGACACCACACTTTATTCTCGCCTCGACCAAAAATCTGGTGCGGGCGACAAAGCTAACCTTGCAGCCGAGCTTGGAAAGGACCTCCAATCCGTAGTGGACTGGGGTAAGAAATGGCTCGTAAATTTTAATGCTTCTAAAACGAAGCTACTATCAATTAATCATCATAGACAATCGCACCTACCTCCTATTACCATGGACCAGGCTTACCTCCCAGAGAGTAAAACACTACGCCTCCTTGGTCTCACACTTTCAGCGGACCTCAAGTGGAATGACTATATCGAATCCATTGCTAAATCCGCTGCTACGAAAGTCGGTTCTCTGTGCATGGCCCGGGGTTCTTTTTCCGTCCGAATCTATCCTGCACATGTATAAATCTACCATCCGCCCGTGCATTGAATACTGTTGCCATATCTGGTCGGGTGCCCCTGCTATTCTCCTTGGGCTTATAGACAAGGTACAGCGGGGGGTCTGTAATGTGATAGATACCGACTTAGCAGGCCGCCTGCCGTTTCTCTCTCACCGGCGCGACATGGCTTCCCTGTGTCTCTATAAATACTTTCACGGCTTCTCCTCTGATGAACTTAGATCACTGGTGCCCCCTAGGTTCGAGTTTGCACGAGATACTAGATTAGCAACTAGATCTCATCCTTTTACAGTGAAACCGATAAAATGCAACAGCAACTTCTACTCCAACAGTTTCTTTCCTCGCACTTCCCGACTGTGGAATTCTCTTCCACATGACTGCTTCCCCGATGGCTACAATCTCCAGGAGTATAAATGTAAGGTCAATAGACACCTCCTAACAAACTAACTTCCATTCTTTCAAACACTCTTCCCACCCACCCAAGTGTCTATCACCCCCCCTTCTGACATTTCCTATATCTAACCACTCTTCCTATTTACCTCCCCCTTTGTAGCCCCAAGCGCAATAGTGGCATTGGGTGAAATGATTAAAAAAAAAAGAAAAAAAAAAAAAGAAAAAAGGAAATCAAAATTTGACTTATATCCATTCATTTTTCTTTCAGTCTACGGTTTCGCTTTAACTGGAAACAACTATTGCTTTTTAGTCTTTCGTGCCAACGTCCAAAGAGTTTGAGCTTCAGGACCATGGACTAGTTTTAAAGCTTTCATTACACCCGAGCAACGCCGGGCTATACTGCTAGTATATATATATATATATCTTTGAGTTTGTAGAAAAAATCACCAGGTGAATGAATATGTTGGTTATTCCAGTACGGCGATTTTCTTCTCAGCCAGGAAATGCTACATGCTAAGAGCCTGCTGTGAGCAGACGCATTGTCCTGTTGAGGCAGCCACGAATTGTTTTGCTACAACTCTCGTCACTTCTCAGATGTTGATCTCTTTGTAGAATAGCTGACTGATCGTCTGGCCTTGGAAGGCTTCACTGTGAACTATGCCCATAGTTCACACGGCCAAGAACTTGAAATGGCACACACCGATTCCGTTAATTTGCAGACAGACCATGTAAATATAGGGTGTATCAAAAATCCTCACACCAAATCCAGGACAAAAATACATATAAACATATATCCTAGAAACCTTCTTTTTGAGTTATTAAGTTTTAAAGTTTCATTCACCGCGATGCACTAGTTGACATCTACCATGACAGATGGATATGTAGAGGAGGCTTGCTTTCACGGTCAGCACGTTTCCCTGACGTCAGTCTTTTGGAATTTTATTTGCGCTGTCACATAAAAATAAATGGTTTATGCAGCAAATATTAAAATGCAGAGACGCTTCATCTGTGGGTCATGTGGTCCTACGAAACCATTTGACACCGTGGGAGTATTTGAAAGGGTCCACCAGGCAATAATCCGACGGGTGCATGTGTGTGTAGAAGCAAGTGAAGGATATTTTAAATATTTGTTGAGTTGCTGTGTTGAGGTACAACGAAGGCATTTTGGACATATATTTATAAGGGCATTTTCCCTTGTTTGGTGTCAGACCCCTAAAGTTTGTAAAAGTTTTTTTTTGATACACCCTGTATACAGGGTGCGATGAGTAAACTGTCGCCATTTTACATTTTATATTTTTAATTTCGCGTGTGCGTGTTGTATGTTTGTTTTTGTTTTTTGTTTCGTCGACTGAAGAGTACAGTCGGGTCAGTTGGGCAAAGTCTGTAAGAAAAAAAGCATCATGACGCAATTCATTCCGACAGAAATTTTGAAACGACATTCGAACATTTCAGAGTATTTGAGTGTCAATCAAAGTATTCAGAAAGTGTTGGATGAATCTAATGTTGATTGCAAATGTAGGACAGCACGGAATATTCACTCTGAATGTTCTGATAACAAAGGTGAATGATGTAATGAATATGTAATGAATATGCATACACTTTGGTTTCTGCTCACAGTAATGTCAGTGTCAGCCATAAATACAGGCGAGGGCGAGGAGGCATAGAGGTCTACAGGTCTTCGACGAGAGGTCTATTGGTCTACCGCTAGAAGTTTACAGGTCTTCGATTAGAGATCTACGTCTAGAGGTCTTCGACTATTGGTCTACGTTTATTGACTACGTCTACGTCTCAGGATACTGCATACAACGAGTACCGTTTATTACGTCTACATACTAGATTGTCATACCCGGTTACCTTTGTCGAAATCGCTTGCTATCTCGAATGATATATATATTCCTTTCCTGGACATATCAAAAAGAAATCCCGAATTTGCAGTGAGATGATAGTACTGCCCTGGGTTAAGAAGATGGAAGATCCTATTTCTGGCAACTGGATTTTACACTATGGCACGCAATCAGGCGAACCCTGTCATGGCTGTCAGACAATTTCTGCGACCACCTCACCCCTTACATCTGGTCCCCTCAATCCGCAGACTGCAACCTCTTGATTATTAAATGCGAGAGGCCAACAAAACTCCTTGTAAAAATAAAGAACTGAAGGTAAGGATTTTGACAGCATTCACCAACTGAAATAAAGAGGCAGTTCAGAAGATATGCAGGAGATTCCAAAGTCATCTGGAGGTGCTGGTTGAAACCAATGTCGATTTTATTGAATAAACTTATTCTTAAATATCTCAAGATATTTTTGTGCAATTTTGGTAAATATATCTGTTAAGATGATATGTCAGTGTCCAGAATTTATCGATGGCACCCTGTATGAAAAGGAGGAAGATTTATTCATTAACACGTCCGATTTTTATTAATTAAACGTTATTTCGTGAACCCAGTAAAAATAAAGTTTAAGTAATAAAAATCTGTTGAATAAATAAATAAAAATTCATTGATTTCTTCAAAAATTGCTTTGCTTACGTTAGGATACGCAAGTGTGAAAATATATCTATTTTCAAGGACAGAGAAGAATCTGTGTTTAAAGGCACTATTCAGTTTCGTCTGGCCATCAATACATTCCACGGTTGAGATGTCTAAAGCACGTCAGATATAATGAAAAGCAAGTTCAAATCCTGCTAATGAACGCATATTTTTCTTTAATAGGGTTTATGAAATATTCACACCGGTAGACAAAAAACAAATAAATATTACGCTTAAAAAGTGAACGGATTATCTAATCCATACGAGTATCCTTCCTATTTTTTTTTAACGACCTATCAATCCTTATGGGATCATTTAAGGTCATAACCAATGATTTTTGGGTAAGGTTATTTTTATTTTTACAACATTTTTCTTTTCGATAATCAAGATTTATTGGGATCTGTTTTTAAAAGCAGGGTCCCTATGTCCTATATATATATATAGATATATATTTATATATCGATCTATAGATATAGATAGATATATTTATGGTCAGGTGCCCCTGCCGTTCTCCTCAGTGTTCTTGACAAGCTCCAAAGGAGAGTCTGTAATGTGATAGGTACTGATCTGGCGATTCGACTGCAGCCATTTTCCCATCGTCGAAATGTGGCCTCCCTCTGTCTCTTCTATAAATACTTTCATGGCTTCTGCTCGGATGAGCTTAAGTCACTGATGCCTCCTCAACAGGTGTTTACCCGTGCAACCAGACTGGCAACTGGGTCCCACCCATTCACAGTCTGGTTAGCCAAATGCAGACGACAATTCTACTCCTGCAGCTTCCTCTCTCGCACTTCCCGCCTGTGGAACTCACTCTCGTATTCTTGCTTTCCTGACGGCTACGACCTCCAGAAATTTAAATGCAAAGTTAATACTCATCTACTAACCACTGGACTCTAGCTCTCTCCCCTCCCCTGTATAATCTTCACTTTCTCTCCGCCCATGTATCTGTCATTGCACCTGCTTTCTCAGCTTTCTATTGTTCCTTTCTAACTAGCTTGTACTTCTCACTCTTTTCTAATTAATCTTTTTACATTTATGTAAACCCTGCACATCAGTGGCGTTTCTGCCTTGCTCGGGGTGAAATGATTAAATTATATATATATATATATGTATATATATATATATATATATATATATGAATGAAATGATTTGTCTGAACATTATTTTTTGATCAATACTCGTATTCAAGTAGATATACTGTTTATAATCAAACAGTATTATATATTTATTTCTACCGACCTGATTATTTACGATAAATTTTTGTTATGAAAATGTGTGTTATTCGGCACAGACAAACGCACGCACACACACACACACACATACACACATACACTTATATATATATATATATATATATATATATATATATATATATATATAAGAAACAAAGCAGGGAACCATGGGATCGAACTCACTACTTAGTCATATCTTTTTAGCCAAGTAAATAGAGTGAGATGGGGAGTATGAAACTTAAATAAAATGTCATATTAAATACAAGCAAAATTATCTACATTCAAGCAGATTGATATCATACCTCAGATAGATAGATAGATAGATAGGAAAGGGAATTAGATAGATAGATAGATAGATAGATAGATAGATAGATAGATAGATAGATAGATAGATAAGAGAAAATGAGAGATATAGTCTTAGATAGATAGATAGGTGAGAGAAAATGAGAGATATAGTCTTAGATAGATAGATAGATAGATAGATAGATAGATAGATAGATAGATAGAAACACACTGATATAGATCGATAGCCTAACTGACTGATAGATATATCAGGATACATAAAACGGAAGTAGAGAAGGATTGAAGTGATAAAGGCTAAAGCGTAGTATTTTAAATGACAAAAAGTAAGCGACCCGTTTTGAAGGTCGTTAATCAAAGACCTACCAGATGCGGGTAGTTCTGCTTCTCGCCTCCATTCCATCTTGCTCCTTTTGGCTATAGCGTCGAACACCGGCTGACTAATGAGTCTAAATGTGATTCGGACGGTAATATGAAATATTTATCATTTACCACTCAGGCGAAGGTGAGGATGAAAGCGTCAGGGGATTGACGTACATTAGGCGGAAATACGCGCCTTTTTAAATGGAAGGCCAATTGTGTATAAACGACTGAAGTGTCCATTTTGAATACATACACGTTCTTATAAAAAAGAATCGGGACTTTCTATCTCTCTCTTTCTCTTTCTCTCTCTCTTTCTCTTTCTCTCTCTCTCTCTCTTTATATATATATATATATATATATATATATATATATATATACACTACCCGCCATAATTATTAGGCCACCCAGTTTTAAAAAACTGATGCATTTCATAATATTCTCAGTATTTCTGGCCAAGTGGGTAATTCTAAATAAAAATAAAATGGTTCTTTTGTTAATACTACCCAATAACATCTGCATCAAATGAACTGTTATGGTGTCTATTTTTGTGCTCTCTTCCCCATGCTAGTCTCTTCTTATTGGCTGGCCAAAGCAAAGGCTTTCTGGCTGCCTTTTAAAACTAATAATAACAAAAGAACTATCTATGTTCATTTAGAATCATCCACTTGGAAATAAATACTAAATATAGTATGAAATGCATAAGTTGTTTTAAAACTGGGATGGCCTAATAATTTATACCTGTAGTCTATATATATATATATATATATATATATATATATATATGTCCTTTTTTACCAATCAGGAAGCTAATGATTTTCTCTATCATCCCATATTCTTGGTTCCCATATTGTATTCACTTCTATGCTTGTCTAGTTTAGAAGATTCTTCTGGCCTAGCATATGCGCTATTTTGTTTCGAAATTCTAAATGAAATTCCTGAAGAAAGCCGGAATGTACAACGGTCGAAACGTCGTGAATATGACAAAAAAGATGAGGACAACAATGTAACAATGTAAGTTGTGCAAATACTACCTTGTCTCAGTAGTATAGGCAAACTATCTCAGTCTGTTTGCATTTCTCTTTCCGTCTGTCTCTAGGTGTTGTAATGGTTAGCAAGCTTGTCTCGCTAGAATCATTACAGTTAAGTTGTAAGTTCGATTCTCCCTTGGGGTCCCATACTTTCGGCCTTGTGCCATATCTAAGCTGCGCTTAGAAAATCATTTTCATATCTATTTACCACAAATTATTTCGGTATTTAATCTCCTACGAATTAGCAGTCTTCTGTAGCCACACACTATTCAACGTCATTTTTGTGATGGAATCTTTAAACAGATACTCGTTTGCGAGGTGTGGGGTCGAGAAGCATTCTCTTGGATTTCTACGACATATTGGAATTTTGTTCTTTTCAAGTTGAATTTGATGTTTGCAAAGAAGAAAAATGTCGCAAGAATTGATATCTTCGGATTATGATGGTTGTCGAACTTGGTGAATGTTGTCCTTATTTCAAAACTGCTGCAGAAAGCATGGTCACTAACGAAACGTCTGTGTTGTGGCGAGACGACTTAAGTCAGTTAAGTGTCATAAAAGCTTGGGCGATCATGACTCGAAAGAGAACATTTTTCCTCAGTAGCTTACCATTACTTTCTGTGGTAGACTGGCTTCCAGAACAGAACCCAATCTATCATGTTATTTAACCCATAGCTGGAAATAATCGACAGATTCATATCTTCACGAATGGTATTTGCGTGTACGTGAATGCAACGAATTCAACTGGAATTCGAACTTGGTTCTCTGATTTCTCGTTCCGAGCCGATATCCACTGCACTACAATTCACCTCCTTAGACGAACTCACTCTACACATTTCTTTCCTAAGCACTACTATAAGCAACAGAAGCTTGCGAGAACATTGTATCTCAGTGTGATTTCTAAATCAGAAATTAATTAAATTTATCTCCTCCTGCAGAACAAGATTGCTTCAGAAATTGAGTAATATAAAACAAGTCGTTATTAATTACCATTTTTCAGATTATATTGTTGACATTTCAACAAACTTCATTGAAACAACAACAATTTTAATCATATAAACCCTAGTTCTGAAGCTAAGATTAACAGTAATGTCAGTAATATATGTTACCAAAATATTTAAGTCATCTACAAAAAGATTGAAATCTTAATTAAAAAACACAATCCAGTCATTGATAAATATAAATATTTAACAATCAATATTAAAATAAAATTTAAATTCCTAAATAATAACTCTTAATCTAACAACTTTCTACATGAGAGGAATTTCGTGCATAGATTCAGTTGCTCAATTGGAGAGGACATAGTAAATAATAAACAATATATAATATAATATAATATAATATAATATAATATAATATTGCATTCAAATTTTAATATAATATAATATAATATATTCAAATATTGCATTCAAATTTTGTTTTTAGTTGCAATATTTTTAGTGTGAAATGTCTTATTTTTTTTATCTTCATTAGATATCTTGTCCTTTATTTCAGCACCACCGCCCCAAAAATGCCACAAGTACGTAGAGGTTACTAAGAGTGAAAGTAAAGACTTAGAGGTTATTGAGGAAAGAATAAATGATTAACGGGATTCAAGAAGATAGAAGATGGCGATTCACGCAGCATTTTAAATTTTGGAGATTGTAGTTATCATGGAAGCAAGTAAACGGAAGGGGATTCTACGGTGGGGAGTATTAGAATAAAAACTGCTGAAGTAGAAGTGACGGTTACATTTAAACATTTCAACGGTAGAAGGTTGGGAGCTTGAAGCTAATTTAGTAAGACGTTTAAATTCATGTAGCCGTAACACCAGCGAAAGATAGATCTGGTAAAATGGTAGTTTTATAAAGTGTGCAAAATAGATTCTGACGAGAAAAATTTTCTGGCGCGACACAAAGATTCAACTTTCCTAGCACTAGATGCAGGTTTAGATTCGGCGTAGTCTTTCCCTTTCAGGTCGATTGAGAGAAAGTGGCCAAGGAAGCACAGTGTGTTGTTCTCCAGAAGACAACCATCAGCTGTGCTGATATCGGACAGGAAAGTTTCTCTAAGTTGGTTAAAGGAGAGCAGAGTAAAAGCAAGAAAAGAGTAAACAATAAAACTGTGGGACATTGATGCCAATCTAGTAGAAAGCTTCATGCAATCAGAGCGGCTGTCATGGAAATGATTATAGAAAAGTAAGAGAAAACATGACACAACAGTGAGAAATGAGTGAAGTCGAGATGCCAAGTTAAAATCAAGAACTTCGAGATGAATAGCAGGCGCACCTGACCAGATATGGCAACAGCATATAAAGCAAAAGCAGAGTAAAAACAAAAACAAAAACAGAAAAAAAACGAGTAAACAGTAAAGCGGTGGAACATAATGCAAGTACGAATGTGTTGTGGCCTGTTTGAGCCAGGAAGAAAGACACAGACACAAGAAGGTAGGTTCAACCAGAGTATTAAAATAACAGAACATGTATACAAAGTAGAAATGTTAATAGTCAGCAAATAGAAGTGTGCGTCCGAAATGTATAGTTTAGCTCCGTCTCGACTGACTCAAGACTGCCTCACGACTGCCTCCCCGGAAGTCACACAGTTTATTATTTATGAAGACGGAAGAGTTCATTACACTATAGATAGGGCACCATAATAGAATGGAAAATTTATACATGTACAAGATTGACACTGACGAGAAAAAGTGAGGCCAAGTATTCCCTAGAAACTGAAGAGTGAGGATACCATGGAGAACAATGAGCAACAACGAGATTTTGGAGATGATGGACACGAAATCGAAACTGATATTTAACATCAGGAAAATACTGCTGAAGTTTCTGGTACATGTAGTGAGGAAGGAGGGCTTAGAGAACCTGATGCTCACGGGACGGATAGTGGGAAGAGGAGATATGGGAAAGTAATGTGTGACATACTTTATAAACTTCAGCAGATAGATGGCGGAGCGGGGGTTGAGTGGGATAAAAGGAGGAGTGTTAAGACGTACACGGTATAGGACTATGTGGAGGACTATGATCACCTACGTCCTGCAGGGACACGGCATAAAGTAGAAGAAGAAGAAGTAGAAGTGAGTTGGACCCTCACTTGGTGCTACGTATTTTCAGCCACATCTAAGCTTTCCCTCTAAAATCCCTTTTGCACTTCGATGTGGTGTAAAGCTTTTCTCGCAAGATCAATTACGAGTGGATAGTGATGGCAGTCCTGACACGAAAAGAAAAATATAAGACCTCCTAAAAACAGTAGATGAAGAAAGTCGAAAGAAAGGACTTCAAATAAAATACAATACAAACCGAATGTATGGTCATCAGTAAACGGAGGAACGCGAAATGCCAATTGCAGGTTAGGGTTACTAAAATCAAGCAAGTACAAAAGTTAAGTACTTGGGAAGTGTTCTAACGGGAGACGGAAAGTGCGACACGGAGATCCGAAGGCGAATTGGAATGACCAAGGACGCATTCCAGAAGCTGAGCAGAGTATTAAGAGACAGGAAAATGTCTCTAGAAACAAAGAAGATAGTACTGGATTGCTATGTGATGTCTGTCCTTCAATATGGCAGTGAATGCTGGACAATATCATCAAAGATGATGTAAAAACTTGAAGCAAATGAAATGTGGTTCTACAGAAGGATGCTGCGGATATCATGGATCGAGCAATGATGAGATTTTGGAAAGGATGGAAACGAAAAGGAAATTAATACTGAGCATCAGGAAGAGACACCTTAAGTTCCTGGGACATATGATGAGGAAAAGGCTTGGAGAACCTGATACAGATAGAAGGAAAGAGAGACAGGCGAAAGCATCGGATAACATATTTGAAGGGCCTGAGCAGGTGAATGGCAGAGCGGGTTTTGGGTGGAATAACAGGGGAAAGTGCGCTTAGAGCCACCAGGGATAGGAAGACGTGGAAGGCCATGATCGACTACGTTTTGAAGGGACATGGCACATAGAAGAAGAAGTGGTTGCAGCGAATAATGGACAACGTTTTTCAAAGGTGAAGGAGAGATTCGAATCAACAGAAATGTTTCGACAGAAAGATGTCATAGGCATTTTCACACGAGCTGAATTTTTACTATGACCAAACTGACTCGTTTGACGAATTTACAACGCAAAAGCCATCCCAGACGTAATGTACTACAAATGTGCACTCATCGTGTCCACCATTAAAGTATCCTGATAAGCATAGTCATCTGATAAATTATTTATTAAATCAAAACATTTTTCCATTTTTTCTGAATTGACTGGGACGTAAATGGGAATCGAACTTGTAAGAAAAGCGGTGTGATCAAATAATGAAAACGATTGCGTCCACGAAAAACGCCAAAAAAACAAACAATAAAAGCCTTGCAGCATTCGCTAAGAATAATAACATTTGCGAAACTTTTAAGTGGGACTACCGTCATCCATATTAACGTTACTCACAAAACAATTTACATTCAGTCACTTATTTCCTGCCAAAATAAACATTTACCAGCCAAAACGAAAGAATAAATTATAACCAGGATGTAATGTCTCTAAACTAGACTTATTTATATAATGCAAAATACTTTTTATTTTTACTGTTGGGATGACAAGTTGAGTGCTTTAAATGTAAATCGGGTAGGAATCGGGTGAGTGGAAATATTAGTTCAAATCTTATGCTTTTTCACTTTTCTTTATTAAATTTAGGTGAGATGGTTGTTGTGGTGTAATGTACACTACCGGCCATAATTATTAGGCCACCCCAGTTTTTGAACAAAAAAAACAAAAATTTATTTCATACTATTTTTAGTATTTATTGCTAAGTGAATAATTCTAAATGAAAATAGAATGGTTCTTTTGTTATTACTTTGCAAAATTTTACAAGGCAAAGAAGCAAAGATGAACTCGTCCGAATTACCCTAAATTTTCTTCATTACATATATTTTAGTTTCATTGACGAAACATGTTACTGTGCATTATTAACAAAAAAACTATTTTATTTTCATTTACAATTATTCACTCGGCAATAAATACTAAAAAATAGTATGAAATACATCATTTTTTAAAACACTGGAGTGGCCTAATAATTATGACCGGTAGAGTATATCGATCTGGATCCGAATAGCAGAAAAGATTGGGTTCGATAGCCTTGGTTGGCAACCAGTCTACTGCAGAAAGTAATGGTAACATGTTGTGGAAAAATTTCTGGCTAGTCTGTCATGTCTTGAAATAAACATGATCGCCCAAGCGTGTATCAAGTATGGCAACTGACTGACTGACTTATTAAATCTGAATCAATATCTCTCATTATTCTTTTATTTTTTTCCTCCAACCCAACATTCTTAGCAATAGATGCGGCTTTAGATTCGATGTAGTCGGTTGAAAAAGTGAGGCCAAGTATTTGGAGGGTATTGCTCTTCGAGAGTCTAGCACCAACCATGCTGATGGCGTCACTTTTCGCCGACGGAATACGGAGGGAATGTAGGTGGTTTGATAGATATTCCGGGCTGTGAAGTTTAGTCTTAGCAGAACCAAGGGATGTGGCTCGTCCGGGCATTTCTATGGGGAAGCAAAACTCACGGTTTAAAATATCGGTCACCTGCAACGATGTGGTTCTGGATGGAGGTTTGGGGAATCTGATACTCACAGGTCAGATAGAGAAAAAGAGAGGCAGGGAAAAGCAATGCGTAATATACTTGATAGATTTGAGCAAATGGATGGTAGAGTGGGGCTTGGGAGTAGTAAAAGGAGAAAACGTGTTAAGAGCTACTAGAGATAGAGAGATGGGGAAGACCAAGATCGCCAACGTCCTGAAGAGACACTGTACATAGAAGAAGAAGAAGAAGAAGAAGAAGAAGAAGAAGAAGAAGAAGAAGAAGATGATTTATTTCGATAAAGTTCATTTGAGGGCGAAACGCATTGGTAAAAAAGTTTTCTATTGTTTTATATATATAAAAAATTTTATATATATATAAAAAAGTTTATATATAGAAAAAAAGTTTATATATAGAAAAAAGTTTTCTATTGTTTTATATATATATATATATATATATATATATATATATATATATATATACTGATGAAATGTGATACAGCGAAACAGATCTGTCTTCGGGTGACTATTTACGCTCTCACACCCTGATTGAACACACTGGAAAAAAGGTAGGCTTTGAAAAAACAGTAGCTACTCTAGCATCTACGCATCTTTCATTCAGTAATGAATTAGAACAGTCTTAGCTACTGGCGAATGTTTACATGGTATATCACACGCTAAAGGTCTGCGTTCTTCTACTGAGAACCTATAGCTCAGAGGTGTAATTTCCAACTAATGTCAGTCCTGGATAAAAGCAATCGGATGTCTAACCGTACCGATGAACTGTGATACAGCGAAACAGGTCTATCTGTGGATGTCTATATATATGCACCAGGTACGTACTACAGAAAAAAAAATTTCTCAAAACAGCTTCTTTTTTATTGTTGTTATTCTTAATATACTGCAAATTCTCTCCTCCAACCCATTCTTTGTTGTCGTTCTTTTTCTTTTTTCCTACAAAGTCTTCTTCTTCTTCTTCTTCTTCTTCTTCTTCTTCTTCTTCTTCTTCTTCTTCAAAAGATACACTTAAATGATATTCTCTTATTGAAAGTATCGATTTGGTGGGGCACTGGGTCCAACGTTAAAAAATCAGACGTCACAACAGATTTATGATCTAATTTCTTCATAATTGAGTTCGTTCCCACTTTTCCCTTTTTATTATCTCTTTCCTTCTTCTCCCGGCCACACACACACACACACACACACACACACACACACACACACACACACACACACATATATGTATATATATATATTACAACGTTGTTTTTGGATGTTTTGGATTAAATTCATTAGTGGAGGGGACTTAGAGCACTCCCAATTTGAAAGCAGACACCCTCTATCGACTTTTATTGATTTTTATGAAACAGTCAAAAATAGTACAAAAAAGACACTTATACTTAACACCAGGAAGAAGCAGAGGAAATTCCTGGGGAATATAATGACAAAAGAGTGCTTAGACAATTTGATACTCACAGAACAGATGAAGGTACGTATTACCTACCTAGCGAGCTTGGCGGAACAGGATTTAGGAGAGATAGCAAAAACTACCTTCAACCTATATGTATAATCTGTTATGAAATGTAAATGGATATCGTGTTTATACTTTGGTTCCATTCCCAAGCTGCCCCATTTTATAGATATTATATACAAAGGAAATATTCCAGAGTCCGAAAAAAATGTGAAACCCGACGCACTTCTGTTCCCAAAAATTTCAGATACAGGATTTTCAACATTTGTCTATACTTCTGAGATGAGGTAGTATTTATACTATTTACATTATTCGGACAATTGTCCTCATCTTTACTGTCATGTTTAACACGTTTCGGCTGTTGTACCCTCTGGCCTACTTCGAGTGCTATGAATTTCAAACCGAACGCTTTATTACGGTCACTGAGTTGCGAGTTCAACACCAGCCTACAGCAGTGGCGAACTAATAACTTTAAGATTTAAGTTAAAGGGAGATTATTACATGGCTACCAGAAGTAGCATGCCACATAGAATGAGAATGATATACCCTATACATCGTAAACATAGCAGTAAAGATGAGGACAATAGTCCAAATATTGTAAACAATGAGGATTTTAACCTGTAACCAATGATGCGATAATAATTAAAAATATTATAAAATGATTTTTTTTTTTTAATCATATCACCCCAAGCAAGGCAGTAACGCCACTGATGTGCAGGGGGCTACATAAGAGTGAGAAGATTAGAAAAGAGAAAACCGGAAACCGCATCCTAAACAGGAAACAAGAGATGAGTCTCTTCACCTGTTCAATAGATGTGGGTGGAGTGTGAACCGGGCGATAGTTTAGTCTATCTACACCAATTGAAAAAAAAAAAAAACGAAGTGAGAAGAAGATTAGAAAAGAGAAAACCGGAAACCACATCCTAAACAGGAAACAAGGGATGAGCCTCTTCACCTGTGGAGATGTGGGTGGAGTGTGAACCGGGCGATAGTTTAGTCTATCTACTCCAATTGAAAAAAAAAAAAAACGAAGTGAGAAGAAGATTAGAAAAGAGAAAACCGGAAACCACATCCTAAACAGGAAACAAGGGATGAGCCTCTTCACCTGTTCAATAAATGTGGGTGGAGTGTAAACCGGGCGATAGTTTAGTCTATCTACTCCAATTCTTAAATATTTCATAAACTACAGTCGTCAGAATGCATTTTATTGATTTAAACTGTTTTTATCAACGGAATATTTTGCAACTCACCTTCGAAAAAGATTGCTACAGTATATATTCCTGTATATATTATTGCATGATATATTGAGAGTGACAACTAATTATTCGACGTGCACATTTTCTTCATATATGTATAATATTTTGTTCTAACTTCCCGAATCTTTATTTTACAGCCATCAGCAACGCAAATTCAATAAATAACGATTCGAAGTTCGTTTTTGCACGAGGTGTCTGTATTCACACGACAACTGACTTACAATTAGGTTAAATCAGGAACCGGACAGAAATCTTTCAAAAATTATATTTTAAAATATGTGTTTTTGAAAGTTCTCTGCTGACAAAATAATTGATTTTTTAAGGGATTCTAAGCTTATTTATTTTATTTTTAATATTTTCACACAAAGCATTCAAACACACAAACACACACTTATATATATACGTCCTCCGCATATATATATGTGTGTGTGTGTGTGTGTGTGTGTGTGTGTGTGTGTGTGTGTGTGTGTACGTCTGCGTGAGTTTCTGTGCAAAATTTCATACAAAAATAAAAATATATTCGTAAAAACAATATAAATAAAGACAAATAAATTGTATCAGGGTAGGATACCATAGACAGAACATGTGAGCAACGATAAGATTTTGGATGGACGGCTTGGAGAATCTGATACTCACAGGTTAGATAGAGAAAAAGAGAGACAAGGAAATGCGTAACATACTTGATGGGTTTGAGCAAATGGATGGCAGGGTGGAGTTTGGGAGTGGCAACAAGAGAAAACGTGTTAAGGGATACTAGAGATAGGGAGATGTGAAAGGCCATGATCGCCTTTTCGGAAGGGACACGGCACATACAAGAAGAAGAAGAAGAAGAAGAAGAAGAAGAAGAAATGGGATTTAACTGAATAAAGTCCATTTGAGGACAAAACGCATGTTAAAAGAAAAGTTTTCTATTTTTAATTCACACACACACACACACACACACACATATACATATATATGCGCACGATACGTACTATAGAGATTTTTTAAATTCTCAAATCACTAGCGTATATGTAGTCGCACCAACATAACTAATTTTGTTTCATGAAGTCTTGAAGAACGAAACGCGTCATAAGTAAACTTTTTAATTTTGTCATACATTTTACTAATATGTGTGAGTGCGTGTGTCTGTGTATGTGTGTGTCTGTGTGTGCGTAAACCGAGCGTCTACACAAATATGATTATTCACTAAATATAAGGTTTAAATTGATACAATATGTGTGTGTCAGTATATATATATATAATATATTATATTTGTAAACGAGTTATTAAGCGACCTAGGTTTCTGCCATGTGGTGTCTTCGGGCGATCTGCAACTGATTTTACTTGTTTTTTTTTAAGAACTCTCACGTAATGAAGAATTTTTGAACGCGCAATTTTCAAAATTAGAAGAAATTATAACGTTTTTATCCATGGTTGTATGAAGCTAATAGGTATTCTATGGTACGGTTACACTTAGTTATAATTTCTGTTCTTTCATTCAGTAATTCATTTTTGTTTATGAATATCATAAGCGCTAACTTTTCTTCCTGGCACAGTCTACATATTTTGCCACCGCTGTAAGGCTTGGCTGTTTTTACTGTACTCTGGGTCTGGGTCTTTTCCATATTTTAATTTCAATTATCACACGTGGTTAGAAAGTTTTGTACAATTTTTTAAATTTTCTATTTTAAATGTAGACCTGTGATTGAACCGAAAAGAATACATATATATATATATATATATATATATATATATATATTCTTATAGTCGTATACCATGTATTCATACGTCAAAATATATATATATATATATATATATATATATATTGACGTATGAATACATGTTATACGACACGCTAAAGTCAACCTCCCTCTATCGAGCGCCCATAGGTCAGAGGTAGAATCTCCGACTGACGCCAGTTCGGTCGGGTTTCAATCCTGGGTAAAAAGCAACCGGATGCTTAACCGTACTGATGAGCTCTGATAGAGCGAAACATATCTCTCTGCAGATGACTATATATATTGTATACCTATCTTTATGCCGGAATAGGATGTTCTGATTCTTTTATATACGTGGACACTTTTGTACTAGGAGGAGAGAGTAATCGTACTAACTAGCAGTTCACTAGCAGTGTATCTACTTCATGCAACGTGCTAGTCTTGTATTTGTGATAGACTATTATTTCCAAACTCCGTTTTGTTGATTACTTTTGCAGTAATCTTTTAGCGTTACAACAATATATATGCAGGTTTCGCATTGTTACCGTATCAAAATAATTTTTTATAATCATCTCACCCCAAACACTGGTTCGCATGTGTTTACATAATAGGTGCTTGAAGAGAAAGAAGAACTGATCACAATAGGTGTTAGAGAATGGGAAAGAGAAGGACGGGAAAATTGGTGTGAAGAGTACTGCGTGCAAGTAAAGTGCAAAGGTAGAAGAACAAGGTACAGGGTGACGGGATGGGAATCAAGAAGATAAGTGATAGTTGACGTTTCATTCAAGTTCTTGGAGATTGTAGCTGTCAGGGAAGCAAATAGACAGAAGGGAGTTCCACAGGTGGGAAATGTGAGAAAAATACTGGTAGAATAGAAGTTGCGGTTACACTTGATTATTTTCACTGTAAAAGGGTGGGACCTTGTTGCTAGTCTTGTAGCACGAGTAAATTCGTGCAGAGTGGGCACCAGGGAGCTAAGCACGCCGGAACAAAATCCGTAAAATATTTCCAGAAGAGAGAGATGGAAGCCACATCTCGTTGATGCAAAAGCGATTGGAGTTGAGCTGCCAAGTTGGAATCGACTACATTGCAGATTCTCTTTTGGATTTTATCGAGAACCCCAAGATGAATAGCAGAGGCGCCCGACCAGACATGACGACAGAATTTAAAGCACGGGCGGATGGTAGATTTGTATATGTGTATGATGGATTCAGGTGAGAAAAACTTCCTGACCCGACACAGGGACCCAACCTTTCTAGCAGCAGATTTAGTTATTAATTCAATGTAGCTGTTCCACTTGAGGTCAGCTGAGAGAGTGAGGCCGTGTATATTGCGGGTCAGCGCGCGAGCAATAGAAGACACGGCGGTAGAAGAGGCGGTCGCGGTGCCGAACAGTTACGGCCCGCAAACAACCGAAGACACGACGCGGCTAGTCGTCCGACAACCATTTTCCACCGAGAGAGACAGACGGAACGCGGCGGACGATTATCAGCGGCGGGCCAGCAACGGAAGACACGGCGGCAGAGGATGCGGTCGCAGCGTCGAACCGTTAAGGCCTGCAAACAACGGAAGAAAGACTAGTGTGATCCTTGCTGATGGGGAAGGTAGGAAAGATTGCCTGTGGTGGTTAAAGGATATCAGCTTCGTTTTGGTAGCATTAAAATTTACGAGTTATGTCTTACCCCAGTCCACCATTAGTGGAGGTTCTTTCCGAGAGCAATAGCACGGTTTTATTTGTCAGCATCATCAGATTTCTTATCAAGCAGGAAAAATTGTGATGTCATCAGCGGAGATGCCTACTTGAGATCTGATTACATCAGGAATATTCTTGATGAAAATCATATAATTTATAGGACCTAGGACAGAGCCTTGAAAGACACCCGCGATTGTATGATAGGATCTTGAAGCATGCCCGTTCAATACGATCTTCATTACGCGATCTGATAGGAACAATTTGATTAAGACAAACAAGCGTCCATATATACTGTTGCCCTGCAGCTTGCACAGAAGGACAGATCAAATGCTTTGGAGATATCCAGGGCAACAGCTCGAGCTTCACTGTTCTTATCAATAGTTTGGTATATATACTCCGTGAACGGTTATTAGCATGTCAGCGGCAGACCTGGCGAAGCGAAAGCCATATTGTCCGTCGGAGAATAGGCAATGGGCTATGAGATGTTGAACCACTTTAGCATAAATTGATGAATAACCTCAATTATGAACACGATAACCATGTGCTTACCATGTTCAGAACTTGACATACACATGACTCTATATACATAAATTTACACATATTTATTTACAAGTAAAGCAAAATTCATTCTTGATAATGGCTAAAATTATAGACGATAGCGCTCGAAAGTACATAACCTTTGGATAATTTTTGTATAATTTGAGTTCTGAAAAGAACAAAAAATGATTAGAACACATGAAAAATTATATAATAAAACTTAATAATAATACCCTGTCTGTCATTTGATATGAAACTTGTATGTAAGAGGGATTGTTACTAAAATACACTATATATATATATATATATATATATATATATATATATATATAAACTTATTTATAAATGGAACTTTGTCTGTGTGAGTGTATGTCCGTTATTTATAGATTCCGAAACGGCTGAACCAATTTTCTTGAAAATTTACACAGTCGTCCTATAAGCGTCTGCTAGTGTTCTTAGCTAGGCTTTGTGTCGCGGTACCCCCGACAAATATCGAAAATCGATAATCGAAAAATCGGGTTTTAGAAGGAGTGGCCCGATTTTAATCAAATTTGAAACACTCATAGAAAAAGACATAAAAAACGATATTCAGAAGTTTCAAGGTTGCAGTTCTTACAATAGTGCAGAAAATCGATAATATATATATATATATATATATATATATATATATATATATATATATATATATAAAAGGCAAGATGTTTGTGTGTGTGTCTGGTTATCTGCCTGTATGTCTGTATTATTTTCAGCCCTTTTATTTTTGTTTTTGCTTCGGGTTTGGCTCTAAGTAGGTATAATTGTAGTTCTTAGTCTCAGCCATGATACCATTTATTCAGAGGACTTATCTAGCCTTCAAAATTCAGTTTACGACGAAAAAACTTATTTGATATCGATACCAGGAAATCAAAATTTGACTTACGTCCATTCATTTTCTTTCCGTCTACCATTTCGCTTTAACTGGAAACAACTATCGCTTTTTAGTCTTTCGTGCCAACGTCCAAAGAGTTTAAGCTTCAAGACCATGGATTAGTTTTATAGCTTCCATTACACCCGATCAACGCCGGCTATAGTGCTAGTATATATATAAAGGTGACTTTGCAAGCAATATTCTGCCCGTTCATTCGTCGGAGAGTTTCAGCAATTGACTGCTTATACATATCGATTTTCTCTTGTTTTTTTTTTGTTGTTTTGTTATTAAACTGAAAAGCAGTCTATCAATGCGAAGATATGAATAAATGTTTGCTCTTCCAAAAATCTCTTTTTATATATCTTACATATGTTTAACATGATTAGTTATTCTGAGTCATTTCTTTATTAATCATAGTTACGATATTGTTTGTCATCGCCCAAACGCAGATGGTTGGATTAAAATCTGCCTATGTTTTTTATGGATGTGTCATGAAGAATGACAAAAGAAAGAAAGATAAAGAAAAAAAAATACGAATGAGAAGATTCCTTAAAATGTTTCAATTTAAAAACCCTTTATACTTGGGATTTCAAAACTACGGATTTCATTTGCGGCTTTGAGAAAAATGATGTATTATTTCTCCATTTTAATTTTAGTTTTGCGTGTTATTTCTTTCTCATTTCGCCGACCGCACATTATAGTAGGGTCAGCTGGGCACTGTCTTTGAGAAAAAGAATACCATGACGCAGTTCAGTCAGTTAAGTGCTATAAGTGATACACGCTTTGAATGAGACATGACTGAGTGGGCATAAGATTATCCCGTACTAGGATGTCATTGCTTTCTGCGGTAGACTGGTTGCCAGCCAAAGCTATGGAACCCAATCTGTCCTATTATTTAACCCATAATTGGTGAGAAGAGAGGGTTAATACCTTTCCCAAGGGTATTTGTGCGTAAGTGAATTTCCACCGGGAATTTAGAAACGTCATGCTGTACAAATTGGCATTCGCACCCGAAGCTTCAATACGAACATTTCAGAGTGTTTGAGTGTCAATCCGAGATGAGTGCAGAGGATTTAGAAACAGTTGGATGAGTCTAATGATGATTACGAAGGTAAGGCAGATCAGAAAACTCACTCTGATACTTCTGATAAGAAATGAACTCTCGAAATTGTTGCTGAAGATCTCAAACTAAACACGGAGACCTACATTAAGAACTTTAGAGAGTTAGTGACTGCTGGAAGACTCTTTGTCTGGCAACAGGA
>JBBBDQ010000410.1:3580000-3607500 GCA_037127315.1 Ascarosepion bandense | reverse complement strand
CGCTTTTGTAACGGTGTTTTATTTGAGCGTTCACGTGACAGGGAATTTATGAACGCGCAAATGTACATAAAAATACCATCAGATCATATTGAGAAAATATTACATTGCCGAAAATCTATAGTTTTCCACAATGGTATAGCATGGATCACGAAATCCAACAACGAAAGCATTCGATGTACCACAATGATCGTATGATGGAACAGAAATCTCAGAATTTTTTTTTTTTATAATCATTTCACCCCGAGCAAGGCAGAAACGCCACTGATGTGCAGGTGGTTACATAAATGTAGAAAGATTAATTAGAAAAGAGTGAGGAGTACAAGCTAGTTAGAAAGGAACAATAGAAAGCTGAGAAAGCAGGTGCAATGACAGATACATGGGCGGAGAGAAAGTGAAGATTATACAGGGGAGGGGAGAGAGCTAGAGTCCAGTGGTTAGTAGGTGAGTATTAACTTTGCTTTTAAATTTCTGGAGGTCGTAGCCGTCAGGAAAGCAAGAATACGGGAGTGAGTTCCACAGGCGGGAAGTGCGAGAGAGGAAGTAGATTAATGGGAATATGCATTTTAAATAAAATAAACAAAATAATCCATATTGACAACCACGGATTAGATAGAGATGACGGATGAATAATAGCACCAGACAACAAAAGAATGAATGATAAAATAAGGAAACAGATTTTTAAATTATTCAAAGAACTAGATTTTGATATTACAGTGGACACACATAATAAAGTGGTGCAATATTTAGATGTAGAACTTAATTTACAAACTGGAAATGTCTCGCCAAACATGAAACAAACATTAAGTTAAAGTACATAAATACAAAGTCTAATCATCCAAATAGTATGAATAAACACATTTACAAAGGCATAGAACACAGACTATCTAATAATTCGTCAAATAAATCAATATTTAATGAAAAGAAAAATATATATGAGGATGCACTAAGAAATTATGCCCATAAAAACATTTTACAATATAATTCTTAACCAAACAGACAAATCAAAAACAACAATAGACAACATAACATTATCTGGTTTAACCCACCATTTAATTTAGAAGTAAAGACGAAAATAGGACAAATATTTTTTAAACTAATAGACAAGCACTTTCCAAAAGAATCAGAATTAACAAAAATTTTCAACAGAAACACAATGAAACTAAGTTATAGTTGCACTAATAATTTAGATAGTTTCATAAAAAACAAAACGCCAGAAACTTAAATATCATCGTACAAAACAAAATCACCAACAAAAAATGCAACTGCAGGGACAAAAATAAATGTCCACTTCGAGGTCTCTGTAACACAAAAGAAATAATTTATAAGGGAGAGGTACATGACTTAGATGGCCAAAACAAAATATATTTGGGCTCAACCAAAGACACCTTTAAGATCAGGTGGTTCAACCACAGATCTACATTTAAAATAGAAAAATTAAAAAAACAATACATAATTGGCTAACCACACCTGGAAATTGAAATTAAAATATGAAAAAGACCCAGACATAACGTAGAGCATTTTAAAAACAGCGAAGCGGGGACAAATATGTAGACTGTCAGTCAGTTAAGTGCCATACGTGAAACACGCTTGGGCGATCATGTCTCGAAAGAGACATGACTGACTGGGCAGAAGATTATCCCGCAGTAGGTTGCCATTGCTTTCTGCGGTAGACTGGTTGCCGACCTAGGCGATAGAACCCAATCTGTCCTGTTATTTAACCCATAACTGGAAGGAAGAGACGGATTAATACCTTTCCGAGGGCTATTTGCGCGTAACTGAATGCAGTGAATTAAACTGGAATTCGAACTCGGCTCCCCGATTTCTCGTTCCGAGCCGATATCCACTGGACCACAACGCACATCCTAGACTGTAGACTGTGCCAAGAAGAAAAATTAGAAATTATGATATACCCAAATAAAGACGAACTGTTAAATGAAAGAACAGAAATTATGACAAAATGTATCCACACTAAGAAATATCTCTTAGGTTCATACAAACATGGATGAAAACGTCATAATTCGTTTTAATTCAAACAATGCGCGTTCATAAATTCCCTGTCACGCGAACGTTCAAATAAAACACCGTTACAAGAGCATTCTTAAAAAGAAAAATGATAAACGGTAAAATCAATTATTAAAAATCGCCTGAAGATACCACTCATGGTAGAAACCTGGGTAGCAAAATAACTCCTTTAAAAATGGAAAACATATATATATATATATATATTAATTAAAAGCCTGATAACTTACTCGGAGTCATTTATTTAGCTAATTTTTCTTGTGTTCTCATACTTTTCTTTTTCTGGACCTAAATTGTGTAAAAATTATCCGATTTTTCTGTTTGCCTGAGGGCTT
This sequence comes from Ascarosepion bandense, assembly GCA_037127315.1. NCBI lineage: Eukaryota > Metazoa > Mollusca > Cephalopoda > Sepiida > Sepiidae > Ascarosepion > Ascarosepion bandense. The sequence continues at coordinate 3,605,146 of JBBBDQ010000410.1, read as the reverse complement.
TTGATTTTCCTTTTAGACATTATTAAGGATGAATTTTATTTTTATTTTTATTTTTAACTGAATGTATTACTGTTTTCTGAATATATCTAAGTTATAGGAATGTAGTATTTTCCAAAGACGGGCCGCATATTGTATCCGTATTCATAGTTGATGTTATTGTGTGTTGGCTTTTTCCTTTCTTATTATTTTTAGACTTATTGTGGATGCTTTATACTCCAAACACGATCCGCATATTATGTTTGGAGCTCTGGTTACCTATATAAAAAGTCCATATATTCAGTTAAATTCGAAAATAAATTCTTCCTTGATAATAGTTAAAACTTTGGTAAAAAAAACTCGGACATATAGAACGTTAAAAAATTAAATAAAATACTAAATACCGATTGTATAAAAGAGAAATTGCTACGTAAATACACAATATATATATATCATCAACTGAAAATAAAATAAATTTAATAAACAAAAGTTACTCTCTTTTAACATTCGTTAAATTTAACCCCCAAAATATTTAATATTAATTTTTAAAATTTTTGTAATTAATTATTTAATTAATCAATTTATTTATTTTTGTTAACTCTAACGATTTTAATTTCATTTTTAATTTTCGATATAAGCTAAATTAAAATTATAAATTATTAATTATAAATTATTAATAAATGAAAAAATTGACATCCCAGATTTATAATTTATAACAAACATAAACAACGCTTTTATCAGAAAGCAAAATTCAAATCTAAAAACGGTTAGTTCATAATATGCACCTGATGATTGCGTAGTGCATGAAACTCAGAGTCGTGCTTTAGACGTAGGATAATATATATATATATATATATATATATATATATATATATATATAGATATAGATAGATAGATAGATAGATAGATAGATAGATAGATAGATAGATAGATAGGGGGTATTAGTGGAATTATTGGCTTGTTTGGGGTGGATTGATTAATATACAGAGTGTGATGGCTAAATTGACGCCATTTTATATTTTTAATTTCGCGCATGCGTGTTGTTTATTTTCTATTTTGTCGTCTGCAAAGTATAGTAGGGGGAATTGGGCGACATCTGTAACAAAATGAGGAACATGACGCAATTCACTCCGTGTATCTCGTATAGCCCTGAAATGAATGGACTGTACGCTAAGATCACATCATTGTAAAATGATGTGATCTTAGGGTACAGCATGTCTTTTCAAAGTTTCTGATGTACTGCTTGGCATTCGCACCGGAATATCTAATACGAATATTATTTCTCCGGGGAGAGTACAGAGAACTCGGAAAGAGTTAGATGATATATCAAGTCAACATTGGTGTAATCACAATTGCTGGCGCGGTAATGCCTCCATCCATCCTTCCATAACGCATCAGATAACACGGAGGCCTACATCAAGTGTCTTGAGAAGGTTGTGTTGCCTTGGATCAAGAACGTTGCTGCTGGAAGACCCTATATCTACCATAAGCTACACAACACAGTCACTGCTGTCAGGCAATTTGACATGAGGTAGGAAAGTAAATTAAATAGGAAACTTTAAAGGAAACTTTATGCAATTTATATTATTGAATATATTCCTTTAGGAAGCGAACTTTCCTCTGGTTAGTAAGCTGATAACTAGTTTTGAAAATATACGCAACCTTCAAATTTTACGCGTTACTTCGAAATTCAGATGGCAGAACCAAACTATTTTTTAATTATTTAACCCCAATCAAGGCAAGAAAGCCACCAAGACGCAAGAGGTTACTGCGTATTAAAGAATATGAAAAAAATATTAAATGAAAGGACAATAAAAGAATAAGGATGACGAAGACAGAAGATAACGATTGACACTGCAATGACATTTTTGAAGCACAAAGTTTACTGGAATGCAAGAAGTGCGATAGAAGAAACTGTTAGCATAGAACTTACGGCTACATATGGTCATTTCAATTGTAAAATGATGAGATCTTATCTCTAATCCAGTCATTTCAGGGCTATACGAGATACACGCTTGGGCGAATATTTCTCGAAAGAGACACGATTGAATGGGCAGAAGATTTCCTAGTAATATGTTGCCATTATTTTCTGCGGTAGACTGATTACCGATCAAAACTGCAGAATCTAATTTCTTCTGCTATTTAACCCATAGTTGGAGAGAAACGAGATGGATTATTATCTTTCACAAAGATATTGGCGAGTAAGTGAATGCAACGAATTCAACTTGGAATTCGAACTTGGATTTCCGATTTTCCGTTCCAAACCGATATCCACTGCCCCATAACGCACATCCAATCTAGCCAATCAGTTAATTGTCGTACCTGATACACGCTTGGGTTATCATGTCTCAAAAGAGATATGATTGCCTGGGCAGAAGATTATCCCGCAGTAGTTTGCCATTAGTTTCTGCGTTAGACTGGTTACCAAAGCTATAGACCCCAATCTGTCCTGTAATTTAATCATAACTGGAGGGAAGAGACGGATTAATACCTTTCCTAAGGGTATTTTTGTGTAAGTGAATGCAAAGAATTCAACTGGAATTCGAACTCTGCATCCCGATTTCTCGTTCCGAACCGATATGCACTGCACCACAACGCATATAAATTCATAAAATCTTACTATCATAGAGGAAAGTTCATCAAAACAATAATCATGAAAAGATAGAAAAGGCAGAGAGAAGCTACGTTATAATGGTGGAAAAGGACTAAAAACCGAGATGCCAGGTCATAACTAATAACATTGCAGATTATTCGTTGGCTTTCATCAAAATCTCTAAATATATTGTTTTCCAGTCAAGTTTGATCTTGAAAAATGTATTTGTAACATCAATTCTGACTTCTTAATTTTTATTCCTTTGTTGTTCTTACTCCTTAACAGTGCTTTAATTTTTCTTCTATTCGTTCACAGCCAGCACCCCCATGCGGCTTAGTATCTTTCTTGCCTTACTTGGAGTGAAATCATTTGAAAATATAATAATAACTGAAAAAGATTTCAAATCTCAGACTGCAATTCTCAAGTTTTATTTACACTTGGCGGAATCTAATTATTTCGTTTCTGTTTTGTTCGTCATTCTGAGTCACACTCATTAATCATGAATTCCAAAGTATTTATCATCAATCCAGCTGGGAAAACTATGATATCAGGTCACATCTAGCTGTTCGAAATCATCGTTACTTCGCGATAAATTTCTTTCAAGGCAATAACAGAAAAATGCCAACTTCTATAGTTCGTGGAATCATCCAATTTAAGTATCGAAGCTACCTCCAGATCAAAGATTTCGCAACAGACGTAGGGGGCAACTCTACAGCTTCTATTTCTATGAAATCTGTTCCCTGCTATGTTATCCTTATTTATTTCAATCATTTCACCTCTGAGAAAGGAGATAAAGTCACTAAGATGCAAGGATTACTCTGAGTGAAAGAATCTGAGAAAAATAAATCATTAAAGAGAGATGCTAATAAAAGACATGGTTCAGGATGACCGATAACGATTAACGTTGCATATAAATTTTTGAAGATTAAAATTGACCAGAAAGTAATAAGCTGGCAAAAGAGTTACACAAGCGAGAAATGCGATAGAAGAACTCTCACTATAGAGCTTACGGTTACATCTAGTCAGTTTAACTCTCAAATGAATGAGACCTTGTCGCCAACCTAATACTGCGCTAAAATCCATAGAAAAGGCGCGGTGAATCTGCAATACGGCGGTCAGGAAAGTGACTGTTGCCGAGATGTCAGGTTAGGACCAGTAACATTGCTGATTCCTCAGAATTTTATCAAAATATTTCCGAGTAAATAAATAGAGGGAAGAAAATACATATCAAAGGCAGTGCTTGATTTTAAAGAAAGGAAGGGAAAAAAAGAAAGAAAGAAAGAAAGAAAGAAAGAAAGAAAGAATAAATTAGAATTACCGAATAAACAAGAAATCCTGTGAAAATTTCACGATTTTCCGTTTTTAAATATCTGGTTCAGGTTAATTCCCAAGTTAATGATTGAATAAGCTTCTTGCTAGTTCCACAACTATAAATTACATATGAATTTCCATGGGTAATTTATAGTTGCTGTGTTAAATATTTGAGTCTAACAAAAAACTATTAGAACAACAATACTAAGTATGAAAGCAAATCATTTTAAAGTGAATAGAAATGAAAATATTAAAACAATTAAGAAGGTATTCCCTTTCATTGAAGCAGGCATTAAACGTATGAGAGCATTTTCGCCAGCTGTGTCCCCCTTCTTTGTTTTTTATGTTTTTTATGTATACTTTCTTTGCCTCACGGAAACAAAACAATTTCTCTGATATATATATTTCTTCAGTTTTTACTCGCAACCAAAATAGAACGGTGTCTTATTTATCTGAAGTAATGGCGGAGCTCCTAAAGTGGTTGATATATCAAATATCTCAGATATCATATATACATACAAGTATTAGGCCTCCATCGGTCAGGGTTAACCATGAGTAGCATCCTAGTTGTCTGCTTCGCTGAAGCATCGGCGTCTGTGATTGTAGAAGCCGATGCGGGAGAGACAGTCTTTGTTGCAAGGGTTGCATTTATCTTTTGTTTCATTAAATTTTCAGTAATGCTAACTATTCCCGGTTAGCTTAATGAATAAATAACAGAATGTACAAGGTTGTCATCGCCGGGTGTGAGAGTGCGGATAAGTTCCCACTATATATAAAATACCCTCATGGCATGCTTGTTCAAGTAACCACTGATAACTAAGTTCAGCCCCTGGCGTGCTCGTCGCGTTTCTACTTTTACAGACAAGAGAAGGGTTGAAAGGCGGGTCACTAGCGCCTCATAACCAGTTGTTTCGGGAAGGTGGAGCTCGTCAGCCTGGGAAGGCAGTTCACTTAGGGGAAGGAAGATCCTCATTTTAAACCTCCGCTGCCTTGTGGTTATATACAGTCATGTAAAAAACTTCAGTAGTAAACCTCGAGGTAAAATCAGGAGTCGGAGTCCCTAAGGCGGTTCGCTGTTGTATTCAACTAGTTCTGGCAACTCTTGCGACGACACTGGTCCCAAATTGTAACGACCCTTTCGTTCCTTTGATCTAATCAGTGACGTGAAGAGTGGAATCGTGATACATTTAGCAACAGCCTGTTCTTCATATAACATTGCCCAGGCTTTCATCCAACCATACTGCACCAATATATACATAGATAAATACAAAAATTAAGTAACCTCAAATACTTATTATTATTATTATTATTATTATTATTATTATTATTATTATTATCTGCTGATGTGTATACAGTTTACTATGAAACTGTTTACGTTGTAACGAGACTCGTTGTCAGTGTTTGAGCCAAGATCAAAGCTTGGAACAACGTTTTGATTCACCAAGCGTCGCGTCCTTGTTATAAAACGTCCCGGAATATGTCACAAATTTTAATCGGTATTTGACGAAATGATCTCAGATCAAAGGTATACAAAAATGTTGCTTTTTTCTTTGATCAAAAACCATTTGAAATAACGCTAATGCTTGTCAAATTAATGTTTTATCAATTTCTTGTTTATCGATGAGTTTTACGGCCTTAAAATGAACTGGTCTTACCGATCGAAATCATGAAACGGCATAACAAAATATTTTTATATAGCTTCTTCATTTCTCCATAATATACTATTCGAAGTGGTGCGAATTGGCATGGCGAAGGGCGCGTTCCAAAAGCTGAGTAAAGTATTAAGACACGGGAGACTTTCATTAGAAAAAAGGAGTACTAGATTGCTATGTGATGTCAGTTCTTCAATATGGCAGTGAATGTTGGACTATCATCGAAGAAGAAGGAAAAACTTGAAGCAATTGAAATGTGGTTCTACAGAAGGCTGATACGGATATCATGGATCGAGCATGTGAGTAATTATAAGGTTTTGGAAAGGATGGAAACGAAAAGGAAATTAATATTGAACATCAGAAAGAGACAACTGATGTTCCTGGGAGATGCAATGAGGACGTGGGGCGTGGAGAAGCTGATACTAACAGGCCAGATAGAGGGAAAAGAGACAAAGAAAAGCAGAGAATAACATATTTGAAGAGCCTTAGCAGGTGGATGACAGAACGGGTGTTGCGAGATGTTACAGGAGAAAGCATGCTAAGAGTAACCAGCGATAGGGAGACGTGGAAGGACATGATCACCTACGTCCTGAAAGGACAAGGCACATAGAAGAAGAAAACATTGGATAACCCACGAATCAATAAAAAGTATTGATTCTTTCCCACCGCCGTAATGTAGATCTCCTGCGTCTTTTCTATAAAATTAAAAACAATCATAGAAATTTCTATTATTTTTTTAGCAGATAGATGACACTCATTAGTCATTATAAATCAAGTTTCATTATCTTTTATTTCGCCAAAATATGATATAAATAATCACTGAAACAATGAATTATCTTTTGTTAGTTGTTAAATCTAATCGTTTACTTTTCATAACTTTGAAGTGTGTACGTCAGGAAATTTAGTTATACAGAGTTAACAGAAATCACAATGGCCTGCAATTAAAATATTCACCAACAGATATTACACCATTTCGTATTATTCCTTAAGAGTGAATTTCTAAATACCACAAAAAGTCTAATAAAAATATTTCTTCCGTTCTTAACATTATATTTGTACGAAGGATGTCTCCATGCAATAAGGAATATTAAAAACAAAAATCGTCAATACATTTAATTATTACAGAAGAGGAAGACTTAACAAAAATAATAAAATAATGACAGGATTGCAATTAAAATATTCACAATTGGTATTACACCATTTTGGTTATCCCTTAAGGGTGAATGTTCCAAATATTAAAAGAAAAAAAAGGCAATAGAAATTCTTGTTCCGTTTCAAACGACATATATGTGCAATGCAAGCTTTTATGCAAAAAACAGTATTAGAAATGAAAATCGATCCCGGCTATAATCCTTGTAAGAAGATTTAACTTGATGTCTGTCCAAAATTCAACCTTTAATGTTTGAACAAATGAAAAGTAAACTGTATAAAAATCTTATTGAAGAAATTTGATAAACTTTAGATTTGTTGAATATGAATTTTGAAAAATATTTCCTGCCTTTACAGATCCATGGATTGGATGGAAAATCCCTTTTAAGTGCAGCCTTAAATTTGATTATTACAGACAAGATAGCGTTAACAAAAATAGGAAGTCAGTGAAGATTATATTTGTGCTAAGACTATCAGTCAGTCAGTTAAGTGCCATACGTGATACACGCTTTGGGCGATCATGTATCGAAAGAAACATGACTGACTGGGCAGAAGGTTATCCCGCAGAAGGTTACCTTTACATTCTGCGGTAGACTGGTTGCCAGCCAAGGCCATAAAATCCCATCTGCCTTTTTATTTAACCCATATCTGGAGGAAAGAGACGCATTAATACCTTTCCCAAGAGTAAGTGAATGCAAAGAATTCAACCTGATTTGTCGCTTCGAGTCGATATCCACTGCACCACAGCGCACATCCTAAAAGTGTGGAGCGGGGAACGACTCAGAAAGCGCTGATCTCCTCCTCCCCTATAAAAGGAGGATAGGAACGATTCTCAATGACAAGATCGCTATGATCAGAGCTACCCTCAGGACAATATCGGATTCACGCTCAGAGTCCAGCGCTGTAGCTCCTCATCGTGGTGTGCCGTCTGAACGAAAATATTAGACGTTCGTGTGATGCATACTTAAGAAATGATCCTTATAAGTATGATCGTAGTATTTCTGCAATAAACAATATTAAAATTAAAAATCGACCGCGGCTAGAAACTTTGGTAAAACAGATTTAAGGTCACATGGCTCAGTAAATAAAAGCGTTGGTAGGATCCTGTTACTTGACCTCAAAGCGTTGTGATTGCAATACCTGGCCATAGCACTGGTGAACAAAAACTTAAAGTTGAGTTAAAAGGGAAATAAACAAGACATCCGGAAGTGGCATGACTCATAGAACGAGAACAATCTACTCTAGTGATCAAAGTAAAAGGTTCAGCTCGAAATTCTAATCACCAGAAGAAGGTCGGAGCTTACAACGGCTGAAACGTCGTGAATATGGTAATAAAGATGAAGACAACAGTCCGAACGATGTGAATAAGATTTAGGAGCACGCCTGTTCAAAATTCGATCTTACAAAGAAAATATCTAAACTTATTTATAAATGGAACTTTTTCTGTGTGTGTGTGTGTGTGTGTGTGTGTGTGTGTGTGTGTGTGTGTGTGTGTGACAGTTACCTATAGATTCCGAAACGGCTGAACCGATTTTCTTGAAAATTTACATAGTTGTACTATAAGCGTCTGCAAGTGTTCTTAGCTAGGTATTGTGTCGAGGAACCCTTGATAAATATCGAAAATCGATAATCGAAAAAATCGGGTTATAGAAGGAGTGGTCCGATTTTAATCAAATTTGATACACTCATAGACAAAGACATAAAAAACGATATTCAGAAGTTTCAAGGTTGCAGTTCTAACAATAGTGCAGAAAATCGATAATATATATAAAAGCAATATGTTTGTGTGTGTGTGTGTGTCTGTTTATCTGCCTGTATGTCTGAATTTTTTCAGCCTTTTTATTTTAGTTTTATGCTTCGGGTTTGGCTCTAAGTAGGTATAATTGTAGTTCTTAGTCTCAGCCATGATACCATTTACTCAGATAACTTATTTAGCTTTCAAAATTCAGTTTACGACGAAAAAAATTATTTGATATCGATACCAGGAAATCAAAATTTGACTTACATCCATTCATTTTTCTTTCAGTCTACGATAATAAACTGAAAACAAATAAATATAAGTTTTGACAAAGCAATTTAACTATTATAATTTTTATCAAAAATTATCATAAATTGTTTTATTTGTGTTAATAAATAAATCGCAAAACATATATTTTTATGTTTTTACTCTTTTTTATCATCATAATTTAAGTGTGCCACGGAGATTTAACTACAGTTAAACCCTATGTTTGTCACGGGATTTTAAGTAAAGGTTCAAATATGTCACGGGATTTGAACTAGAATTTCAACTTTGCCATGATCCTGGGCATGACGGTAAACTGCATCCGGCAGCAAAGCCTCTGATTGAGAGGTTGTCAGGAGCATGGAACCACCTGTTAATTTCTGTTGTTCTCAGATCCTCCCTGACCCGTAGTGGTAGCACCTGTTAGGTTCCCAGCTATGGGCAAATAATAAACCCCCAAACTGGGGTCAAAACACTATGAAAGTTTAAAAATACACGTTGTAGAAATATATACATAAAAATAGACTTTTATAGAATAATATACAGTTTTGAAGGAAAAATATTACCATAACACATTTTTGAAGGAAAAAAATTATTCTCAGCAAAACATTTTTGAATACAAAACTAGAAAAAGTTTTCTAAAATAAGAAAGATAAAAACAAAAAAATTTCATTAAAATCTGACTAAATTAACCTTCTCAGTATAACTGAACATTTTTAAAATTTTTTTAAAAAATACCTTAAGACCCGACATTTTTGGCATTAAATAACCCACAGAGGTGTTGATATGCCGTTAAACAAAACTCAAACTCAAACTCAAACTCAAGTTTGCCATGGGATTTTGACTATAAATTAATGTGTGTCACGGGTGTTTAAATAGAAGCTCAATTTTGCCACGGTATTTTAATTATAGACCTAAATGTGTCACGGGAGTTTAAATATAGGTTCAAGTGTCTCGTGGAAGTTTAACTATGGATTTAAGTGTGCTTTTGAGGTTCAAGTATACTATGAGATAAATAAAAAAAAATGGTTGAAAAACATTAGAGTAGAGAATGGCTTTTCAGTTTAATGGAATATGTCGTTTTATTTTCTATCTTGGAGCACACCCTCTGTTTTGCAATGATACCATACTATAGACACTGCTTTTTAATTCCGTTTCATATCTTAACTTTATTATTATCATTATAATCCATCGTCTCTCGATAGAAGTAACTGATAGCAAATCAATATGCTCCTTCATATCCTTTCATTGTTAGCGTGTCTTGAAATCGAAGGTTAAAACGTACCGTTTAAGACTGACGAGTCTAGGTCAAAAGTCTCTTTGATCAGAGATTTTGTTACAATTTGTTAAATTGATATCAGATCAAAATCTGCAAATTTCAGCCGTCATTTCGCCGCAGGCAACGCGCCTGAAATGAGTATTTAATTATGAAGTAATCACTTAGTTTATGCGAAATTGATTTCAATTCAAGATTCGGCAATTTCAACCTAAACTATTGTTATTACTCGCAAAATTGATTTTGCGTCGAGTGTCTCAAGTTATGAGCACGATTCATTGTTACAGCCTTTGAAAGTAAATTTCTAATCAATAACCTGGAATAACGTGTCATTGATACGGTTTGAGGAAAATGAAGCACAATCAAGAGGTTGTATGACGGTGGCCTTTGTCTGTTTTTGTAAAATTGAGCTGGTATCAAAATGTTAAAAATTCTGGTCAATTCTGTTAATATTAATGCGCTTTAAAATCAATAGTCAGTTTAATAGTTTAGTGCAGTGTTTCTCTACCATTTTTCATTCATGGCTCACTTATAGAATAGCTAAAACTCTAGAGAGCACTTTAAATTTTAATAAGGAAAAATAAGTCATGAAATTTGGAAATGATAAAGAAGTCTCTTGAAAGGAACATTTATTTTTAAGGCATCACATCGTCTATGTAAGCGCTTTTTGTTTGTTTGTTTTTTCATGTAAACTGATTTATGAAGAAGTGCTATTTTCTTTTTTTTTACAGACACTGATGACTGGTTTAAATTCACCAAGGAAGTCAAAGAAAGACAATTATCTGTTCTTCTTTAAGGATTAAGGAATTTAGCATCCATTTTAAAATATCAAATGACAAAATATTAATTTAAACATTGAAGCCATATTCTTGGTTTCACTAGCTTTTTAAAAACAAAGCTTTTTTTTTTTAGATATAAAAACAATAGAGAAATGAATGTACTCTACCGTCATATTTGCGTAGATTATTACATATTTCCTCAAACGTACTTCCCCCTGAGTGTGACAGGAGGTAATATATATATATATATATATATATATATATATATATATATATATATATATATATATTGTAATTGTTGTTACAATATTTTATTAATTCATAGTATCACTACACAAAAATTTTCGCGTTTCGAAGCTAGCCATGTGTCTAGGCAGCTTCATTCTTCAGGTGATCTCGTTGATATGAAAATTATCTAGTTGGAAAGACCATTTATTTGTGTTGGATTTGTTTTTTTAGGTGATAGTGGGGTTGAGCTGTAATTTGAATTCTGTTGACCTTTTTAACATCTTAGGGTTAAGTGTTTGGGGGGTGGCTAAGTTTAGGATAGGTTTTCCTATTTATCTTGTCTGGTGGCGCCGTGGGTGTTGTTATTTGGTTTAGGGGTTGAGAGGTGTGGTTTTGTTTTGGGGCTGGTTACTTCCTCTTTAATTTTGGTTATTTTGTATTGGGGTATGTGTTTTTGTTTGTTTTTTAGTTTTTTACAGTGTCGATATTTTCTTTTATTTTTCTACTATTTTACTGTAGCTTGACTTTTTGCTGGAATCGTATAGTTTTTTTTCTGTTTATTAATAGGGTTGGTTATGTGTATTTTTTCATTTTGGTTGGGTTTCGTGGCTGGGGTGTTTATTTGTTTATTTAAATTTTAGCGAGAAATATTTGCGATGTTTGCATAGTACTGCTAATTCGTATGTACGGTTTAATAGGTCGCTACTGTTGGGGTACTGTAGAATGTGTAGCTTTTCACTTAGATATAAAGGGCAGATGTCTTAAAGTGAGCTGCAAGTTCTAGTTTTTTCTAGGATTTTCCATTTTACTTTGGGTTTCTGTTTTGAATCCTTTAGCTTCCAAAAGTATGTAGAAAGGGATGTTTGGTTTCGGTATAAGCTGTTTTTAAATGAGGTTAGGTGCATCTAACAGCGCTGCTTAGAGTTCTTAGCTGATCCGATATACACTTTATTTATAGTTGGATTTTCAATAGATGTTATATTGCATTGATAGATTATTGAGTTTGTTTTACATTTATTTTGTAGTGGGCAGTTGCTAGGGTTTCTACAATTGCACATGTTTTCGTTGTTGTGTTTGATTGTATTTTGGTTGTCGGTTTTATTTTGATCTACGTGTTGATTTAGAATATATTTGTTATGGTTTGTTATGATTTTTTCTAGGTTGTTTGTGCAACTGTAGCTTAGTTTAAATGTATTTTTATTGAAGATTTTACTGAGAGGGTTACTTGTGGGGAAATGTTTTTTAATTAAGTTCATGAACTTTTGTCCTAGCTTGGTGTTGATCATTTGGTTGAAAGGAGGGGTGTACCAAATGATTTTTCTGTTTCTATTTTTCTTGTTGTGCTTATTGTTTGTTATGTATTGGATATCTTGGTTTCTGTAGCCGCTTTTTTAATGACTTGTTGTAGAGACTTTTGTGTTTGTTGAATATTTCTTTGTTGGATGAGTTTTGGCTGATTCTATGTTCTATGGATGAGGGTATATGTTTGATTATACTGGGTGGGTGGTTTGGCTTTGGGTGGATGTATAGTGGGTATTCGTTGGATTTTATGTATTGTTGGTAAATGTTAACTAAATCTAGTGTGACATCGAGGAAGTTTGCTACTTTTAAATTTGTGTTAACTATTACTTTTAGGTTTAAACCTTTGAATTCTCTATGGATCAGTTTTCTTATTTTGTCAGTTTTAAAGTGTGTGGAGTTTTTTTACTATCATTAGACCGTCGTCTCTAAATAGCCCTATGTCTTGTGTGTTTATGTCTTGGTGTGCGGTGAGATTGTACAGTGTAAATAAGCCGATGAGATCGGAGGACTATGCGGAGTCCAGCGCACCCATTGTGATGTCAAATTGGTTTACAGAGTTATTTTTTATCCATTGTTCTTGGTTATGAATGAGAACAGATGTCTTGGCTGCCATTATATTATATTCGTCCTTTGTCAGGTCCGAGTAGTGTGTGGCAAATTCCAGTGCTAAGGTAAAGAGGTCCTTGGAGATTGACGGTTAGTAATCCACTATGTCAAATTGGATAAAAAAACAGTTGTTTTTTTCTTTGATATTGTTGAACCAATTTATGACGTCAATTGTGTTTGACCACTGAAGTAATCCATGTTTCTATTTTATCTGTTCATTTATTCATTCGAGGATCTTTTTGCTGATTTTACCAATTATATATTCTTTACTACAGGACAACATAATTATTGCCAAATATTAAATTAAGAAGGCATATTTAAAGAGTAAAGACCCGACAGGGATTTGTCTATATTTCTGAAATGAGGTAGTAGTTACATTATTCGGGCTATTGTCTTCATCTTTGTTGCCATTTGTACGACGTTTCGGCCTTTGTACGATCTAGACTTCTTCAGATGCTAAGAATTTCGAATCAATCACTGGGGTATATAATTTTCATACCTTGCGTAGTAGTAATGCCACGATTAGAAGTTATGAGTTATCTCCCTCTAACCCTGCAAGTTACTTATTCACCACTGCTGTAGCCTGGTATTGAACTGTGAAACGTCATACAAATGGCAACAAAGATGAGGAAAATAGTCCGAATAATGTAAATACCAGACAAGAAGTTTTATAGCTGGTAGTAAAGTTTGATAACTTGTAGTAAAAAGTATGAACTGAGCGACGCTGCCTCGGTATTAACTCTAACCCCATTAGCGTCGAGGGAAAGGTATATATATATATATATATATATATATATATATATATATATATATATATATGGTGTCTTCAGGCGATTTGCAATAACTGATTTAACGCTTACGTAACGGGGATTTTTTTGAACGCTCACGTAACGGAAAACGTAAAATAGAAAAATTGGCTAGCCACGTGTGGAAATTGAAATTAAAATATAGAAAAGACCCAGACATAACGTGGAGTAGAGTGAAAACAGCCAAGCCTTACAACGGTGGCAAAATATGTCGACTGTGTCAGGAAGAAAAGTTAGCTATTATGTTATTTCCAAACAAAAATGAATTACTGAATAAAAAAACAGAAATTATGACTAAGTGTAACCATAGCATAAAATGCCTATTAGGGTCATACAACTATGGATAAAAAGTTAGAACTTCTACTTTTTGAAAATTGCGTGTTCAAAAATACCCCCGTTACGTGAGCGTTCAAAAAAATCCCCGTTGCAAAAGACACCATATATATATATATATATATATATATATATATATATATATAAAGTAGAATCCTTTAAATTTGGTATGGTAAATTCCAATAGAGACAAACTCCATAGAGAACTCAGTGTTAAAATTCATAGTTAAATTTAACAGAGTATTATAACCAGGAAACAAAAGTTAGATATTTTTACAAATCCATTGGGAATAATATATTTCGCGGCTGGTTCCGCCTCTCGTCAGACCAAATTCACACAACAATGAATGTTTCAAATTTATCCAGACGAAATCAAGTGAAATATATATTCTTTTTAATATTTACTTTGTTTTTCCTTTTTTATATTTCACTTGACTCGGCTTTCTGCGGTAGACCAGGCGTATTTGCGCGGAAGTGAATGCAGGGAATTCAACTGGAATTCGAACTCGACCCTCCGATTTTTCATTCCGAGCCAATATCCACTGCACCACAACCCACATTTGTGTAAATTAACGCCATATTGTAGCTTTAATTTCCCGCTTTGTTAGTTTTTGATTTTGTCAACTGCATAGTATAGTAGGGTCATTTGGGCACCGTTTATGAGAAAAAGAGCACAATGCTGCAATTCACTCAAATTCAAATTTGCAAACGGCATGCTGCTGTATTGAAAGCGTTTGGAGTGATCATTAATGATGACTACGTCATGTCTCGATTCATCTTCTCACAGGGTCCCAGATTCATATATATATATATATATATATATATATATATATATATATATATATATTACGGAAATTAACGAAGATTAACGAAATGGTATTGAAAGAATCGACAATTTGAAATGATTTGTTTGAACATTATTTTGATCGATACTCGTATTTAAGTAGATATTCTGATTATAATCAAATAGTATTATATATTTAATTAACAAGCCGGTAGAAATCTAAACTTATTTATAAATGGAACTTTGTCTGTGTGTGTGTGTGTGTGTGTGTGTGTGTGTGTGTGTGTGTCCGTTATCTATAGACTCCGAAACGACTGAACCGATTTTCTGGAAAATTTACACAGTTGTACTATAAGCGTCTGCGAGTGTTCTTAGCTAGGTTTTGTGTCGAGGTACCCCCGATAAATATCGAAAATCGATAATCGAAAAAATCTGGTTATAGAAGGAGTGGTCCGATTTTAATCAAATTTGATACACTCATAGACAAAGACATAAGAAACGATATTCAGAAGTTTCAAGGTTGCAGTTCTTACAATAGTGCAGAAAATCAATAATATATATAAGGCAGATATTTCTGTGTGTGTCTGTTTATCTACCTGTATGTCTGAAATTTTTCAGCCTTTTTATTTTAATTTAATGCTTCGGGTTTGGCTCTAAGTAGGTATAATTGTAGTTCTTAGTCTCAACCATGATACCATGATACCATTTACTCAGAGGACTTATTTAACCTTCAAAATACAGTTTACGACGAAAAAAACTTATTTTATCTCGATACCATGAAATCAAAATTTTACTTACATCCATTCATTTTTCTTTCAGTCTACGGTTTCACTTTAACTAGAAACAATTATTGGTTTTCAGTCTTTCGTGCCAACGTCCAAAAAGTTTGAGCTCCAGGACCATGAATTAGTTTTAAAGCTTTCGTTACACCCGAGCTACGCCGGGCTATACTGCTAGTAGTAATATATAATACTGTTTGATTATAAACAGAATATCTACTTAAATACGAGTATCGATGAAAAATAATGTTCAAACAAATCATTTCATATATATATATATATATATATATATATATATATATATATATATATATATATACTTTGAATATACACTTTTTGGCCGCGCTGGAGGGCGTCGTCAGTGATGTTCTGAATTGGGTCATTGAGCAGTTTCGGGTCTTTCAATCTTCATACTCTCCTCAACAAGTCGAACCCATCAGAGCTGATCAGGCTCTGCTACGCCCCACTTCTGAATTAACAGCTTGCAGACACTGAATTATATTAAGCAAATCCATGCCCCTCTATTACGCATTTGAGTGGAAGTTGACAACGCCAATCTCAATAGTGTGAGCTCTACTTGAGTTGATTACGGGGTATTTTTTTATGTGGATGCTCGTCATATACTCGAAAGATAATTATGGGTTTTCCGGTTTTTCTTTTCGTTTTTCCTTTTTACTTTTTCACGTTTCATCTTCTCAACTGAAAATTACTGTTAGTAAAAAACAAAACAAAAAGAATAAACAAACAAAAAACAAACAAACAAGAAATAACCTTAAAATAATTCGAAAGTTACATTATTTTAATGATTAAAATAAAATTCACATAATGCAGAATGTTAAAACGAAAATAAATATATAATTATGTCGTTTGAAACATGTTAAACGAGTAAACTTAGAAAATTTGATTAAATCTATCGATTAACGTGGTAAAATTAACGTGTGAGATTAACAAATAAAATTAAATTTACGATTTTGATCGTAACGCGAAAAAAAACGGGTAAAGGGGTGAACAATGATGCTAATATATATATATATATAGTAGGAAGGAAACGAAAATATAATTGTGCATGAAAGAAAACGATAATGATGAAGGGACGCTTATGGGAGTTATAAATATACACTACACATTTTAAGGCAAAATTGTTTACTTGTAAACACATCGATTGCTCTGCTTGTGTCAACATTAACTTTAAAAAATTGGATTATGTTAAAAAGTAAAAAAGAAAATAGTCACTGTTCTGACTGATTTCTTTTTTTAATGATTTCACTACAAGTAAAGCCGAAAATCCCTAAGGCGCAAAGGGTGAACGCAGAAATTTAAAAAAAAAACTGGTATTAAAAAGTGTTATGGTGCCATTTCTACAGAGAATGGACTCTTCTTCCTCCATTAATACTAACCTGTGTGACTTCCGGGAAGGCAGTCGAGTTTTGGCTTTTTCGCATCTCTGTTAAGGTGATAGTGGGCGGCGTTTTATGATCTTTATTTTTCTAAATGCATTGTGGTAGCTTTCAAAACCTACCCATACACCAAATATACACAATGTTTCAAGTAAATTACAAAACTCTCTTATTTTATTTTGATATTTTGCGACACGTCATCTGTTTTCCATTTAAAGAGATATTAACCGACACTGGTATCGCTACAGCAGCAGTAAATGATAATTGCATACATGTTGATTAAGGATGGAAATTAGAATTTAATACCGTGTGTTCTTCCATATGATTCAACTTTTACTCACAACATAACTTCTGTTTCTGAAGATAAAATCATGAAATAATTTACATACATGATTAACCTTCAAAACAAAATTGCTTTCACTTAATGACCACGAAGAAAGCTTTTCTGATTGCTATCAGCATGGCAAATGCTAATCTCTAGAAGAGCAACTCTTTGCACTTTCTTGGATTCATGTTTTCTACTGACATGAAGTGCACTGACGATATTTTAAAAAAAAACCCAAAAACATCAAGTTCTACTGCTCGGAAATCTGTATCTCTGTGTCGTTCCAGACAATTTTTCGTCAGACTCCATCTTGCACATTTACAAATTTAATATTCGTAAGTGCATTGAATATTGCCGTCGTATATTGTCTGGTAATCTCAAGTGATATCTTGGGATACTTGACAAAATACGAAGAATGATCTGTAATGATATCGGTCTTGACCTGGCATCCAAGTATCACACAATTTCCCACCCCCTGGCTTCCAGTATCATCCTACAAATATATTCATGACAATAGTTTGGAAGAGCTACCGTCCTTGACTTGACTGAATGAATTGAATCTATTTCTCTCTCACTCTCTCTACCATTGTATCTCTTAGTATGTACATGCACATCTATCTATCTATCTATCTATCTATCTATCTATCTCTATCCTTCTGAGTCTCTCCCTCTCTTCCTCTCCCCATCTATCTATCTATCTATCTATCTATCCTTCTGAGTCTCTCCCTCTCTTCCTCTCCCCATCTATCTATCTATCTATCTATCTATCTATCTATCTATCTATCTATCTATCCTTCTGAGTCTCTCCCTCTCTTCCTCTCCCCATCTATCTATCTATCTATCTATCTATCTATCTATCCTTCTGAGTCTCTCCCTCTCTTCCTCTCCCCATCTATCTATCTATCTATCTATCTATCTATCTATCTATCTATCTATCTATCTATCCTTCTGAGTCTCTCCCTCTCTTCCTCTCCCCATCTATCTATCTATCTATCTATCTATCTATCTATCTATCTATCTATCTATCCTTCCTTGAGTCTCTCCCTCTCTTCCTCCCCATCCCCTATCTATCTATCTATCTATCTATCTATCTATCTATCTATCTATCTATCTATCTATCTATCTACTGTTAACAATAACTGCCTACTTTATCTTTGATTATCTATTGTGCCGAGTGTATTTGCAATTTTATTATTTCAAATAGAAATTTTTTTTTGTTTGTTTTTAAACCGAGTAAAATTATGTGTGCATTACTTTCGGATAATTATACTCAGAACCAAATAAAAACTTTGGAGAGTTCATTCACAAAAGTGACACCGCTGTACAATAGACATACTTCATCAGCTGAATTTAAGAAAATTTATTTGCATGTTTTTTATCGCTTCAATAAATTTCAATGCGGGGATGCTGAAATCAGCCAGGTAGGGAAATTTAAATAACTGGGAAGTGTTCTAACAGAGGACGGTAAGAGATCCGAAGGCGAATTGGCATGGCCAAGGACGCATCCCAGAAGCTGAGTAGAGTTTATTTTCTGTCAATATGCCCCATGAGCATAAAATAGTTCTTGTCCTAATACTTTGCACAGTACTATATATATATATATATATATATATATATGCTATTAAATATAAGAGACAATGAATGTCTATTATGTTTAATCATGAGCCGTTCTAAACGTCGTATTTTTGCTTTAATTTCAGTTGAAAATAAAAACAAAAATTCTCCAACATTTGGATAATTATTTATTGGTTTTCTTCTAAGCTTTCGGCTCACATGAGCCATCTTCAGAGAGGTTGTTTAAACTGAAATATTATAAAATCCACCATATATTTAAGTTTAAAGAACCTCTTTGAAGATGGCTCATGTGAGCCGAAAGCTTAGAAGAAAACCAATAAATAATTATCCAAATGTTGGAGAATTTTTGTCTTTATTTTCAACTGAAATTAAAGAAAAATACGACGTTTAGAACGGCTCATGATTAAACATAATAGACATTCATTGTCTCTTATATTTAACAGCATATGTTTAGAAAATTACTTGCTGCCTCGATATACTATATATATATATATATATATATATATATATACTAATGTATACTTGAGCAGCAATCGTTCTTTCAAACATCTTTCATTAAATAAGGCCGCCAAAAACGATTTATTTTTTATTATTTTTTTCAAGCATCCTAACATTTTTCGGTTTGTTGGTGACATGTAATATAAAAACTGTAGATAATTTTTATCGTCCCAAGCGCTTTCGGACACTTTTATAGCAATTATACACGAAAAACTACTTACATTTTACTGTTACCCGCTACATAAAATTTCCTGTCCACCCACAGATTTCGTTCTGCAACTTGTAATTAAAACAAAGATAATAATAACTGGCAAAAAGATTTCATTGTTTTACTATTGAAATATCTAAGCGTCTCTTCTATTCTGATAGTATTATTTCTCGCACTTCTCGCGAGCGTAAATCCCTTCTCATTTCTTGCTTTCCTGTCGCCTACAATCTTCAAATTTAAATGCAACACTAATTGCCATCTTCTGTCTTTCTGAAACCTGCTATTTTATTGACCTAGCATCTCACTTTTCGCTAAAGTCTTCTCATTCTTTTTCCACCCCCCATGCATCTTAGTAGCTTTATTGCCTTGCTTTGGACTAAATGGTTTAAAAATAGAAACACAAAATAGAACGACCAAGTAGTACAGCCATTCCTATGTGTTTCTTTTTTTTATACCTGCGTGACTTCGGGGGAGGTAGTCGTAAGGTAGTCGTGAGACAGTCGTGAGGTAGTCGAGACGCAATGTAATTATGTATACGTACACTTTCAATGACTGAATACAATATTATTCATTTCAATCTGAAATTCGTGCATATATTTATAAAAGAAAGTTAAATTTTTATCGATATTAATGAATAGAAGTAAACCGGTTGTTTAGCGTTTGCGATTCTCTCATTCTAATTTTCTTTTCAAAACATATTTTCCAATTTTCGGTGAAAGATGCTAGCAAGACAAAAGTAGTAATAAATTTTATGCTGCTAATCTTGATTAAATTTGTTGGACAAGTATTCATTTAATATAATATTGTTATTTTGGGACATAGATTTAAATACGTTATTAACAAAACTATAGCTGATGTTTACATTAGTTTTATTAAAAATCATTTATAGTGTCAGTGAATGATTAAAGTACTTATGAATTATATATATATATATATATATATATATATATCAGTTGGTAAGTTAGTTAAGTGCCATACATGATACACGCTTTGGGCGATCATGTCTCGAAAGAGACATAACTGACCAGACAGAAGATTATCCCGCTGTAGGTTGCCATTACTTTCTTCGGTATACTGGTTGCCAGCCAAGGCTATAGAACCCAATCTGTCCTGTTATTTAACCCATAGCTGGAGGAAGAAGACGGATTAATACCTAACCAAAGGCATTTGCACGTAGGTGAATGCAAGGAATTCAACTGGAATTCGAACTCGACTCCTCGATTTCTCGTTCCGACCCGATATCCACTGCCCGACAACGCACATCTATGCTATTTCAATAAGAAACATTGATTTAATCACAGAGATAAGCGGAAATAAATAATCTATTATATATAATGTAAAATAATTATCTATTTATCTACCTTTTTTTTAATATGTTGTTACCATAATTTTGTGTTTGATCCATCTTTATTATATTGTATATATTAATAAACTATAAAATAAAAAAAGTTGTCTTTCATTAAGAAAGAAAAGAGAAACAAACATCGCCAATATATCAAATCCCTCTTTTTAAAAAATATCAACACCTGCCTACTTTGTGTTACTTTGTGTATTTTGCTGAAGGAGTGCATTTACAATTTTGCCTTCTCAAATAAGAGGTTTTTGTGTATATATTTCTGAAAAGATCTAAACTTATTTATAAATGGAACTTTGTGTGTGTGTGTGTGTGTGTGTGTGTGTGTGTGTGTGTGTGTGTGTGTGTGTGTGTGTGTGTGTCTGCGTGTGTGTGTGTGTGTGTGTATGTGTCCGTTACCTATAGACTCCGAAACTGCTAAATCGATTTTCTTGAAAATTTACATAGTTGTACTATAAGCGTCTGCAAGTGTTCTTAGCTAGGTTTTGTGTCGAGGTATCCCCGATAAATATCGAAAATCGATAATCGAAAAAATCGGGTTATAGAAGGAGTGGTCCGATTTTAATCAAATTTGATACACTCATAGACAAAGACATAAGAAACGATATTCAGAAGTTTCAAGGTTGCTGTTCTTACAATAGTGCAGAAAATTTGATATCGATACCAGGAAATCAAAATTTGACTTACATCCATTCATTTTTTTTTTTTTCAGACTACGGTTCCGCTTTAACTAGAAACAATTATTGCTTTTCAGTCTTTCGTGACAACGTCCAAAATATCTGAGCTCCAGGAGCATGGATTCGTTTTAAAGCTTCCATTACACCCGAGCAACGCCGGGTTATACTGCTAGTATACGCTAAGTTTTGGATGTACCATCTATGCGCGCATTTATCTGCCTGTTGATAATTACAACTGCCTATTTTGGGTTTGATTGTGCTGAGTCTATTTGTAAAATTGATATTTCGAAAAAAGATTTAAGCTAAGCAATATATATATATATATATATATATATATATATATATATATATATATATATATGCATTTCTTCCGGATAACGATGGTCAAAAGTACAATCTCAGCACAAAATAAAACTTTCGATAATTTATCTGCAATATTTACCAGTAATATTGTAATCCCACTGAGTAATACTCATATTTCATCGGTTGATTTTAATAAAAATATTTGGATGTAAACTTGATATATGTAATTTGAGTTCGTTCGGACCGATCGTCATTCGTGGTCGAGACGTCTTAGACGCTCCAGATCGATTGGTGTTTTCTCCAATGTGGATAGGGGTCGCAGGTTCGCATCCTGTCGAATGACACACATTATTCTTACAAAAATTAAGCGTAAATAATCAGGCCGGTAAAAATAAATAAATAATACTGTTTGATTATAAGCAGAATATCTACTTAAATACGAGCATCGATCAAAAATAATGTTCTAACAAATCATTTCATATATATATGATTTGTTTGAACATTATTTTTGATCGATACTCGTGTGTGTGTGTGTGTGTGTGTGTGTGTGTATATATATATATATATATATATAAATAAATTTTTGTGTGTCTTTGCTCTACTATTGTATATTTTCTTTCGTACTTTTTGAGCACTTTTTCTTGTGTTTGGTTCCGTTTGGGGTTTTTTCTTTACTGCGGAGTATTGAATGGTTTGTTCTTGCTCCGCGGGTTTCTTTTTTTCTCCCCATTTATCCGACGTCTTAGTGCACCGGATTGTAACGGATTTAGGTTCTGTTGGTTAATGGTTTTTTTGGAGGTTTACTTTAGTATAAATTTACGGCCTGCATACTTACAGAGTCTATTTAATTATATATATATATATATATGTATGTATGTATGTATGTATGTATGTATGTATGTATAAGTATAGGATATGTATGAATAGAATAATATTCCGTCTCCAAATAAACACTATTCTTCAAAAAGTGCTCAAAACACAAATGAGAATTTGTAACATAAATATATTATAATATCACTACAAAAGGAGCTATTTTGTTTCGACACTACTTCGACACTACTTGTCCTATCAAATGATGAGATTTATTTCAAGTTTCAAAAGTTTAAAACTAGCCCAACCTCTATATGTCTATGTGACAATGTCTTCCTAATTAAGGGGGTTGGGCTAGTTTTTAACCTTTAAAACTCTTCAACTTGAAATATACCTCATCGCTTGATAAGACATAAGTAGTGTCGAAACAAAATAGCTACTTTTGTAGTGATATTATAACATATTTATTTTATAATTTCTTTCTCTCTCTCTCTCTCTCTCGCTCTCTCTCTCTCTCTCTATATATATATATATATACTTTTCATTTGAAATATTACGCGAACTAGGTTTCTACACTGAGTTGTGTCTGCAGGCGTTTCGCAATAACAGTTATTGCAAATTGCAAGAGCTATCGTGTTTCGGTATTATCAATAGTACCTCGTCAGGCAATTTCTATCTATCTATCTATCTATCTATCTATCTATCTATCTATCTATCTATCTATTTTAATATGTTGTTACCATATATTTCTGTCTGATGTGACTTTATCACCTGATGAGGTACTATTAATAATACCGAAAAACGATAGCTCTTGTGTAGCGATAAAAAGATTTTTATTATAATACGAATAATAAAATATTACTACAAATATTGCTTTACTACGTATCGAGCACTTTAAAAAAGTAAATGTTACAAACATTTGATTAGTTGTTACTATTAATAATATATATATATATATATATATATATATATATATATATATATATATATATAGATAGATAGATAGATAGATGGAAAAAGTGAGAGTGAGAGAGAGATAGCCACGGTTGAAAGCATTCTCATCTACGGCTCGGAGACATGGACGATGACAAATCTATGGAGAAAATCTATAGACGGTACCTATACCAAACTATTGCGTTATGCACACAATGTAGGTTGGAATGACCATATGTCTAACGAAGACCTGTATGGCAATCTACCAAAGTCGTCTCAAGTGATCAAGGCAAGAAGAACGCCTGCTGCCGGCAACGACTTACCAAACTATCCTGCTCATAAACATTCAGGTTGGAACACTGGACAAGCTCAAATTGGCTATGTCAGATAAAGAAGAGTGGAGGAGACTTGTAAAGAACCGGGAATCAGTCGTCCGCTGATGATAATGATGATGAGATAAGAAGAAAAATAATACTTATATCTTACTGTTATCTGCAGTTTTAGGTTTCTAGTTAGCCCATAACTTAAAGATATAAAAAAATACTGCACTCACAAGTATAGTTTACTCATGAAGAGATTTAACTGTGTGTGATTCTATTTATCTATTTTTTAAAATGATCTATGGAAAATCTCATGGAAATTCAATAGAAATAATAATAATAATAACAATAATAATAATAATAATAATAATAATAATAATAAATTACGATAGTATTAATTAATGCTAGTTGCGGGAGAGGGAGAACAGAAAGGTGGATACCATATATGATAGGAAATGCCGTATAAAGAAAGTTCACAGATAATATATATATATATATATATATATATATATATATATATATATATTACAGAAAGGTCCGGAGATATAGGAAATGGTTTGAAAACCGACATTTCACTTCATTAGTTTTGCAGTATTTACATTATTCGGATTATTGTCCTCTTCTTTGTTGCTATTTGTACGATGTTTCAGCCGTTGTACGCCTTCTTCAGTTGCTAGAAATTTGGAACCGAACCCTGTATTACTACCTCATCTCAGAAATATAGACAAATATTATTTGTTTGACTATTATTTTTAATTGATACTCCTGTTTGAGAAGATGTTATGTTTTTAATAATTAATTATATATATATATATATCAACTGGCCTCAATATTTTTTAGAATATTTTTAGGAAAATATGCGTCATTCGCCAAGATACAAACCTGCGAACCCTAACAACGGAGATCAATTGGGCTTGCTCTGTGTTATGAGTCGAAGGTTCAAATCCAAACCCTCCGTTACCTCAATATATATATATATATATATATATATATATATATATATATATGTCTGTGTGTGTGTGTGTATGTGTGTATGTGTGTAGTAATATATTTATATCCACTGAACTTTCTATATGAATCTTTTGGAATTATCCTCTACAGATTTTACATCATTATCTATCTATCTATCTATCTATCTATCTATCTATCTATCTATCTATCTATCTAAGAC
>JBBBDQ010000410.1:3340000-3575000 GCA_037127315.1 Ascarosepion bandense | reverse complement strand
CTCCCAGAAGTATGCTTTCTTGACCCCTACAATCTTAATCTGTCAAAGTCTCGGACTAACCGCTATTTTTCCCCATATCCTCATAAACAGCACCTCTTTCTGTTCTCACAACAAACCCCTAAAAGTAAACAACTACCTCAAGTGGCTCTTGGGTCTTATATAGAATTAACAATACTAAAAACATGCTGATATTGTTTTTGAATGTTAAGTCTGAAATTGAACGTCAGCTGTGATTACTTGTAAAATCCAGTATATAAAATAAATAAAATATAAATGTCTGAATTTGTAAATTTTACAACAACCAAAATTGTATATTAATTACTTGATACCAGGGCCATAATTATGCTTATCAAAACAACGTTTCAGTCGTTACCCCCTCTAGCCTTCTTCAGGTTTTGTCATATTTGGTAAACTTCTGGGAATTTCAAACCTAACTCTTTATTCAACCCACGAGGATAAAAAGTTCACCCTCTTCTATATCTGTCAACACAAGGCTTCAGTCGTTACACCCTCTAGACTTCTTCATGTTCTGTCCCATTATCTAATACGATAGAACCAGTCTAACCTTGCTAACCATTATCTCATCGTGAAAAAAAAAAAAAAAAAAAAAGATTAGCTTGAGAAAGGTAAATAAAGGAAGAATTAATTTTTTCGAAGATATTTAGCATTGGTATGAGAATAATTTATCGATGGACTGAACGTAAAGTTCAGTTTGAAATTCAAACACAATTAACGTACATGAGAAACATCTGAAGAAAGCCGGAGGATAGAACAGTTGAAACGTAATTCTAACATATGATGAAAAAACAAAAAATTAGTGTATATAAAAAATAAAAAAAAATGAAATAAAAAAAATAAAAAAATAAATAAAAAATAAAAAAATAAAAAAAATTCCTATAAGATATACTTAAGAAAAAATTTGAATATAAGAAATAAGATTAATTAAAATTTATAATTATAAATAAAGAATAATATTTTAAAGAAATCAATGTCAAAGTTTAATAAGTTTTCGCGTGATGTGTTTCACTCTTCAGGTTTTCATCGGACTCAAAGGATGTTTACTTTGATGAAGCTACGCATGCGCATGAAAGAGAGTGAACGCTGAGAATTTTAAAAGTTTATTTAAATTATTTTTAAAGAATAATATAAATGTGTGTATATATATATATATATATATATATATATATATATATATAGGAAAGATGATTTTCTTCCTGTCGTACATTGCGTGTGACTTTGCATGAATATTTGTAACGTATATTCGCCCGTCTGTGCTGTGCGTGAGCGACTTATATGTGCTTGTGTCCTTTAATGTATAGACAGACACACGCATATTTACATGTAGGAACAATAAGATGAAGTTTGAAGTCGGTTCTTTGGAATTATACATTACTCTCAATACGGTTCGAAAATGTTATTATTAATAAGGAACAGAATAGAAAACCTGTAAAAGCGACAAAAATATCTTTTTAAAACCCTAAAAAATAATTATAAGATTTTATTAAACTTTCTACAAATTATTTTGTAATGTTTTATCATTTCACTCCGAGTAAGGCAATAAGGCTACTAAGATACAAGGGCCTACTGAGTGTGAAAGTGAATGTGAAGACTAGTAACTTTAGTGAAGATATCGCCCAGTTTATACTCCACCCACGTCTATTGAGCTCATCCCTTGTTCCCTGTTTAGGATGTGGTTTCCGGCATTCTCTTTTCCAATCTTCTCACTCTTACGTAGCCCCCAGCGCATCAGTGGCGTTACCGCCTTGCTTGGGGTGATATGATTAAAAAAAATAAAAATAAAATAAAATAAAATAAAATAAAATTATTGAAGATTCTAGGTTGCAAGGAAGCAAGAATTTCGAAAAAGATTTTCACAGGTGAGAAAAGAGACTACTAGAATAGAAATTACGGTTCCAAGGAGAGTTCGTTAGAAGAACTATTTATAAATATTATATGAACCCAAAATGAAAATTACAAATCGGAGATACCAAAATCAAACAAGTAAAAAAAAAACAAAAACATTAAATACCTGGTAGGTGTTCTAACGGAGGATGGCATATTCGATACGGAAATCTTAATATCTAAAGTTGCCTTCCAAAAACTAAGCAGAGTAGTAAGAAACAGGAAAACTTCGTTAGGAAAAACAATGTTATGTGATAGATAGCCTCTAATATGATAGTGAATGCTGGACAATCTCCTCAAAGTAACAGAAATTCGGTTTTACAGAAGGATGCTGAGAATACAATAAACCGAACATGTGAGCAACGAAGAATCTTTAGAGAAAATGAAAATAAAAAAGGACAGTTATATCTAACACCAGAGAGAGAGAGAGAGAGAGAGCTTAAATTTCTAGGGCATATATCGAGAAAAGAGGGCTTGGAAAATTTGATACCCACAGGATAGTTTGAAGGTAAGAGAGACATAGGAAAATAACGCATAACTTACATAGTGAGCTTGGTTAACTGAATCGTGGCGCAGGCTTTGGGCGAAATTTATTAAGACAACATTTATTAAGAGCTACAAAGGACACAATATAGAAGTGGGGTAACATGATCACCTACGTTCTGTGGGAACGTCATATGAAGAAGATATATTTTTGGAAACTATATTTTAAATTTGACTGTCTTGTCGTCAGTGAATTGAAGTTAACGAATTTGTAAATAACAATATTAAAATCATAACTGTTAAGACGAAAACAATATTATTACTTTTAAGACTTGTGTAATTTTTTTTTCCATGTTATTTTTTATATATATATATTTCCCAATATTAAGAATTATCAGTGGATACTTTGTAAATTTAATGATTTCGTATGAAATTATTGTTACAATTATCTGTGTAAAATTACTGTTCATTTTCTGTACGATAGATCGTAAGCATACTAAACATTTTAATAATAATGAGAAAAAAAACACGTTCATGCGTTCAAACGTGGCAGTGGTGTTAGGGTAGAAGCGTGAGGTTCTGTTTTGCGAAACTGGTCTTACCAGATGCTGTTAGAGTCCTCCTGTCCTCGAAGTTGTGAAGTGTATGGTAAGTCCTCCTCCAGTTCCGTCGTACCAGTACAAAGACAGTCCAAAAAATTGACCCTGTCCCCAGTGACACCACCACCGCCACATCCGCAGCCCTTAAACCCAAAACTATTACTATTACTTTTACTGTAACACCTGCAATATTTACCCGATCCACCACGCCCACCTCCAAGACAGCCACCCCTAACACTGCTGACATTAACACTAAAACTGCTGCTTCTACTGAAACTATCATTCTCTGTGCTACTACTGGGATTTCGGGTGTTGTCACCCTTGTGGGTGACGTGCAGGATTATGTCACCGGCTGTTCGTTCATCAGCGACACAACAGGCACCTTTGGGCGTGAAAGCGAGAGGAATGGAGCTAGCAGTAGAGGTCGAGGTCGAGGGTACAGCCGGAGCGGGTATAGTTGGAAGTTTACAGTTGGGCCCACGTCCAGAACGCGGGCCCGTCTCTGTCACATGTTTTTGATTTTGCCCTGCCATCTCATGAGCGGTCTTAACGTTTTCGTTAACCAGGCCATTGCTGGAGGTGCAGACGTCACCTTTGTGGCGCTTCTTCGCCAAACTCTCACCGGTTCCGGCCGAAGGGACGCTGACGTTCGCAGCGGTAATGCACCCGCTGGCGTCGGCATTGGACGTCGAGGCCGGATTTGACGTTATGGTTGGGATAGCTTTACTAGTAGTAGGAGTAGTGAGTACAGCAGTTGTGATAGTGGTGGTGTCTTGGTTTGTCGTCGTCGTCGTCAAACCGTTTTCGACGGCGGGGACGCTTTCTTTCTGCGTGCCACCGTCTCTGTCCACGTTATTCGGGAAACCGGTGGCGGTGTATACCTGAAGCGTATCCGTACCGCTGCGACAAGACCCCAATTCTAGAGGTGCAGTAACTGCCTTACTCTTCAGGTTTTTAAAAGTAGAGCTACTACTACAACAACTACTACTTCTATTGAGACTACAACTACTACTTTGATGCTTATATTTAAGGCCACTGCTACAAGAACCATTGGCAAGTTTAGACAAGGGAAAGCGATTGGCGTTGGGGTTATTACTGAGGCTGTGGTATTCGCTTCTGAGGTTTGCTATCTCGTTTAAGCTATCTGTGCGTGCTAGTAGTTTGGCAGAGATAGGCGAAAGTACAGTATCCATAATGTGCCTCAGAGTTGCTTACAGAACTGGGTGTGGTTCAGTAGCAGAAGTAGCAGCAGTCGACAGCGTAAATATTGTTGCTGCTGGTGTTGTTGCCGTTTTTATAACAGTCATCGGACGAGCCTGGCGTTTCTTTCCAACGTCATTGATCGAACTTTATTCTATCTATCTATCTATCTATCTATCTATCTATCTATCTATCTAAGAAAAAATAACAAATAAGAAATATATCTCAATCTAACATATTTCACTTTTATCAAATTACCGAGAGAAAAATTTAAAAAAATTGAATTAAACAAAGCAGTTCTATCTATTTTTCTATGTATCGTTCGGCGTGTTGTTTCTATCTATTTGTCTCAGTAAATTATATCTACAAATATCTATTCATACATATCAATATATCAATCTGTGTTGTGTCATATTTATCTGTATATTTCAATTGATTATCCCTACACACATGGACACACACACATATAAATACCCCCAACACACACACAAACACACAAAAACGCACACAAACACACACACACACACACACACACACACACACATATATTTTACTTGAAAAACACACACACATATATATATATCACTTGAAAAACACACAAATATATCTACGTGCTATATGTATATCTATATATATATATATATATATATATATATATAAATAAATATATATATATATATTTATATATATATATATATCACTTGCTATATTGGGATTATTTGATTCTCATCTATCTATCTATCTATCTATCTATCTATCTATGTGTTGTTTCATATTTATCTCTGTTTATTTCAATGGATTACCCCTAAACACACACACACACACACACACACACACATATATATATATATATATATATATATATATATATATATATATCACATAGATATATTGCGGTTACTTGATTCGCATCTATCTATCTACGTTCATACACGGATAGCTATCAGTTTTTCTGTGCGTTGTTTCGTATTTATCGTATATATTTTTATCGATTTATACATATATACATATGTGTGTATATAAATATATATATATATTAACGTGAGTTTATGAATATACATATGAGAGTGCACATGTATATTATTATTATTATTATTAATATTATTAAGGTGTTAATAAAACAGTGCTCAATGTAGTATAAACAGATACACAAACATATATGTGTGTGGGTGAGAAGTTTGTCCCTTAACTGAGTAGAGTCATACTGACTTCTAAGTTACGTGAAGAAACTTATGATGTCTTCATTCGATATGGCTTATTTTCCCATTGGTGCTGTTTCCCAGTCATATCCTTATTTATTCTTGTTTATATATAGCATTAATCCTATAAAAGCTCTATCTCTTGATATCGAGCATTTTACGACAAATAACTTGTTTGCCAAAATATCTTTTTCTCAGTAAATCACTGAAAAAACAGCTCACAACTCTACACTATATATATTTCATTCTATATTGAAGTCGGTTGATTCGCTTCTATCCGTGACTTTAATATTTCTGATCAGGTCCATAATCAAATCTCTATCTTTTAATCACCCCGTCTTAACATCTTTTATATATGCGTCAGTCACTTCTGATGATTTACTGATTGACTACCCCATGTGGAGATTTTCTAAGCGTGGATTAGATTTGGCACAATTCCGAAATTAAGGGATACCCAGTGAGGATCGAACTCACTACTCAATTGTAATGATTTTAACGAGACATGCTTGCTAACCATTACACCACCTCGAGGTACCCATGACTACCCCATGTGAAACATTTAGCGACCCGATTTCTGAAATAGCTGAAAGAAGTTTGATTATGTTTGGTGATTCCCAAAATTTATATTTTAAAAGTAAAATCTGCACTGTTATCGTTACCTGCATGGACACAAGCTCAATATGTATGTATGTAGGTATGTATGTAGGTATGTATGTATGTATGTATTCAGCTACCACAATTCATTCAAATTTAAACTATAAATTCTTATTTATGCACGTATTTACCTAAATCTATTCTTACGCAGGTTGAATATTGTCATTTTGTATCTATCTACTAATTTCAATTTGATGACGTCAATATCTCAGCTAGAGATATCGTTATCTATCTATCTATCTATCTATCTATCTATCTATCTATCTATCTATCCTTCTGAGTCTCTCCCTCTCTTCCTCTCCCCATCCATCTATCTATCTATCTATCTATCTATCTATCTATCTATCTATCTATCCTTCTGAGTCTCTCCCTCTCTTCCTCTCCCCATCTATCTATCTATCTATCTATCTATCTATCTATCTATCTATCTATCTATCTCTGAGTATCGCTCACTTTCTCTCTCCCCCTATCTCCCTCTCTCTCTCTCTCTCTCTCTATCTAGCTATCCACTCATAGTAAATCGAAATCTAATGCTTAAAATGTAAACTGATAGCTCAATACCAAAGCTGGTAGCTCTCTCTCTCTCTCTCTCACACACACACACACACACACACACACACACACACGCGCGCGCACACACACTCATACACACATATGCGTGTGTGTGTGTGTGTGTGTGTGTGTGTGTGTGTGTGTGTGTGTGTGTGTGTGTGTGTGTGTTGCCATGATTCTGCGGTCTCAACTTCGGTGGGCTGCTCATACACACCGCATAGAGGACAGCCGACTACTGAAGAGGCTCTTGTATGGTGAACTCTCTATAGGGAAACGTTCGCTTAGCCGGCAAAGTTGAGGTACAAAGACAGCTTAAAGAAGGCCCTCAAGTGCTGTAACATCTTATGTCCTTCAGCTAAAGACAGAGCTGCCTGGAAATCCGAAGTGAAATCTGGTGTTGCAAAATTTGAATAGGGTTGCATCGGCCCTCAAAGAGAGACGCCAGAAAAGGAAGGAGCAACAAAGCTCCATCCACCAGCTTGGGATCTGTCCCTTGCATCCAAGACAGCCACACCTAACACCGCTGACATTAACACTAAAACTGCTGCTTCTATTGAAACTGTTTGCTACAACTGGCATTTCGGGTGTTGTCACCCTTGTGGGTGACCTGAAGGATTATGTAACCGGCTATTTGTTCATCAGCGACACAACAGGCACCCTTGGGCGTGAATGCGAGAGGAATGGAGGTAGCAGTAGAGGTCAATAAAAAAGTGAACAATATGACAGTAGATAACGATTGATATTTCATTTAAAGTTTTGAAGAGCAAAGTTGGCTGGAAAGCATAGAGCCGAAGGAGAGTTTACCAAGCGAGAAGAAACTGTTAGCATAAAACTTACGGATACATCTAGACAGCTTAACTGCAAACTGATGAACCTTTCACGCCAGTCTATTACTGCACTTGAATTTTTAAAAAAGTCATTATTAAAACGAAGAGCTCAACCGAACAAGTACCATGAAAGTATTTACAGAAAAGACCCAGCGAGAGTGGCTGAAGACGAAATGCCAGATCAGGACTAATAATGTTGATAATTTTTCTTTGGATTTTATCAAAAACATTAAAAACTGTTACAGGATCACTGAAACATATGCGGCAACAATATTTTAAGCATAGATAACACATCGGAACTTATAGATATGTAAGACAAATTTTGCAAAGAAAATTTGGCTTGCATACACAGTAGATTAACTTTTTTAAATTAGCACATTTTTAAATTATGTATGTATGTATGTATGTATGTATCTATCCTTCTGAGTCTCTCCCTCTCTTTTTCTCTCCCCACTCTCTCTCTATCTCTTTCTGCACATCTATCTTTCGTTACGTCTCTTTCTTTTGTCTTGATTCTATATATCTGTCACAACTCAGATGCACACACACACACACACACACACACACACACACACACACACACACACACACACACACACACACACACACGTGTGAGTGCGTGTGTGTTTAATTAAATAACACTTGTTCTTTGAAACATGTTATATTGAAAAGTACAGACATTCTAATCTTCCACAATCCTAACCGCTGAAATGCACGAAGTATGCAAAACCAAGGCTATATCTGACTTCGATTCATATGAGTCGTCATAAATCAGGGGTGTCTACAATTAAAGTAACGTGCAGAAAATCAAAAGTGTTTTAAGTGGTACAATTTAAAGTGTCATTACATTTTTAAATATAATCCAAACGTTGCAGGTCATTTAGGCTACGTAATCTCTACTGGCATCAAACTGCCTGCATATGGACAGGTAACGAATTCAGCAGATATACAAAAATTGGTAAAGGGGCGTAAGACAAGGATGTGTCTTTTGACCAGATCTATTCAACTTGTACAGCGAGACTATTCTGAGGACCCTAGATGTTATACCAGAATTTGTCACCGGAGGCCACAGTTTGAACAACATAAGGTACGCAGATGATACAGTGCTGATTGCAGACACGGGAACGAAACTACAAAACCTCCTACAGAAGATAGTTGAAGAGAGTGACAAAAAAGGACTACAAATAAACTGCAAGAAAACCGAATGCATGGTCATCATCAAAAAGAGCAGCCCAAAATGCCAAATACAGGTTGGGGTACTAAAATCAAGCCGGTACAAAAATTTAAATACCTGGAAAGTGCTATAACAGAAGACGGAATGTGCGACACAGAGATCCGAAGACGAATTGTCATGGCGAAGGACGCATTTCAGAAGCTCAGTAAAGTATTAAGAGACAGGATACTTTTACTAGAAACAAAGAAGAGAATACCGGATTGCTATGTGATGTCAGTTCTTCAATATGGCAGTGAATGCTGGACAATATCATCAAAGATGAAGGAAAAACTTGAAGCAGCTGAAATGTGGTTCTACAGAAGGATGCTGCGGATATCATGGACCGAGCATGTGAGCAATGACGAGATGTTGGAAAGAATGGAAACAAAAAGGAAAATAATATTGAGCCTCCTGGAAGAGACAACTAAAGTTTCTGGGACATGCAATGAGGAAGTGACTGTTTAAAAGAATCGCAGGAGATTCCGAAATCGCCCGGGGCCGTGATTGAAACCAATGGGAATTTTATTAAATAAATTTACCCTTTAGTAATTGAAGATATTTGTGTGCAATCTTGGTAAAATGAGATGTCAGGGTTATTTTCATTTCTGCCTGATGTGGACGACAATTTATCCATCGCAGCCTATAGTCGTGAAGTTTTCTGTAAAACCAGTCACAGTTTTGGGATGAACCGGAGAAAGAAAACTGGTGTACTGCATCCCAAATTGAACATAGTTCTTCTCGTCCGACTCCGACCCAAGGCTATAGAACCCGGTCTGCCTGCTATCTGCCAATAACTGGTGGGTAGGTGGGGAAAATAGATGGATTCATACCTTTTCAAAGGGTATTAGCACGCAAGTGAATGTAATGCACTCGTCTGGAATTCGAACTCGGATCTTCGATTCCTCAATCTGAGCTGCCGCACACGCACACACACACACACACACACGCACAAATTGTCAGTCAGTTAAGTGCCATACGTAATACACGCTTGGGCGATCATGTCTCGAAAGAGACATAAGTGACTGGGCAGAAGATTATCCCGCAGTAGTTTGTTATTACTTTCTGCGTTTAGCTGGTTGCTTGACAAGGCTATAGAACCCAGTCTGCCCTGTTATTTAATCCATAACTGAAGGGGAGAAGCGGGTTAATACAAGGAATTCAAGTGGAATTTGAACTCGGCTCCCCGATTTTTCGTTCCAGACTGATACCAACTGCACCACAAAACACATCCTATATATATTGTAGTCCCCAAATATGTTTTCCTTTGGAAAATCTTAAAAATTGTACCAAACAGGCTATTAACGTCTGGAATTAAAAAAATAAAAAAATGAAAAAGACCCTACTATAACATGGAGTATATTAAACAAAAGCCAAACCATGCAACGGTGGCGATGTCTGCAGATTGTGCCAAGATGAAAAGTTAGTCATTATGTTATTTCCAGAAAAATATGCTGAATGGAAGATCAGAAGTAATATCCAGATGTAATCACATCTTTTAATTCTTAATGGATTCATATAAATCTGGATGATAGTGTTTTAAAATTCTTAAGTAACTTCTACTTAATTTTTTAAAATTGTCAGTTGTTTAAACATTCCAATTGTGCGTTCGTAAAAAAAATCCCTTTTTGTACGTTTAAAAAACGGAAAATCAGTTATTATAAATCGCCTGAAGATACCGAAAGGTTGAAACGTAGGTTGCGGAAATAACTCATTTACAAATGAAATATATATATATATATATATATATATATATATATATATTTTAATTTTTTATTTTTTATTTTTTTAATTTTTCATTTTATTTTATTTTTTTTACCTAGCGATGTCTTTATTTAGTTTAGTTCAAATGACCTATTTTAAAATAATTTTATTTTAATTCCTATATCTTTTTATTCCCTTTAAAAATAATTATGCCTTTTTAAGTAAAGGCCTTTTTCTAATACTTCAACGTCTTTGGGAAGTTAGATTTTTGAATATGTCCAGCGTCTGTAATATTTAAAAAAAAAATTTTTCTTTCTTTTCTTTTCTTTTCTTTTTCCCTCCCTTCCTTTATCTCTCTTATTTCCCACCTTTTTTCCGTGTTGCTTAACCTTACGTCGATTTAACACGGCTGTGTGTTAATTTTTAGTTACAATTCTCTTTCCTTCTTTTGCGAACCCAGACGATGTCAATTTTTTATTTTCTTGTATATTTGATTTTATTTTGTTTTATATTTTTCTTTTTTTTCTTTTTCTTTTCCTTTATTTTTCCTTTTTATTTTCTTTTTTAATTTCTTTGCAAATCTATTTAAAAAGAAAAGTAGACTAATTTTTCTCCAGTTTCTGAAAGGATTTTTCTGTTGCTGAGGTGATGTGTTATCCCCCGTGGGGATCTTCATATCGAAATGGCCATTCAACATCATTGAATTAATCCTTTTTTTAATTTATATATATATATATATATATATATATATATATATGCAATTTGTTATATATATTATATTATTTATATATTATATATGCGCAGTACTTATTTGAAAGCGCTCAAAATCAGTGATAGAACTGACATATTCATATAGATAGGCGTGAGTTTGTGACCCTGGGTTTCACGCTCTTGCGATCGTCAAGAGCATGAAACCCAGAGTCACAAACTCACACGTATCTCTCTCTCTCTATATATATATATATACCAAGTGAAGAGGACTCAAGGTTTTTTTTTATTTTGAGTACACTGGCATTTATTTTATTATAAGCAGTGCTCAATATAATGAGTATTATAGAGCTTAATATAATATAATTATATCGTTATGTGTCATTTTAGATTGCTGTGTTTGGGTGTAAATATGATGACAGTGCAGATACTTGACATATATATATATATATATATATATATATATATATATGAGTGGACAGTAACGTCAATACCGAGTGGTAACAGTCTGTTTCATGCTTGACCGCAAATGTCTGTCACTGTATGTTGAGTGGTGGCTCGACTATTTATATATGTTGGTTAAATGTGCATTATGTTAGCCAGGTTCGATATTTCCAGTTTATTGTATTAACCCAACGTTTATTGGGTAGGCGGTGGCGGTTATATTTCAAATCGCTGTAAATAACCGTATTCTGAATTATTATTTCTTTTTTTTATAAAAGCTTCTTTAGAATTCTTTGAAATGTAGCCAGTGCTAGCTACCCAACAATCAATATAGTCAGTCAACTGCCATACGTGATACACGCTTGGGCGATTATGTCTCTTTCGAGACATGACTGAATAGGATGAAGATTTTCACGCAGAAGGACACCATTTATTTCTGTGGTAGCCTGTTTATCAACCAAGGCTATAGAAATCAATCTGTCCTGGTGTTCAGGTTTTTTTTTATCCAAATCAGTTAAGTTCCATAGGTGTGACACGTTCGGGTGATCATGTCCAAAAGAATTGAATAGCAAGACAGATTGGTTGGCTTCGAGTTTGAGTTTGAGTTTTGTTTAACGGCATATCAACCTCTGTGGGTTATTTAATGACAAAAATGTGGGGTTTAAAGATATTTTTTTAATGTTCGGTTATAGTGAGAAGGGTGATTTAGTCAGATTTTAATGAATTTTTGTTGTTTTTATTCTTTTTTATTTTAGAAAACTGAAAATGTCTTCTAGTTTTGTATTCAAAAATGTTTTGCTAAGAATAATTTTTTCCTTCAAAAATGTGTTATGGTAATAGATTTTTCTTCAAAAATGTATTAAAAGATTAATTATTTGCCCATAGCTGGGACCATAACAGGTGCTACTTCTCCGGGTCAAGAAGTTTACCGTCATGCCCAGGATCGGTTGGCTACGAGTCTATCGCAGAAATAAATGACAAGCAAATCCGAGAAAATATTCCGTCTATTCCGGCATGTCTCAAAAGAGACATGATTGCTCAAGTAACGTATGGCACCTAATTGACTAAATGAAAAAAGTAGTCTTGTGGAATTTGACACTGACAGGATTATATTAAAAGGGAGAGGGACATAGGAAAACAGCAAACGAATGAGCTTGTGCAAATGGATGACAAAACAGAGACGGGGTGAGCTAGCTCGGGAATTCATGAGTATATCACTCCAACCATCACAGTCCATCAAGGTCCTAAGTTCATTAGTGTGGCATAATGTATCATTATATGGTTGATCAATGTAGGTGGTTACTGGGGGACCAAACCGTCTTGCGCCACGGCTCTGTGTCAAGAGCAGTAAATCGCTCGCGTCCGGAAAGAAAAATAATGTCGCATAACGTCGCCATCACTAGATATTTCGTAATTGTTATTGATAAAAATTTACAGTTGAGTGATTTTACATTTACAACGAATGGGAATGATTATGAAGTCCGTGTTTAATTTGAATAGTCCAAAATTAACTATCTAGATAAGGCAAGGCAGTAAGCCACGTACCTAACGACCATGTGTGAATGGATCGCCGAACTGAGATGAAGCGTTAAAAAAGAGAGAAAAAACTGTTAATAACCACAAGGGAAAGGCAGATGTGGACAACCATGATCACTCATGTTCTGAAGGGTCCCGACATAGTCAGTCAGTCAGTTAAGTGCCATACGTGATACACGCTTGAGCGATCATGTCTCGAAAGAGACATGACTGACTGGGCAGAAGATTATCTCGCAGTAGGTTGCCATTGCTTTCTGCGGTAGACTGGTTGCCGACCAAGGCTATAGAACCCACTCTGTCCTGCTATTTAACCCATAACTGGAAGGAAGAGATGGATTAATACCTTTCCCAAGGGTATTTGCGCGTAAGTGAATACAATGGATTCAGCTGGAATTCGAACTCGGCTCCCCGGTTTCTCGTTCCGAGCCGATATCCACTGTACCACAACGCACATCCCCCGACATAGAAGATAACGATTTATCTGTAACAAGGTTAACAAGAGAGTAGTTACATTTTTGATCTATTACAATTGATCTAGCTGTTTTATTTGTTAATTAAATTAATAATTAATTAATCCAAACATCTTCGTGATCACCATTGGATTCATCCAACGCTTTTCAAAAAAGCTCTTGTTTTTCCAGCCAGCAGTGTTCTGTGTTTGTGTAATAATTGTAGAAATAACAGGGATGGTTCAAATTCCACTTGAATTCCTTGCATTCACTAACGCGCAAATACCTTTGGGAAAGGTATTAATACGTCTCTTCCTCCAGTTAAGGGTTAAATAACAGAACAGATTGGGTTCTATAGCCTTGGCTGGCAGCCAGTCTACCGCAGAAAGCAATGGCAACCTACTGTGGTATACTCTTCTGCCCAGTCAGTCATGTCTCTTTCGAGACACGATCGCCCAAGCGTCTATTACGTATGGCACTTAATTGATTGACCAGGAATGAGTTCACTGACCCATGATTTAATTGAATGTCATCACCACGAATTGTTAATTATAGCTTTCAGCATCCGAGTGTAGGTTTCATCAAGCTTAAGGGTTTTAATAAATGTCCAAGCCGTGGCACCATACATTAAAACTGTCTCAAAAATGGCACGAAAGAATTTCCGTTTCATCTAGAAAATGCAGCTTGCGATGTTGGTCTCTATACCAACGCCTCGAAAACTGAATTCATAAGCTTAAACCAGCAAACTCAACACAAACTCTCTTAGGTGAATCAATAATATTTTTCGAATATGCCGTATCTAGGAATCGTAATAAATTTTACTTAAAATGATGTGAACATACCTTGAATAAAAAGAGAGTAAATGCTGGACAATATCCTCAAAGATGAATTAGAGTTTGAAGAAAGAAAAAATGTGGTTATACAGAAGGATGCTGAGGATAGAATGAATATGTGAACAACTACGAAGTTTTAGAATAAATGTAAGCCAAAAGGTAAATTAAACTTAACAGCTGAAATTTATAGAAAGTACAACGAGGAAAGGGGGTTTGGAAAACTTAATGCACACAGAGTAGTTTGAAAGCAAGAGGGACAGAAAAAACACATAACATACTCAGTGACCTTGACTAAA
Source organism: Ascarosepion bandense (assembly GCA_037127315.1). Classification (NCBI taxonomy): domain Eukaryota; kingdom Metazoa; phylum Mollusca; class Cephalopoda; order Sepiida; family Sepiidae; genus Ascarosepion; species Ascarosepion bandense. The sequence continues at coordinate 3,560,404 of JBBBDQ010000410.1, read as the reverse complement.
TGGATAACAAGACAGGATTTGAGAGAAATAACAAAAACGAAAAATTTATTAAAAGCAAAAAAAGGACAGGAAATAGTGGAGAGCCATTGTCGCCAACATCCCAAGAAGACACGGCACATCTAGAAGAAGATCTACCAGAGAATCTTAACTGGGAGGAATAGTAAGACTACAAATACTGGTTAGAAATGCAACTAATGAGAAATTGGGGAGAGCCATGATCTTCAAAGCCCCGAAGGTACACTGCACATAAATGAATTATGTGTGTTTATGGGGAAGGCTTTTGTTTTGCAAACGTTTGGATATTTCGTAATTGTTATTGATAAAAATTTAGAGTTGAATGATTTTACACTAACAACGGATGGGAATGATTATGAAGTTTGTGTTTAATTTGAATAGTGCAAAATTAACTAATTACCTGCTTTATTTGATAATTAAATTAATAATTAATTCATTTAATTCGAGGGTAGTGTTATAATGTCTGATTTAAAGGCAAAATATAATTGCGTTCTCATAAACTTCGTACAGATAATTTTTCATTTTTTGTTCCTGATCGTTATCTTCTATGAGTCGTGTTCCTTCAGAACATAAATGATCATGGTTGTCCACATCTTCCTTTCCCTTGTGTTGAAGCTTTTCTCCCTTTGCTAAGGCGTCAGCTCCGTTTGGCAACCCATTCACGCGAGCTCGTAAGGTACGTGGCTTACTGCTTTCGCTTATCTATCTTGCCCTGAATGTTCCCTTTTTATTTGTTAAGTCACGCAATCTCTCTTTTCTCATTATGTGTCGAAGAAATTTCAGTTCTCTCTGACTGATTCTAAGCACAACAATTCTTTTTTATTACCGTTTTCTCTGTGTTGTGAAGATGAACACACCCCTCCAGAATAGCACTTGGAATCGCCTAAGTAGTATCGTCACGGGGAAAGTAGAAAGAGATTCAGTGAGAGTGAACCGGAAGTGAGTTTATAACATCAGTGCAGAATTCAGCAATACTTCTCGAGAAGCGACATTATATTTTGTGATTGTGTTATCTTCCTTCAATAAAACGAAGCTATAACGCATTACAACTTTTTGTTGTGACTAGTTTTATCCACAGAATTCTCAATATCTTACAGTAGAACCTCATTTCTGCTTTTTTCAATCTCCCCCGTTTTTGAGAATATTGTCCAGAATTCATTTGTAGCAATCCAGTAATCTTTCCTTTGTTTTTAACGATTTTTTTCGTTTCTCAGTCTCTTGCTTATCTTTTGGAATTTTTAAGAGAATATGTGCGTTGTGGTGCAATAGATATCGACTCGGAACAACAAATCGGGGAGCCGAGTTCGAATTTCAGTTGAATTCCTTGCATTCACTTACGCACAAATACCTTTGGAAAATGTATTAATCCGTCTCTTCCCTCCAGTTATGGGTAAAATAATAGAACAGATTGGGTTATATAGCCTTAGCTGGCAATCAGTCTACCGCAGAATGCAATGGCAACCTACTGCGTGATAATCTTATGCCCAGTCACTCATGTCTTTTTCGAGACATGATCGGCCAAAGCCTGTATCATTGGCACTTAACTGACTGATATTGATATATCATCGTACGTGAACTAGTGTTTCAACGTGATATTATGTTTCAACCTTGATATTATGTAATTGTTTGACTTTTATACATAAAATTTAGAGGTGGGGGATTTTGCGCATAAAATTTAGATTTGTAAATTTTACATATCAAATTTAGAGATCTGGGGATTTTGCGCATAAAATTTAGAGATTTGTAAATTTTATACATAAAATTTACAGATGGGTTCTTTACACATAAAACAGATGGAAGTGAATATGAAGTCTGTGCTTAATTTAAATATTGAAAAATTAAGTAATTATTTGCTTTATTTGATAATTAAATTAATTAGTATTTAATCCCCTTAAAGCTAAGTTATCTTTAAAAAGTTTGAATTAAAAGTCGAAAGTCAATTTCTCTCTCATCAATTTCGTACAGATAAATTTATATTTTTTGTTCCTTTATTTTATTTGTATTTCTTCTTCTTCTTCTTCTTCTTCTTTGCACCATGACTGTCAAATTCTTTTTTTCATCTCTTATGGCCTTTCTCTCTCTTTACCATGGCCCCCGCCGCCCTGTGCCGTCACCCACTATGAGGCTCGCTTCCTTCACACATCAATCAAGCACTCACTATTTCCTGTGAGAGTTAATTTTTCCAATCCTTCCTCACTTTTTATGTCTCTAAATAAATTGCAATTCCTGATTCTCAGTGCGAGTGTTCTTTTTCTAGTAATCTATTATACTTCCTCGTTGCTTACTAGCGCTGCCAGTGGAATTCTCAGTATCCTTCTGTAGATCCACATTTCTTTTGCACTCACTTTCCTCTCCATCAGTGATGATTTTTTGCAGCGTTCACATAGCAATCCAGTATTTTTTGTTTTTAAGAAAATCTTTCAATTTCTCAGCACTTTCTTTGGTAATTCCTCTTTCAGTTGTACAATTTTTGTTCGTATTTCGGTGTGACTTTTTCAATACTCTATTAAAAGAGTTCCCTAATATTTAAACTTCTATACTTGCTTGATGCTGACACCTCCAGGTATTAATTCGCAACTTAGGCTTTGTAACCATTCTTTTTGTCTTCTTATATTTGATAGCTAGTCCATTTTTTCTTGCTTTCTTTTACTACCTTGTGCAGGAGGTGACAATTTTCTTTCCGTGCCAACCCAGGCTATCTTATATTGATAGGATTATGTCCACCGATAATAAATCCTTTTCAGGTCTTCAGTTCTCTTAGGACAGCTTCTCTGTAGAGGCTAAGTAAATCGAATTGTCTCTAATCTTGTTTTTATGGCGTGGGTAGTGTTTGCAAATCCCATAAGCGGGCGAATCCAATTTGTATTTTCATATTTTCGTTCTTTTCACAGAATATGCAAATTTTCGTTCTTCCCATTGGATATACACATTTTAACACAAATATCTAGTAACTATAAGCGTATATAGTTATTATAATTGTAAAACTGTACATCTTTTATCATTTAAATTTTTCAACCTAAGCAACGCTATAAAGTCACTAAGACACAAAAGGTTAACGAGTGCGAAAGAGTACGAGAAAAAAGCATTATGAAAGAGAAAGGCCAATAAAAGTACAAAACTTTAGAAAACAGAAATGGGGATTGACGTTGCATTTAATTTTTTTTTTCGCACTTTCCGTTTGTGATCTTACATTCGTTTGATTGCTTCCCTGACATCTACAATGTACTTAAGATTAAACACATCAGTGGCCATATTTTATCTCCTTGATTCCAATCTATCTCTTGTACCTTGTTTCTTTTTTTTCTCTTTGTAACCCACCGCGCGCCTATGACGCCTCTGTTTGCTCGGGGTGAAATAATTATATAAAAAAATGTATTGAAGATCAAAGTTGACTAGACAGCAAGAAGCTACAAGTGAGTTCCACCAGTGATAAATGTGTGTTTTTATATGCTTAGCATCCTATCAATGATGTTTTTCTCCTCGCTTTCTATCACGACGTAATGGAGGAGTTCTTACACTATTTACATTATTCGGGTTATTGTTCTCATCTTTGTTGCCATTTGTAAGACATTTCGTCCGTTGTACACTCCGGCTTTCTTCAGAATTTTGAACCGAACACTTTATTTCGATCACTGGTGTATACCATTCTCATTCCTTGTGCATCTTTCTGTAGTCATGAGTTTTCTCCCTGTAACCGGACTCTCTAAGTTATTTGTTCGACACTGCTGTAGCCTGGTATTGAACTCACAACACTTTGGGTCAAGTCACTGGAACTAACCAACGTTTAATGCACTGGGCCATGTGTCCTTAAGGCCGGAGCGTACAACGACCGAAAAGTCGTATAAATGGCAACAAAAATGAGGACAGTAGTCCAAATAATGTCAGTCAGTTAAGTGCCATACGTGAAACACGCTTGAGTGATCATGTCTCGAAAGAGGCATGACTGACTGGGCAGAAGATTATCCCGCAGTAGGCTGCCGTTGCTTTCTGCGGTAGACTGGTTGCCAGCCAAGGCTATAGAACCCAATCTGTTCTGTTATTTAACCCATAACTGGAGGGAAGAGACCGATTAATAGCTTTCTCAAGAAACGTTTGCGCGTAAGTGAATGCAAGAAATTCAACTGGAATTCGAACTCGGCTCCCCGATTTCTCGTTCCGAGCCGATATCCACTGCACCACAACGCACATCCAAATAATGTAAATAGTGTAAATACTACCTCATCTCAGAGATATAGCCAAATACTGGAGGAGTTCTTGTAGATTATTTTCAGTAGCTGTTATCATTACAATGATGTTCACCTTGTACAACGCCTAAGAACTAGTAGGAGTACAAGTTTAGTGCGTATTAGAAGATTTCACGGGGATATGTGAGGGAGATAACAGTTAACCAAAGGCTTCAACAGGTCAAGATTGTAGTGATCAGGGGAGCATTCTATTGGGAGTCGGTTTCACAAGGAAGCGATTCGCCTGAAGAAGGTTCTCGAGTGTTTTTTTTTCAATTGGAGTAGATAGATCTAGCTATCGCCCGGTTCACACTCTACCCATGTCTATTGAACAGGTTAAGAGGCTCATCCCTTGTTCCCTGTTTAGGATGTGGTTTCCGGCTTTCTCTTTTCCAATCTTCTCACTTTGTTTTTTTTTTCAATTGGAGTAGATAGATCTAGCTATCGCCCGGTTCACACTCCATCCATGTCTATTGAACAGGTTAAGAGGTTCATCCCTTGTTTCCTGTTTAGGATGTGGTTTCCGGCTTTCTCTTTTCCAATCTTCTCACTTTGTTTTTTTTTTCAATTGGAGTAGATAGATCTAGCTATCGCCCGGTTCACACTCCACCCATGTCTATTGAACAGGTTAAGAGGCTCATCCCTTGTTCCCTGTTTAGGATGTGGTTTCCGGCTTTCTCTTTTCCAATCTTCTCACTATTACGTAGCCCCCTGCACATCAGTGGCGTTACCGCCTTGCTCGGGGTGATACGATTGAAAAAAAAAAAGAAAAAAAAAAAAAGAAATTCACGTTTTGCAAATGGAATACGAGGGTGATTTTCTAAAACGTGCGTGGCATGACGAGACTTAGTAGTGAATGTTAGAAATTATAGAAATTATGTGTCGGTCATTTGAACTTTTTTAATCGTTTCACTCTAAGCAAGGTGGTACCTCCACGGGTGCGCAGGGGACTACATAAAATAAAAGTGAAGGTTTAAGCAAGAGGAGAGCGAAGAGAACGACGAACCAGTTACAGGGGGTATCGGAGGAAGGGCAAGAGATGGATGGGAATACCGGTGTGAAGACAGTTACGAGAATAGAGTGAAAAAGAAAAAGAACCATATACACGAGGTGATGAGGTGATGGGGAAAAAGACGTGAGAAGGACTGGAGTCAAGTGGACAAGAGATGAGAAGTGAGTTCTACAGGCGGAGAGTGCGAGAAAGGAAGCTGATGAAGTAGAAGTGGAGGCTGCATTTGGTTGATTTAGCTGTAATAGGTTTGGGACCTTGTTGCCAGTCTGGTTGTATGAGCAAAGCCTTGCGGAGGGGATTGTAACATGGATTTGACGGATTTGATAGAGTAATGTATCATAATTTTAAAGCTGGTAAATGGTAAAGCTATACGAGAAGAAGCTAAAATTATTGACAGACATATTTTTCTGTGTGTCGTGTCCCCTTAGGATGTTCGTGATCATGGCTCTCCAAACTTCCCTGTCTTCGGCGCTTTTAATAATTGCTGTCTCTTTGTTACTTTGTCTAAATCTTGTTCTGCCATCCATTTACTCAAGATCATTAAGTAGGTTATCTTCTGTTTACCCCTGTCTCACTTGCCTTTAATCTGTCCTGTCAGTATCAGATTTTCCAAGCCCTCTTTCTCTTGTGAATCTTCGGCGACAAGTTGTTGTGGCAAATCTTAACGTGAACCTTCGTAGCCAATTTGTGGAGTTCTTGTGACCGGTTTAGTCGGAAGTAAGACACAAAACGCATATGGTAGGTTCAAAACAGTATATTAGTATAACAAGAACAATATATACAAAGTAAGTGTTAGTAATAAGTATAAAGAAATAAGGAAGTCCGAACGGTACAGTTACGCTACCTGACTAGTAGCTGGTTTTAACTGCCGACTTCTGCTGTCAACAGCCTCGTGCAGCTAATTATATATAGTAAGAGGAAGAGTCCATTCCTCGTAGGAGGGTACCATAACATTTTCCTTATTATGTGCCCTAGAAATTTCAGCCTGATATTAATTGTAAGTTTCCTTTTTGTTTCTCTAACACGTTGTTCGGTCCATGGTAACCTGAACACCATCCTCTAGAACCACGACTCTGTTGCTTCAAGTCACCTCTTCATCTTTGAGGAGATCATTTACAATTATAGTGGAGGACGTAGAACACAACATTGCAGTCGTCTTCTCTTTAATAAAGTGTTTATATTTATTAATATCCCGCTTAACATTTTAAACGCCTCTTTGGTTATCCCAATGCACCTTTGGATTTAGGTGTCGGATTTTCCGTCCTTTCTGGTAGTGATGAGTTATCGCCCTTTAATCTAAATCTCTAAGTAATACATATTACTGTTGTTCTTATCTTTGTTGTCATTTCAGGTGCTAAGCATTTCAAACCGAACCCTTTATTACGATCACTGGGGTATATTATTTTTTTTTTATTTGTTCGAAGCCATTTCTGGTAGTGATGAGTTATCGCCCTTTAATCTAAATCTCTAAGTTATTTGTTCACCGTTGCTCTCGCCTGGTATTGAACTCACAACACTTTAGGTCAAGTCACTGGTGTAAATACTACCTCATCTCAGAAGTATAGCCATTTATTGTTTGATTTTTTTAATCTCCAATTTTTAATTTAAATTTTTGAACTCAGCATTTTACATTTAGTCCTTTCTTCTTGATTTTTATTGCTACTTTCAGTTGGAGATTTTATAGTTTACTTTATCTGCTATCAACACTGTATCATGTTGTTACGACTGTGGCCGCCAATAATGAATTCTGGTATGATTCTCGTCTCCTCAAAATTACATCACTGTAAATGTTGAATAAGTCCAGTGAGAAGACATAACTTGTCTTTCACATCTTTCTATTTTGTATATCTATTGAATTCATGTGCATTATGGTGTAATGGATATCCGCTCGGAACGAGAAATCGGAGAGCAGAGTTCAAATTCCAGTTGAATTAATTACACTCAGTTACGCGCAAATACCTTTGGAAAAGTATGAATCCATCTCTTCTTCCTCCAGCTATGGGTTGAATAGCAAGACAGATTGGGTTCTATAGCCTTGGTTGGCAACCAGTCTACCGTAAAAAGAAATGGCGACTTATTGCGGGAAAGTTTTCTGCTTAGTTATTTATGTTTCGAAAGAGATATGATCGCCTAACCGGGTATCACATACGGCAATTAACTGACTGATATGGATAAAAGATTTGAATCGCAGCACAGATTGGTTTCCATAGCCTTGGTTGGCAACCAGTCTACCGCAGAAAGAAATGACAACTTATTTCAGGAAAATTTTCTGCCTAGTCAGTCATAGACCAGAAGACACGATCGCCAACCGTGTATCACGTATGACACTTAATTGACTGATCTGGATAAAAAAATTGAATAACAGGACAGTTTGGGTTCTATAGCCTTTGGTTGGCAACTGGTCTACCGAAAAAAATAATGGCAACCTATGCGGGAGAATTTTTTGCCTAGTCACTCAGGTCTCGAAAGAGACATAATCGCCCACGCATGTATGGCGTATGGCAATTAACTGACTTATTAATTCATCTGCTATCCTTATGTAAGTGGTTGTGCTTCAAGTATAAATTCTGCATTATTCTAATATTCCTCCCAAATGTGGTTTCCGGTTTTCTCTTTTCCCATCTTTTCACTCTTTTCTTTCATTTTTTTTTTCCTCAATTGGAGTAGATAGACTAAACTATCACACTCCACCCATGTCTATTGAACAGGTGTAGAGGCTCATCCCTTGTTCCCTGTTTAGGATGTGGTTTCCGGTTTTCTCTTTTCCAATCTTTTCATTCTTACATAGCCCCCTGCGCTTCAGTGGCATTACCGCCTTGCTTGGGGTGATATGATTAAAAAAAAAAATGTCATGGTTACTAAGCTGTTTTAACAGTTCTTTGTGGCGTATTTTACAAAACGCTGAACTGAAAAGAATTTCGAGGAAAATTGCTCGGGACAAGTTAAATTAGTCTCAGGCGTTGGCCAATCAGCGTGCGCCATTTCAGGTGGCCTGCTGCTATAGAAATAGAAAGTCAGCCAGTCATTGATAAATGCGGCAGGACGCCGAGTCCTCAGTCAACGCCAGGGCAAACAAAACAGCTGAATGCTACAAAAAGACTTAAGCACGATAGAGGACAAAACTTATAGATCTAGATATAATAAGGACAATTTCGGGAGTTCATTGCTTGTCTTCTATATCAAGAAACAAAGAATTTTTCAAGCATTCTGCCAGGAAGGAAGTTTTTTTAATTATTATTTTGTTTACAGTTTTTTGCAAAGCCCTGGGGCCACTCGAAGCAGGGTGTTGCAGAGTAAGAGGTACACTGGATATTACTCTTAACTTACACAGGTTAAGACTGTAGTGACCGGTGACTTCGGCGTATGTTCTACAAGGCAGATGCTTAGGTGAAACTTATATCTCCCCCCTTAATTATGAGGGAGATTACTTACAATATGCGTAAAATGGTGGGTCTTGGCCGTGTAGGTTAGGACTTGGGGAACTAAGGAGTGTGGTTCATATGAACCCTCACTGTGGAAATAGTGATAGACCAGCGAGAGTCTTGCAACGTCTCCTCTGTGAGAAGGTGGTTGCAGAGTGAAGAATAATTCATCACCAACAGGGTCACGGAGACGTTTTTGGTCTTTATTCAGAAAGGATTGAAAAGCGTAAGACGTCAGTTTCTAAAACAAGTAGCAAAAACCGCTCATAAAAATAATATAAAATGAATTCGGCAGCATTACTAATAAACTTTTTTTCTTTGGTTAATTTCACCGATTACCCATGGTATCGTCAATTTGCCCGAAGGAGGGATCAAAAGCTGGCTTTCTATTTGAAGAAACCACACTCACTAGTTGTCACGTCAACAAGGCGAAGGTGAATTGATGTTTTGGGGCGGGATTATAGGTGGTGAAGTGATAACAAAGTTCTGCACAATATTAAGATGAAAATTATGGCATACACAGTTTAAAGGAAAGACGTAGAGCCATAGCTCGACAAGAAGCCAAACACATTCATTTTTATATCACAGTGTCAGCAATATATATAAATTCAGATAAAATTTAAAGAGGAAATAGCCATTTTCAACATGTCATTTTAAGACATGCATTGTCAATCCCGTTTAAAAAAAATAGAGGAAAATTCTAACGCCGGAGCCTGGTCTAATAAGGGAAGGGGTTGGGGAATATTGGCTTTCATAGGGTTAAGCTAGCGGAATCTTAGTAGTAATTTCTTCTATGGTAGTAGGAGGTATATGGCTTGACCATTGGGTTAGTAGTGGTAGGTAGGGGGAAAGGTAACTGCTTAGCTAAATTTAAAAAAAAAACTTATTGTGGCTAAATGGAAGAATAAGATAATTATTGCAATTTATATTTATTTCTATGACGACACATACTAATGTCATCTCTACGTTTATTCATAAGTACATTCTGATATTGAAATTTCAAAATTTTAATTTTTTCTGTTAAACATAGACGTCTCTTAAGTCATTAGCTTCCACTTTATCTGTAGATTTAGGTTATTTCCTTTTAATTCCCTGTATTTTCCGGAAATGTCTGTTTGACATCTTAAATTGGGGTTATTGAAGGCTTGTTAGAGTACCTATTCAAATACGAGTATCTTATCTATTAAAATAATTTTTAAACAAATAAATTAAAGATGCCCTATGTAAGCCATTTCGTAACAGATACCGTAATTGTCTTTGTTTACATTAGGATAACAAACAGAGCACATATATATATATATATATATATATATATATATATATATATATATATATATATGTATGTATTTGTGTGCGTGTGTGTGCACGCGCGTATACGTGTGCGTGTATGTGTGTGCGAATATCAATAAATATATATATGGATATACATGCAGGTCCACACACATATATAAATATTTTTCTGGCGTTAATAGAACCGTGCTCAATGTAACATAAGAGAGTTATTAAGTATATATTAATATATATGCATATTATTCTATCTCTATAGCACGACTCAGAGTTTCATGCACTGAGCAATCATCAGGTGTATATTATGAACTAACCGTTTCTTAATTTTAATTTTTATTTTTGACCCTCGCCATGTTTAAAGCCTTTATATTTTAATACACAAACATTTAAACCATTCACCATCACTAAAAAAGGTTTTTAACAAAAAAGGTGTGAAGGTCAGTTATTATTGCATTAGGAACATCGATAAAAGTAACTTATAGCATGACAATATGATACTTAATAAACACATGTTGCACATGTTTAACCTACACAATTTTGGTAACTCCACTATTAATAACAGTAACTCTATTAAAAATAATTGTAACTGTCGAAAAATGCGATTTGCCCACTTAACAAGCAATGCCTAACCGAATGTATAATTTACAAAGCTAGCATCCATTCTGATAGTGATGTTAAAATCTGGAAATAGAAATTCCGATTTAACAACTAAAACTCACTTTAAATAATAATAAATTTAAGAATCGCACTGCTCTTTCCAAGTATTTTTGGCAATTTAACAAAAAACAAATTATTACCTGGGACGTCATCGAGAAAAACAAATCTTAGAATGGAATAAAAACTTGATCTAACTTGTGCTTTATAGCAAAAAACAAACTTATCATCTTACAACATCTAAATAACACTAATCTATTAAACAAAAGAAGTGAACTGATGACCACATGTAGAAATAGAAACAAATATCAGCTTAAATACTTCGACCCGGATAAACATAGATCCACCTTTTCACATTTTTTTTATATATTGATCCATTTATTCATTTATTTCTTATCTAATAATACTTTTTTATGTTTTTACTTTGTTTATATATATATATATATATATATATATATATATATATATATATATATAATTTTTATTTTTATTTTTTCAATGCTTTCGTCCACAGCAAATAAATAAACACAAGTGGTCTCCCTTAAAATTTGAGTCAAAACTCTGACCCTAAATTCTTGTTTTTTCTATAACTTCTACGATTTTGCATTTCAATTTTATATTTAAGTTTTGGTATGAATCAAATTAAATTATACATTTAATAAATTAAAAAAATGGCTGCCAGATTTATAATTCATAACGACCTTAAACAATGCGAGAGCCGAAAATAAAAATTCAAATCTCCAAACGGTCGTGCTACAGACGTAGGATAATATGTATATTTATTAATATACATGCATACATACATATATATATATATATATATATATATATATATATATATATATATATATAATAATAATAATAATAATAATAATGTATATATATATATATATATATATATATATATATAGTCATCCGCAGAATATATATATATATATATATATGTATATATATATTTCTCTCCTGTCACACTTAGGCGAGGGGTGGTTGGATTATTTTTTTCTTATATCTTAATGTAAGATACTCAACTGTAGGTATATTAATATATATATTGCTACTCATTTTAGATGGCATATCGATATAAATATTTTGCCGTCATTTTTGACAGTAAGGAGCCCACTCGTAAATAAGAAAGCTGCTCGTTTATTTTAATAAGTAATGGTGAACAAATGAAAAGATCGGAAATTGACAACTTTTTCTATTTCACTAAAACAGACGTTAAACAATTCTATCTTCCCTTTATTCTTTCTTTCATTTTCCCACTGAAGCCAATTGGAGTTTCTGATATGATTTTCAGTTATGACTAGTCAGTATTTATGATGTAAATAAACAAAAATATCTATGTGCTAAATAAGCAAAAACAAGTAAAATAAACGAATCCAAACAAATGAATAAGTAAATAAACGAAGTAAATAATAAACAAGTTAACCAACCACGTCCATTAAAATGAACTCAGAATAATACAATTGACTACCCACAATGCAATAGAATACAGACAATCATCTGTATATTCGAAAAATAAAGCAAAAACACAACGCACATGGACTGTCACCTGTGGGTGTGAGATTTCACTATACCCTACGATGTAACAGGGATCTTTTATGAACGCGCAATTTTCAAAATTAGAAGTTAGAACGTGAGCTTTCGAAAAACGGTAAAATCATTTATTGTAAATCGCCTAAAGAAACCTAGGTTGCGGAAATAACTCATTCCTAAATGAAAACAAATTCAAATTTCTACAATATAACTGTATTGTACATTTTTAATACAACTGTGTACTGGTCTAATTTAATTATCACAAAAACCAACTAATTAATATATATATATATATATATATATATATATATATATATATATATATATATATATATATTGATTGATTGATTGATTGATTGATTACTTAATAAAATTAGACCAGTACACATTTGTATTAAAAAGTCTTCAATACAATTATATTGTAGAACATTTGAACATTCTTCATTTGTAAACGAGTTATTACGCCACCTAGATTTCTACCATTTGCTGTCTTCAGGCGATTTGTAATATCTGACTTTACCGTTTACCGTTTTTTTTCACTATATATATATATATATATATATATATATATATAAGAAAAGGTTAAAATACCAACCAACTTAGCAACCCGGGTTTCGACCGTGAAATCCTTCCACTTTTTTCAGGAGACCTCAAGTTCGAAAGCCGGGTTGCGAAGTTGGTTGCCATTTTAGCCTTTTCTTGTATATCTTTGCTTTACATATTCAATTTTGAGTTTTGTTTTGAGCACTTTTGTGTGGATCTATCTCTTTAGCAATTTATATTGAAAAGATCATTTTGGATTATCCTCTCCCTTTACGAATTTAACATCATTATATATCTAACTATCTATCTATCTATCTATCTATCTATCTATCTATCTATCTATCTATCTATCTATCTATCTATCTATCTGGGGAGAATGAGTGTATGTTGGTTTGTGGTTCCATGTGTGTAGATGTGTTTCGGATTTTACGTGTAATAAATACATGGACATGCGTCAGGCTGTGTTTGTGTGGACGGACATATATTTATTTTGTCTGTGTCTGTCGCTGTGTGTGTGTGTGAGTGGGTGGGTGTATTGATTAATAATACCGTTCATCTATATCAATAAAACTGAAGATGTGTGTATCCGTATGTATCCGTGTGTGTATCCTCACTGATTTCTATTAACATACACTTCCACACTTTTCATCCGAGTTGTTTCAAAATTACACACCCTTTTGCAAATACACTATTCCACACAACAAAGAAAAAGAAATTGCGCGTGACCTCTCAGTTTAATCTTTACTTAATATCTTATTTTTAAGTATATTTTTTTTGTTTTATTAAAGATAAGTTCGACACAATAACTTTTATATGGAGAATAACTCTTTCAAAAATACAAGAGTTATCTCCCCTATTTAATGTCTGCAGATGTGTTTCGTATAAAAATGGGTATTCTCACTCATCCCATTCCGTGCAACGCCGGGTAAATAGTGCTAGTCTTTAATAAAAGACTCTACGTAATTGTTCTCAAGTCTAAAGATCGACTTTCTGCTGCTTGCATCGGTTTACGTGAACGCATTTTCTCATCACGTTCCGTTGCAATTCAAGCGAAAGAAAAAAACAGCTTAGACTAGTGTACACACTTAAGAGCGCACTCGTTTAAGAAAAACAAAAAACAAACACAAACAAAAAAAAACAACAACTTTCAAGCGAATAACGTGTTGTTAATGATGTAAGAATTGTTCTGGAATCTAATAACCATCTTTTCTTTTTACTTCTGTTCTTTTCCTTCCTTTAATCGCTTTGAAGCGGCAGACGAGATATCTCGTAAGAAATAGTTGTGTTCCTGGATCGTCGGATGATTCAACATAGTGCGTAGGTTGTGAAGAAAGCGATAAACGCACTGATTAACTTGAAGTGGCTGACGTAATATCTTGCAGGAAATTTGTTTTCAGTTTTCTGACATGGCCTGCGTACCTCTGGGTGATTCAACACAATGCGGAGATGGCGGTAAAGAAAACGCGATCAATAATTGTCTTCGAGACTCAGACTTGGTGTATCCCGCAAAAAATCCCTCTGTCGTGCGTCACATTACACTGATAGTGAAACAATTATTGATTCCAGACAACTTCTAAACAGTGAAAGCAATGTTTGCCTTCAAGATAGTGACGAGATATCTCGTGGAAAATTGCCCCAGCCGTGGGTCACAGTACTCTTGACAGTGAAACAATTATTGATTCCAGACAGTTTCTTAACAGTAAAAGCAACGATTGGCTTCAAGATGATGACGAGATATCTCGTGGGAAATTGTCCAGTCGTGGATCACAGTAGTTTTAACAGTGAAATAATTATTGATTCCAGACAACTTTTAAACTGAAAACAATGATTGTCTTCGAGATGATGACGAGATATCTTGCGGGAAATTGCCCAGTCGTGGGTCACAGTAGTCTTGACAATGCTATAATTATTGATTCCACGCAATTTTTAAACAATAAAAGCAATGATTGCTTTCGAGATGATGAGCTTTCTCGCGGGAAATTGATCAGCCGTGGGTCACAGTACTCTTGACAGTGAGACACTTATTCATTCCAGGCAATTTCTAAACAGTGAAGGTAATGATTGGCCTCGAGATGATGACGAGTTATCTTCGTGGGAAATTGCTCAGCCGTGGGTCACAGTACTCATGACAGCTAATCAAATATTGATTCCAGACAATTTCTAAACAGTGAAAGAAATGATTGTCTTCAAGATGACGACGAGATATCTCGCACGAAACTGCTCAGTTATGGGTCACAGAACTTTGACAGTGAATCAAATATTGATCACAATTTCAAAACAGTGTTTACATCCTTATTATGTTGCAACACAAGCTTCTGTGCGATCACTGAAGTTAAGCAACGTCGAGTCTTGTCAGTAACTGGATAGGTAACCACTTGGCAAAACTAAGTGTTCGAATGTTGGATGTGCGTGTAGTGTAATGGCGAGGAATTGTTTCTCGAAGAACCGACTTCTAATTTTTGTTGAGTTCGTTATATTTAATTGTGCGAGTACTCTTTGGAAAGGCATGAATCCACTTTTTCTCCAGTTAGTTACAGGTTAATTAGTAAGACTAGTATTACTAAATCATTATTACCCAAAACATCTTAAAATATAAAATATTTTCTGATTTTAAATAATCTAAAAAAAAATAAATAAATAATTTATAAGCCGTAAGAAAACAAAACAATCAACCAATCAAAACATTTTAAAAACTGTGATAGCAATGATTGTTATCGAGATGATGTTGAGATATCTCAAGGGAAACTTTGCTGGTCTGGGTCACATTACTATGACAGTCAATCAAATAGTGTTCCAAGATATTTTCAAAACTGAAAGCAATGATTCACTGCAGTAGCAGTGAAAAATGATTTGTTTACAACAATATGGAGCGAAAATATCATGCCGAAAAGGAAATTCTTCTTCTTCTGCTTCTTCTTTGTGCCTTGTTCTTTCAGAACGTAAACGATCATGGCCTTCAAAGTCTCCTTATCCCTGGTGGCTCTTAGCACGCTTTCTCCTGTAACATCTCGCAGCCCCCGTTCTGTCATCCACCTGATCAGGCAATTCAAATATGTTATCCGCTGTTTTCCTCTGTCTCTTTTTCCCTCTATTTGGCCTGTTAGTATTAGGTTCTCCAAGGCCTCCTTCCTCATTGCATGTCCCGGAAACTTCAGTTGTCTCTTCCTGATGCTCAATATTAATTTCCTTTTTGTTTCCATTCTTTCCAACCTCATCATTGCTCACATGTTCGGTCAACGATATCCAAAGCATCCTTCTGTAAATCCACATTTTAGCTGCTTCAAGTTTTTATTTCATCTTTGATGATATTATCCAAAATTCACTGCCATATTGAAGAACTGACATAACATAGCAATCTAGTACTCTCTTCTTTGTTTCTAGTGAAAATTTCCTGTGTCTTAATAAAATACTCAGCTTCTGGAACGCGTCCTTTGCCATGCCAACTCGCCTTCAGATCTCTGTGTCGCACATTTCGTTTTCTTTTAGAACGCTTCCTAATTGTTTAAATTTTTGTACCTGCATGATTTTAGTATCCCCCACCTGTATTTGGCATTTTGGGTTGGACTTTTTCCTGATGACCATGCATTCGGTTTTCTTGCAGTTTATTTGTAGTCCTTTTTTGTCACTCTCTTCAGTTAACTTCTGTAGGAAGTTTTGTAGTTTGCTTTCCGTAGCCATTGTTAACTACCCCAAAATTTGTTTTGCATACGAAGGTGATAATGTATCTCTGTTGCTACTGGAAGTCAATGAAAAGTCCCTGGTATTGATCAATCGGAATAGTGCCGTCTTTCATCCGAAAAAACAAACAAACAGATCTCTCATCTCTCTGAGGACCTGGCATAAATTCGTAAATATTTTCTTGGAATTCTTAGATCTGAGGGACTCACTTGATCAGGCACCTTCGGATCCCCATTTATCCCTTCAAATTCTCTTATTAAAAAGAAATGTAATTTTCTAGATGTGCGTTGTGGTACAGTGGATATCGGCTCGGAACGAGAAACCGGGGAGCCGAGTTCGAATTCCAGTTGAATCCATTGTATTAACTTACTCGCAAATACCCTTGGGAAAGGTTTTAATCCGTCTCTTCCTTCCAGTTATGGGTAAAATAGCAGAACAGATTGGGTTCTATAGCCTTGGTCGGCAACCAATCTACCGCAGAAAGCAATGGCAACATACTTCTGCCCAATCAGTCATGTCTCTTTCGAGACATGATCGCCCAAGCGTGTATCACGTATGGCACTTAACTGACTGACTGAATTCTCTAGAAGTCTTTAAAAACCACATAGACCAATTCCTTGCCTAGAAGGAGTCCATGTTTGAAAAGATTCGAATTATCAAGTTGTTTCAAACATGTCGCAAGTTATAGGAACGAAAGAGCACATACGTGGTAAAATAACGTTAAACTTGTTTTTTAAATCTGATTAAAAAGCTAGATACTTATGCATCAACCCTGTATATTTTCTATTTTCCATTATTTACATTGAATAAATTTTAATTTTGCATTTTTATTTCGTTCTTTAGCTCTTTTCTTTCTTTCTTTTATTTTTCTCTATAATTCCTTTATCTATCTATCTATCTATCTATCTATCTATCTATCTATCTATCTATCTATCTATCCTTTTTTCTCTATAATTCCTTTCTTTCTTTCTCTCTATAATTTCTCTTTCTTTTTCTTTTTTTTCCGTAATTCCTCTTTCTTTTTTCTTTCTCTCTTTTTCTGTATAATTTTTCGTCTTTTTCTTTTTCTTTTTCTCTATAAGTCTTCTTTCTTTATTTCTTTCTTTCTTGCTTTCTTTCTTTTTCTTTTTTCTTTAATTCTCTTCTTTCTTTCTTTCTTTCTTTTTCTTTCTTTCTTTCTTTCTTTCTTTGCTACCCACCTACGCAAAACGTCAGTCCATTTCCTCTGTTATTTTTTTCCTTTGGTTCCTTTCGTTACTGCTCTTTCTTTCAGTTTCCTTTCACTTTTACATACTTCCTTCATTTTTCCCGCCCTTTTTGGCAGGCATAGATGTCACGCCCCGCACTACCTCAACACTTCCCGCCAAATGTTAGAAATCGATTTTTTTACTACGTCTCTTAATGCACGGATCACTCCAGCTCTTTTGTGAGCTTTTATTCTCTTCATAACATTAGACTGCAAAAATAAAATAAAAAATTAAAAACTGTATGTATGAGAACATTGGGTACGTTATTTTCTATATGGAAAAGGCATCATTTCAAAATTTTGAACTCTGTGCATTATATTTTGTTTCTGGTCTCGTATTTTCTCGCTTATTCTCGTTTTTAGTTCGCGTCTACTTTCTCTCTTTGTCAATCTGTCGGTTATTTTGTATTTTTCTCAATAATATTTTTTCGTTTTCAAATGTATTAATTTTATATCTTCATCGAATAAAATCATGTTTTCTTCAAGAAGCAGCATGCTCTTTCTTTCATTCCTTCATTCATTTTTCTTATTTTCTTTCGTTTTTTATTCAAGGTCCATTTCAGTGAATTTTTTCTTTCTTTTGTTTTTATTTATATTCTCATTTTCAAATATATTTTATTTATATTTGAAAATTTTACATCTATGTGTCTATGTGTGTATCCGTGTGTGTACATATATGTACATATATATGTATATATACATGTATATACGCCATTAATTTTTTCTGAATACAACTGTTTTACCAATTATGGATATATATGACAATCAGCATAGCCATCCTCACATCATTAGTACATTGTCCTCAATAGGAAAATATCACGGTTTTTCTTTTTCTTTAAAATTGGTATCTACCGACTTAGAAGCATCAAAAGTCTTAACAATGACAAAGGTCTTGCAGTCATCCGGGCTTTTACTTTTTCCCTATAGTAAAAAGAGAAGGCAGGTTCGGCCAATGCCTAGATGAATATGTTTCACTGTTTCATCGTCTCTTACGAACAGAATTGGCACCATGCATATCATCTATATAAAAGGATCGATCTGACGAGGCTATTTGAGAATGGTTTCCAGGTTGACGTTTTAGTTTTGAAGCAATTTGCTGCATTGGGCGAAACTAACTCTGGCGTAGCATGTTCTTTGTTCAGTTTTTTTTCCTATACTACATTTGTTATTTGCCTGTATTTCTGAGACAATAGTAATAATTTACAAAGATCGGACTGTTGTCCTTATCTTTATTGCCATGTTCACGACGTTACGACTGTTGTACTCATCTTTATTGCCATATTTACGACGTTCCGACCTTCTTTAACTGTTTGGAATTAGGAACTGAACTCTTTATTTCGTTCTCTGAGGTAGATTGTTCTCGTTCAATGAGTTATGCCACTGGGTCATGTGTCCTCAAGTATACATGGTCCAGTGGATAAATGTGTTGGTGAACAAAAACCTAAAGTTAAAGGAAGATAACTAAGACATACCGAAGTAGCATGAGTCATGGAACAAGAACAATCTACCCCAGTGAACAAAATAAAATGTTTAGTTGAAAATTTCAATCACCTGAAAAAGGTCGGAGCGTACAACTGCCGAAACGTCGTGAATATAGCAATTAACTTGAGGAGAACAGTCCAAACAAAGTCAGTTAAGTGCCATACGCGATACACGTTTTAATCGATACACGGTTTGACTGGGCAGAAGATTATCTCGCAGTAAGTTGCCACTGCTTTCTGCGGTAGACTGGTTGCTAGACAAGGCTAAATAACCCAATCTGTCCTATTATTTAATTCATAACTGGAGGGAAGAGACGGATTAATACCTTTCCCAAGGGTATTTGTGCGTAAGTGAATTCCATGAATTCAACTGAAATTCGAATTCAGCTCTTCGATTTGTCTTTCCGTGTCGATATCTACTGCAATACAACGCACAATGTAAGTGTTGGGACGCCCGCGCCTATTCGGCTATAATGGACTATTCCATTACTATGTAAAGTAATGGTGGCATCTCCCTAAGAAAGTGTGCCTAGCAGCCGATCGACAAGTCAGTCGTAGACTTCCGGTGATGACCCGGAAGTACCCAATGCTCATACTACGTCTTACGACGGTTGAGACGATTAACCTTTATTCTTGTATTGGATACTAATAACCTTTATAAATACTATTTTCACGGAATACAACAATTAACCTATTCCTGTTGTTGAGTTATTCTTACTCACGACATAACAGTACATGACAGTAAGTAATGTAAATAATTACATTTGTTATTACTGATCTATACAGCGAGTTTTTTGGAGGGTTTAGTATTTCCTAATTTTAGATCCTGGTTTATTTGTGATGGATTTGGAATATGTGCTATCACTAATTTCATTCCAATTTCAAATCATAGTTGCTGTTTCCACATCTTCCTGTAGCTCTTAAAACTTTTTGTCTTAGTATTTCTCCGAAATGCTGCTTTGTCATTCATTTGCATAAGTCCATCAAGTATGTCATGCACTGTTTTCCCCTGTCTCACTTTCCCTCAATTCTCACTGTAAGTATCATATTCCCCAAGCCATCGTTCCTGATTAAGTATCTCAGAAACTTCAGCTGCCTCTTCATGATATTAAGGAAGTTATTTTTTCGCTTCGATTCTCTCTCTTTGCCCACATGTTCGATCCATAGTATCCTCAGCATCTTTTTGTAGAACTACGTTTCTCTTGCTTCAAGTCTTTCCTTCATCCTAGATGAGATTGTCTAACATTCGCTACCTTGTAAAAGGAAATATCACGTAACAGACGATGCCATCTCCCCGGATATTTTCTCATCTCTTTTTCATTTATTCTCTTATTTGCTTGAATTTATCACTATTTTTATAATAAATATTCCCTCAATACAAGTTTTTTTTCAGTCAATCAAGCTATCTATCCTTTTTTCTCTATAATTCCTTTCTTTCTTTCTCATAAAGATTTGTCTTTCCGTGTCGATATCTACTGCAATACAACGCACAATGTAAGTGTTGGGACGCCCGCGCCTATTCGGCTATAATGGACTATTCCATTACTATGTAAAGTAATGGTGGCATCTACGTAGGACGGAATTACGTAAAGTTGTATTCAACTTTACGTAATAAAGTTGTTTAATGACCGTAATGTGGGTTGTGGTGCAGTGGATATCGGCTAGGAACGAGAAATCGGGGAGCCGAGTTCAAATTCCTGTTGAATACCTTGCATTTACTTACCCGCAAATACCCTTGGTAATAATCTCTTTCCTCCAGTTATGGGTTAAATAATAAGACGGTTTGGGTTCTAAAACCTTGGCTGGCAACCAGTCTACCGCAAAAAGCAATGGCAACCTACTGCGGGATAATCTTCTGCTCAGTCAGTCATGTCTCTTTCGAGACATGATCGCCCAAGCGTGAATCACGTATGGCACTTAACTGACTGAAAGAAGAAGAAATAAGTGCAGGTTATGAATATATGAATTATATATAACAGTTGACCTTAAACTTTAAGAGGATAAGATTATGGTGATCATCGTCAAAGTTTAAGCTCGAGGTGTTAGCAGGCAAGATCGACCAAGTTTGGACGCGTGACGACACGTCAGTGTGGTTGAACGTGCACTAGCCGCCTCCGTGTCGTCGACAAAGTTCAAGTTCGTGATACGCTAAGTTTCATTTATGAAAAGGAATGACGACGACTCGACTTTATGTATGTGGCATGGATGGTCTTAACCGTAAAAAGTTTTTGAATGTAGCTTGTCTGACCATCTCCCAGGGAAATAACGATAGACTTGCAAAGCTTCATCTGTGAGATAAGAACTTTAAGTTAGGAAATAGTTCATCACCCTCAGGACTGCGTAAACAATATTGAACGCTTCTTCTTTATGCGCCGTTTTTCTTCAGGACATAGGCGATCATGCACTTTGACATTCCCCTGTCATTTGTCGCTTTTAATATTTTTCCTTTTGGTATCTCTTCCATACCACACCCCGTCATCCATTTGCTCAAGCCCATCAAACATTTCTCACACTGATCCCTCTATCCGTTGTCTGAGTATTAAATTCTCCAACCCCCCTTCCTCATTACATGTTCCAAACACCTCAGCTTTCTCTTCCTGATGCTGAGTATAAGTTTAATTTTCGTTTGCATCCTCTCCCTAACACCTTGTCGTTGCTCACGTACTCGGTCCACGGTATCCACAACATCCTTCTGTAGAAACACATTTCTGTTGCTTCGTGTCTCCCCTCTTTGAAGAGATTGACCAAGATTAACTGCCATATAGAAAGACAGATATCACATAGCAATCTATCACTCTTTACTTTCTTTCTAATGAGATCTACCAATCTATCAGTACTCAGGTTAGCTTTTGAAATGCGTCCTTGGCCAATCCAATGCGTCTCCGGATCTCAGTGTCGCACCTTTCATCCTCTGTCAAATTACTTTCCAGTTTTATTTTTGTTTCCCCGACTTGTAGGTGGCAATTTAAGATCTTCCTTTTGCATTATTTTCCCTAAAGTTTATGCCCAGTCCTTTATTCTACCTTTCTCTTGACAGCTTCTGTAGGAGATTCTGCATGTTCATTTCCGTGTCATCTGCGTATCTAATATTGTTGAGATTGTGGTTGCCAACGGCAAATCCTGACAGGGCTTCTGGCACTCTCTGAACTGTTTCGTTGTACAGTTTGAATAGAGCTAGTGAGAAAACACACTCTTCTCACCTGACCCATTTTGTGTCGGTTGGGGATAAAAATCATCTCTCAGTTGCGTTTCTTTCTTCGAAGACAGAGTGCGGATCAGTTGTAGCTCTGTCCGAAAACAGAGATACATCTGAGAAAAAATTATACTGTGCAGATGCTTGGTCCCGGGGAACAGTGTCTTGAGGCTGCGTCACCACATTGCACCAGAGGGGTGATCGTCACCGGGGGCCAGTGCAACCGGTTATTGCGGAGACTGGGGAATTTTTGTTCCTTCGCCTGTCCGTACGCGTTCCCCACGTTAAAAACCGACATTGTATCACATCTCGCTCCAGTGGGGGAGTAGGGCAAATAAATACTTGTCTTACGCTTCTTTCTATTTTTTTAATATTTGCTGAATTCATTTCTTGTCCGTAAGCAAACTGTTTGCTGCCGGTATAAGTTTTTGATTATTCTAATGTCTTTCCCTAATATGTTGAGGTCGCCGGGTAACTTTGTGATGTATTATTTAGAAATTCCGCCTGTCAAAGAGCAAGATTTATATATCACATAGCAGTCTAGCACTCTTTTCTTTGTTTCTAATGATATTTTCTTGTCTTTCATTGCTCCTGATAGCTTTTGAACACTAACAAGAAAAATAGACTAGGAATTGGTTACTCTATCCCAGATATGGAAGCAGTACTCCATTTTCTTGCAAACTAGAGAGTATATATAATTCGCCCTTCCGTGATCTAATTACCGCTTCACTTTCTCGATTTCAGCGAAAGCCAATTCGGACAATGAAGTTCATTTGAAAAGCAAATATTTGCGACAAAATATCAAACACTATCGTACATTTTCCCCATAGTCTATTCAAGCTTTTGTGCGAGGGTAACCACTTAACAGTAGACCGGACACAAAAGAGCATTATTTAAAAGAAACATACAAAGATCAGTTATTAGGGCGTGGTGGCACCAAACAATGAATGAAAGACAAGGAAGAAACACTCCTCACTCAAATATAGCTTTTTTTTTTTCGGGCTTACTCTGGACCATGAACGGCATATTGTGAACTTTGTGATCCTGTCATAATGCGATCAAGATCAGTTCGGTAGTTGGGGAATTGGTAACTTTGATGAAACGGCCGATCGATAGAGAATCCTGCGAGCTACATAAGTGTGGGCGTGGAAAGAGAAGATGGTTGGGGGTCTGTATGAGAGAATTGCTTATGCGTAATTTCCGTGATTTTTGCGCGTGTGATCATTTCAAGAGAGCCGAAACGAAACCCACATGATGTTTGACGTTTGCGATCGATTTTCAAATCAAAATAAAAAAGTAAAAAATTAAACGACAACGGTAATGATAATGGTTTCCTTATGAAGAAACACTTAGCATTTATTGACCGAGAAGTCAGTGCTATTCGAGTTTCGGTTTTCTTCACTCCCTAGCCACCGTACTGAGATCAAATCGTAGTATCCGTTTCCCCTTATTTCTTATTTATGATTAATATTACCATTACCATTAGGTAATGGTAATATTAATCATTTCCTTATAAGGAAACATTGAGTATTCGTTTTTAATGGTAAAGGTAATATTAGCCATTTCGTTATATGGAAATATTCAGTATTTGTTGACAGAGAAGTCAAGTGCTACTCGTTAAATTTTTCATCACTTTCTGGTTACTAGGCAGGAATCAAAGCATAGTATCTGTTCCCTAATTTCTAATGGTATGATATTATTAGCCGTGTTCTTATAAAGAAACATTTAGCATCCATTGACCGAGAAGCCAAGTGCTAATAGATTTATGTTTTTTTTTCACTCCCTAGCCACCGAGCTAGGATCACAGTGTAGTCCCTGTTTTCCTCATTTCTAACGATAATGTTAATATTCATTGACCGAGAACCCATGTGCTAATCGAATTACATTTTCCTTTATTCTCTTGTCACCTGGCTGGGATCAAAGCCTAGAATCTGCTTCTCTCATTTATAATATTAATGTTAATGTCAGTTGTTTCTTTATAAAGAGGCATTTACAATTCATTGAGAGAGAAGCTTCTCGAATATTCGTGACTTGACCCACCAGCTACAGCAGAGTAGACCAAAAACTTTGTAAGTTAAAGGGAGATATCTAATACTGAGATATCTGGAAGACGCATGGTTCGTGGAACTAGAACAATCTACCCCTATGGACGAAAAAAGGGTTCAGTTCGAAATTCCAATCAACTAAAGAAAGCAGGAGCTTTCAGTGGCTGAAATGTTGTGAATATGGCAATGAAAATTAGTACAACATTCCGTATAATGTAAATAGTGTAAATAATTACAATGCCTCATCCCAGAATTATAGACAGATATGTGTAATGGCAGTACTAGCCATTTTCTTACAAGCAAATATTTAGTATTTAACGAGAATTACCTTTTTCTTCTCTACTTCATCACTTGGTCTGGATGAAAGCGTAGTATCTGTTCTCTTAATTTCTAATATTAATAGCCGTTTCCTTATACAGAAACATGCACATTTATTAACAAACAAGTAAGTGCTATTCGAGTTCAGTTTTTCTTCGCCCCTTGGCTGTGATCAAAATGTTGTATCTCATCCCCTTATTTCTTTTCTTTACCCGTGCCTTCCCTCAAAGTGGCATCGCCTTGTCAAGGTTCCTCTCTGCCTGAAGGCAGAGTGTTCGACACAGTCAGGGCTTTGATTTACTCTCTTGTCACTGGACTGCGATCAAAGCGGGGTATCTTTTTCCCTCAATTCTAATGGTATTCATTGACCGAGAAGCCAACTGCTTCTCGAGATAAATCATGTGCAGACAATGTCAGATAGGAATAAAGTAGGCGTCACCAATGAGTCTATTTCGATTCGCCCACGACATCGTAGTGGTCGAACAAGAGACAAATTTATAATAATTGTTGTGGATCTTCGTCGCCAATTTGTTGTACCAAATCTTAACAAAAATCTTCGTCGCCAATTTGTTGTGGCGAAACATCGCCTCAAGGTTGCAGTGACCGGTCTGGCCGGAAGTAAGACACAGAACACAGGAGATGTTCAAAAGAATGTATTAGTATAACAAGAACAATATTTACAAAGTAAGTGTTAATAATAAGTCAATAGAAATGAGTAAATACGAACGGTACAGTTACACTGGTGATTGTTTGAATAGTAGCTGTCATCAACTGCCTTTCTAACCGCCGTCCGGAAGTCAAGCAGGTAATTATACATAACAAGAGGAAAAGTCCATTCCTCGTAGGAGGGCCTCATATTAATAATATTAATGCTATTTTTCTCAACTATTCACCATATTCATTAGTAAAAGAAATTCATTGTTTAAAGTATATTAATTATATACATTTTTTTTCATCATGTCACTCCAAGCACAGCGCGGACCGCCACTATTGCGAAGAAGGTTACAATGAGAGAAAAGACTGGGTACAGGGGTTATTGAAGAAAGGATAAAAGATAAGCGGGGTTCAAAAAGATAAAGGATGGCAATTAACATTGCATTTATATGTTTGGAGATTGTAACTATCAGGGAAACAAGTAAACGGAAGAGAGTCCTACAGGTGGGAAGTGCGAGAAAGGAAACTGTTGGAGTAGAAGTAGTAGTTATATTTAACTATTTCAACGGTAAAAGGATTGGGATCTAGATGCCAATCTCGTAGCACACTTAAATTAACGTGGACTGAGCCCCAGTAGAAAAAAATGCTTGTCAGATAAGTTGTATGAAAATATTTGTAGACAGACAGAGTGAAGTGATGTCACGTCGGTGATAAAGTAACTGAAGTCGAGTTGTCAGATCAGGACTGATTACATTGCAGATCCCTTTTTTTATTTTGTTGAGAACCTCCAGATGAATAACAGTAGCACCCGACCAGATTTTCGAAGAGTATTGAATTCGGATGTGCGTTGTGGCGCAGTGGATATCGACTCGGAACGAGAAATCGGAGAGCTGTGTTCGAATTCCAGTTGAATTCCTTGCATTCACTTACGCGCAAATACCCTTGGGAAAGATATTAATCCGTCTATTCCTTCCAGTTATGGGTTAAATAGCAGGACAGATTGGGTTCTATAGACTTGGTCGGCAACCAGTCTACCGCAGAAAGCAATGGCAACCTAGTGCGGGATAATCTTCTGCCCAGTCAGTCATGTCTCTTTCGAGACATGATCGCCCAAGCGTGTATCACGTATGGCAATTAACTGACTGATTAAATTCACCGACGAATGGTAGATTTAGACTTTTTTTAAATTTATTTGTGTGTAACTCCTTGTGTCTGTATTCTCATTCCTCCACCTATTTAAATAGCATACCTGAAATCGGAGTTCGATCTGGAAGGTTGCGATAAACGTAAGATAAAAAAATTACTCAGCCATAAATAATAAGGAACATCCAACGCTGCATTTAAACATATAAGTTGAAAATTGATTAAAAAATAGTGGAGGGAAAATTAATCGAAGATATGAATTAAAAGCAGAGAACAGTAATTGATTGTTTAAAAATCTTACAATTATGCGGAAGATATGCCAGAATGCTAGCCAAGAAATGATTGCCCTCGGTTGGGCCCATGGTAGAGAAAATTCTGATGTCATGAAGGTACAGCACTTTCTATGACTCCCAAAATAGAAATCACTATTCGACTAAGTTTTAGAAAAAAATGGAGACAAACTTTTACTTAACATTAAAAAAAAGACAGTTCTGGTGTATATAATGAGGAAAGAGGGATTGGAAAATCTGATACTTACAGGAAAGACTGAATGTAAGAGACACAGATGAAAGCAACGCATAACCTTGAGCAAATGCGTGGCAGAGCAGGGTTTGGGAGAAATAGCAAAAAAAAAAAAATATTGAACAGGACATTTTGAAAAGCTATGATCCCCTCCGTTCAGAAGGAACATAGGGCAAAGAAAAAAGGTAGAATTCTCGTCTGCAATTGAGGGTGCGATGGATGAATTGTCGTCTAACTTACGCAAAAAGGAAAATAACACAGAGAGCTCATTTTAACATACATTTATCAAAACTACACAAAAACATTTTGAAATTCTAAAAAGTACATTTATTTAATAAAATAGTCATTGGCTTCAACCACAGCCACCAAACGACTTCGGAATTGTTGTTACTCTTAGACTTTGACTCGGAATGGTAGCACATGTTCTTTAACAAGTGCTACCATTACCTGCTACGGGCCAATGGAAAACCTCAAATCTGGGGTCAAAAAAAAGATTAAAATATTAAAAAATATATTGTAAAAATATCAGCAATACATTTTTATTGTAAAAAAATACGACCGATAAACTTTTGTAAATATATATAAAAAAATCTCGCAATACATATCTGTAAGAAAGAAAGAAATATTACCACAAATACATTTTTGTACAAGAAATTACTAATGCCCCCAAGAAAATTAAATTTCAGCATTAAATGACCCATACGGAGTTGATATGCAGCTAAACAAACAAACAAAATCACATCTGCTGCATAACTTGCTATATCCAAACACAGCCAACATAATTTCCGCCTCATTGGGGCCAACTTTCCTCAGTGTTCGGTGTTCGGCATCCGTCGATTTGCGTGTTTCTAATTGACGGTGCTTAAATCTAAGGAAATAGTAATTCTAATGGTGAGAATGGTCGTTTTCATTCAGGAAACATTTGGCATTCATTTGGCATTCATTTGGCATTCATTGACCGAAAAATAAGCGTTACTTTTCATTCAAATTTAAGAAATATTTCGTATAAAAATAGTTTTCCAGTCAATTAGACTTTTTAAGTCCACTGAATAGTGTCGCTCTTTCTTATATTGTTGAATGTTTCATTCTGTTAAGTCTCTTCTTCCTCTAGCATGGGTTGAATAGAAGCACAGATTGGGTTCCATAGCATTGGGTGGCAACCAGTCTACTGCAAAAAGTAATTGCAGTCTACTGCGGGAAAATATTTTGCTCACTCAGTCATGTCTATTTCGAGACATGATCGACATAGCCAGTGTCACGTATGGCACTTAAATAACTGAACTCTGTGTTAGTCAAGTGTGTGCTTTTTTAGCCGAAAATCTTTAAAGTGCTCGTAATTCCTAGTTGGCAGCTGGTTTCTTTTGCTTCCTCTCATTATTCTCCTGATGCAGTGAGGGATATATGTAGTACGCGGTGTGGTGCAGTTGTAGCTAGATGGACGTGAGAGGCAGACGTGGCTTTGCCTTCTTCGGTGTGTCACCTAATTGATAAAGGTAAGTTTTCATGATTTATATTACACTAGTTCCACGTGTTGTCTTTTGTTTCCGTTTTTTGTTGTTGCTAATAGAACTGTTCAAATAATATGTTTTTTGTCATTTTTTGTTATTTGATATTTTTGTCTTTGTTTGAAGATTTGTAGCTCCAGTGTACAGTCTGCTGACGGATCGTCTTCTTTATAATTTTATAGAATTCCTTTTTACCCATCTTTTTTACTCTATGTACTGTGTCCCTTCAAGACGTCTGCAATTTATTTTATTCTGTAGCTCTTAATAAATTTTGCATTTTTGTCATAACTCCTAAACCCTGATCTTGGTCTTTTTATCATATATCCTATAACGTGTGTACGACAAGTATCAGAGTTTCCAGGCCTTCTTTCCTCATTATATGAACAAGAAATTTCAACTGTCTCTTTCTGATGTTATGTTCAAGTTTCTTTTTTATTTCGATTTTCTTTAAGACTTCGTTGTTGCTCACGTGTTCAGTCCATGGCATCCTCAGCATCCTTCTGTAGAAGCACATATCTGTTGCTTCAAATCTCTTCTTCATCTTTGAGGAGATTGTCCAGCATTCATTAAATTGTGCCCATAAATAAGATCCATGTGTAAGTATTAGGCTTTTTAACCACATGTCTCGCGTTTTTTTTAGATCAGGGGTTCCCAACCTTTTCACTCTGAATGTCAGAATGCCGTCTCCTCTTCAAGATTGTCCGATTCAAAAGGTGTGTTCCAAATAATATGCATATCTTACTGAAAATCATCCTTCTTTTCTATATTAGTACGTAAACTTTTACATGGATTATTATTGTCTGGATTATTATATCTGGATCTGGATTATTTGTAAATAAATACCCCGTGACTCATTAGTGTCGTATGGGCACCACATGTACTGCAGCCGCAGTAGGAGTGGTGTTTCTTTTGAGCACAACAAGGCTGACAGAATCCAACACCCTCAGGGCTGGTTTGAATTCAGGGTTTTCCTTCTTCTAAACCGGTTGCCACTCAAAATTATAGAACCCAGTCTGTCCTGCGCATGTACTCATAGCTGGGGGAAGAAGAAATGGATTCATACTTTTCCGTCTATGTAATAAATTCGACTGGAATTCGAACTCGGCTCTCAGATTCCTCAATGCGAGCCGATATGCATTACTCTACCGTGCCTAGATGTTTCTAAAGAGCGATGAGCTCCAAATTCTGTAAATAAAAAAAAAAAAAAAAAAAAAAAAAAAAAAAAACAATAGTGTGAAATAAATGCAACTGACTCGAGCGGAATTTGAACATGGGTAAAACTGATAACCATTTTTGATGCAACCCAAAACTCGAAGATGTGAAAAAGGAATTGGTTGCATATGTTTCATATTGTAATGACAACTGTCAAGTAAAGTCCTTCCATGTTAGTTACTGGAACTGTTGGATCCTTGGCGATCCGTTTTTTGATTTTATGTTTTTTCCTTTAATAAAATCTGCTAATTAAAAATTAAACTGAATGTAATTGTGACGAGTACTAAGTTTTCTTTGCTATCGTAGGAAAAAAAAAAAGCAAAACAAAGTATATTTTAATTTGCCTTTGCAGACTTAGTTCAATCAAAAAATAATGGCTAGAGAGCCTAAAGGGGCCGTCTGTCGGTGAATGAATCTACATAATTTCCCTTACATGGGAATTACAACTGAATTATCACTTCTTGAGAAAGATAGTTTTTTTTTAGTTGCCTTCTTAACTCCTCTATTCAGAGTCCTTCTAACTGCTAAAGAATCCAGTAACCCTTTAGCTGAGGAAGAAACAGAAAATTGGGAATTTCCAAGAAAGGCTGTAAGTGATGCAACTGACTCGAGCGGAATTTGAACAAAACTGATAACCATTTTTGATGCAACCCAAAACTCGAACATAACCTACTTTAAATTACAAATGACTGAATTTCGCATTCCCATGTGCCATTTTTTTTTTTTTTTTTTTTGTGGCATAAACAAATAATTTTATTTGATACATTTATTTAAGAAAAAATAAAGCAATTCCTACAACCACTTTCAATGCACACACAAAATAGTTTAAAGTCTGATTAAAATCAAGGCTTTTATCTTTTTTTCAAGGATATTTGATTTTCAGTGATTGGGTCCCTAGATAAAAATTATAATTCAGCAATTTTAATTTTTCTTTAAAGCACGGTTACTATGTGAGTAAGCAAGATGTTACTGTTTTTCACTATTGTGACGTTTCAGTAAACGCAGTTTGCTTTTTTCCTGTGTAAATTTAAACAGTAAAAACCATTTTAATGTTCTTCAGCTAAAAATATAAAAGCAAAAAATTGACTTATGTCGAAGATATTTACAACCTTGAACAATACCTTAATACCATGTTCTAAATAAATTCACTACTTAAGTCTCCCCAAAACAAGTAAAACTTGTATTTTTTAAATAAAGCAGAACTACAGCGAGGTATCCAAGTATAAGCAAATGATATGCTACAGAACCATCCTAGGCATTGGTTCTGTCATTGATTCTCAACCTTTTTTTTTACCCAAAGCACTTTTTAATCCATATGTCAGAATGTCATCGCCACTATTTTCAAGATTGTCCAACTGAAAAGATGCATTTCAAATAATATGCATATATTATTGAAAATCTTCAATTCTTTCCCATATTAGTACGTAAAAAAAATTGGGGTATTCCCTTCTTGGGAATGCCCCAAATAGTGTAAGGTAATTAAATGCAACTGACTCGAACTGAATTTGAACATGGCTATCAAAAACAGTAAAATCTTTGCTTACATCAGTAAGAAAGGTTTTACTATTATTCGTTATTTGACTTGACAGCAGTATTGTTTATACAGTTTAAATAGATAGGCTAAGTACGTAGTTTTCTTTTTTCCTGTGTCAATTTAAATAATAAACCATCTTAATGGTCTTTAGCTAAAGATATTCTTCCCATTGTTAAAGCAAAAAATTGACTTATGTCAAAAATATTTACAGCCTTATTTACCCAATGCACACTTTTCATTAAAAACAGAACGTCATTCAACCTCTTTCGAAGATTGTCCGATTCAAAAGATACATTCCAAGTAATATGTAAATATTATTGAAAATCTTCTTTTCTTTTTAATTATTAGTACATATGCCTTTACTCGTATTTAATCGCAGTAGAATATGTTGATAGATCTATTTGTAATATGACATTTTTATTACTTCAAATATTATTATAGTCGATAGATTATTTCCAATATCCACTATAACAATGGTTCTCAACCAGTTCCCCCTTTTCACTAGAAGTCAGAATGCCATTCAACCCCTTTCGAAGATTGCCTGACTCAAAAGATGCATTAAAAAAAACATTCATATATTACGGAAATTTTTAATTCATTTTTATATTAGTACATATACATTTACATGGTGGGCACCTCGAGGTGGTGTAATGGTTAACAAGCTTGTTTCACTAGAATCATTACAATTGAGTAGTGAGTCCGATTCTCACTGAGTTCCCCTTACTTTTGGTCTTGTGCCACATCTAAGCTACGCTTAGAAAATCACCATTGACATAGAATATTTTTATAGAAGAGTATTGCAGAATTGGACAAAGTTACTCCCTGCCATGTCTATCTTATGTTCGACTAGTGGTTATCTTTCCAACCAGTGGTTCTCAACCATTTTTACCCAATACACTCTTTTTACTAAAGGTCAGAATATCATTCAATCCCTTTCAAAGATAATCTGACTAAAAAAGTACCTTCCAAGTAATATGCATATATTATTGAGAATCTTCATTCTTTTCCAGTTATTACGTATACATTTATACGGATTATTTTTATAGAGGAGCATAGCAAATTTAATAATTATAGAATATGGTGACAGATGTTTAAACTTAGTACATGTGCACTAATTTGTTTTAATTATTGACTAATTAAATAAATAAACTGAATTAAACAAAAACAAAAAATTTCTGAATTTCTGGGATGGAAAATTATCATGATTTACATTATTTATATTCGTCTATTGAACAGGTGCAGAGGCTTATCCCTTGTTTCCTGTTCAGGTTGTGGTTTCAGTTTTTCTTTTCTCCAAACTTTTCACTCTTTTTTTTATTTTTATTTTTTTCAATTGGAGTAGATAGTCTAAACTATCGCCCGGTTTACACTCCACCCACGTCTATTGAACAGGTGAAGAGGCTTATCCCTTGTTTCCTGTTCAGGTTGTGGTTTCCAGGGTTTTCTCTCCAAACTTTTCACTCTTTTTTATTTTTATTTTTTTCAATTGGAGTAGATAGTCTAAACTATCGCCCGGTTTACACTCCACCCACGTCTATTGAACAGGTGAAGAGGCTTATCCCTTGTTTCCTGTTCAGGTTGTGGTTTCCGGGTTTTCTCTCCAAACTTTTCACTCTTTTTTTATTTTTATTTTTTTTTTCAATTGGAGTAGATAGTCTAAACTATCGCCCGGTTTACTCCACCCACGTCTATTGAACAGGTGAAGAGGCTTATCCCTTGTTTCCTGTTCAGGTTGTGGTTTCCGGGTTTTCTCTTCAAACTTTTCACTCTTTTTTTTATTTTTTATTTTTTTTTCAATTAGAGTAGATAGACTAAACTATC
Source organism: Ascarosepion bandense (assembly GCA_037127315.1). Lineage (NCBI taxonomy): Eukaryota > Metazoa > Mollusca > Cephalopoda > Sepiida > Sepiidae > Ascarosepion > Ascarosepion bandense. Next base: position 3,527,360 of record JBBBDQ010000410.1, on the reverse strand, counting down.
GCCCGGTTCACACTCCATCCACGTCTATTGAACAGGTGAAGAGGCTCATCCCTTGTTTCCTGTTTAGGTTGTGGTTTCCGGTTTTTCTCTTTTCCAATCTTTTCACTCTTACGTAGCCCCCTGCGCATCAGTGGCGTTTTCGCCTTGCTTGGGGTGATATGATTAAAAAAATCTTTATCTTTGTTGTTTTCATCGCCACAACAACAAAGACGAGAGCAATAATCCCAATATAAATGGTGTAAACAAAAAGTTCAATAACATGCCAAAGTATTATAATTAAATAAACAAAATCCTGTAAATAGAAAAAGTACCATCAATGGAACCTTGAAAAGTGGAGAAACCAAGTTCCTGATCATTATTACTGTGTTGTTCAAAAGTAATCCAAGTTGACACTATGCTAAAAGTGTTCATAAATGTGTCAGGTAAATAAAATGCTTAGCTTTTATCAATTCAGCAGTTTTACAATGGATTTATTTCCAATTCAATTCCAAATCATTTTTCGGTTTTGGTAAGGTGACCTCCTACAGAAGGTAGTTGAAGAGGGCTACAAATAAACTGCAAGAAAACCGAATGCATGGTCATTAGCAAAAAGAGCAGCCCAAAATGCTAAATAAAGGTGGGGGATACTAAAAGCCAGCAGGTAGAAAAGTTTAAATACCTGGGAAGTGTTCTAACAGAAGACGAAAAGTGCGATACAGAGATCCGAAGGCGAATTGGCATGGCAAAAGACGTGTTCCAGAAGCCGAGTAAAGTATTAAGACAAGAGACTTTCATTAGAAACAAAGAAGAATATACTAGATTGCTATGGGATGTCAGTTCTTCAATATGGCAGTGAATGCTAGACAATATCATTGAAGATGAAGGAAAAACTTGAAGCAATTGAAATGTGGTTCTACAGAAGGATGCTGCGAATATCATGGATCGAGCATTTGAGCAATGTGGTTTTGAAAATGATGGAAACGAAAAGGAAATTAATATTGAGCATCAGGAAGACACAGCTTAAGTTCCTGGGACATGCAATGAGGAAGGAGAGCTTGGAAAACCTGATAGTAACAGGCCAGATAGAGGGAAAAAAGTCAGAGAAAAGCAGCGGATAACGTATTTCAAGGGCATGAACAGGTGGATGACAGAACGAGGGCTGCGAGATGTTAAAGGAAAAAGCGTGTTAAGAAGTACCAGGGATAGGGAAGGCCATGATCGCCTACGTCCTGAAAGGACAAGGCAGAGAGAAGAAGAGGACGTAGAAGATATCTGAAGAGCTACTTCTTTAAACCCTTGGCAAAGAATGGTGATATGTTGTTCAAGATCAATTTTATACCAACTATGAACATGTATGCCATCAACATAGCGCCTCCTGTCAGCATAGTGACCTCTATAGAGAAAAGAAGACCGTTTCTTTTCTTTCAATAAAAGGAGTCTAAGACAAGGTTGTGTCTTCTCACCGGATCTATTCAACTGGTTCAGCGAAGAAATTCTGAGAAACCTGGAAGATCTGCCAGGGTTAGTCTTTAGCAACCACAGTCTCAAAAGTATAAGACACGCAGATGACACAATGCTGATAGCAGACACGGAAAGTAAAATACAGGATATCTTACAGAACGTAGAAAGAGAAAACGAGAAGAAAGGACTAGACATAAAATTCAATAAAACGGAATACATGGTCATCAGCAAAAAAGAGGACCTCATAAATGACAGAGATCGGGGATTTTAAAATCAAACAGGTGAAGAAATTTAAACACCTCGTAAGTGTTCTGACAGAGAACAGAAAGTGCGACACTGAGTCAAAAAGACAGATTACAACGTCAAGGGCGCATTTTAAAAGCCAAGCAGTGGACTGAGAGTCAGGAAAATTCGTTGAAAACAAAGAAAAGTGAAATGGATTGTTATATGATATCTGTCCTCCTATATGACAGCGAATGTTAAACGATCTCCTGGAAGATGAAAGAAAAACTCGAAGCAACAGAAATGTGGTTCTACAGAAAGATGCTGAGGATATCATGGACAGAACATACGATTTTAGAGAGGATGCAAACAAAAAAGAAACTTATACTTAACATCAGGAAGAGACAGCTGAGGTTTCTGGGACACGTAATAAGGAAGGAGGGTTTGGAGAATCTAATCCTCTCAGGACGGATAAAGAAAAGAGAGACATGGGAAAGCAGCGTGAGATATACTTTATGGGTGGTGGATGAGGGAGCAGGGTTCGAGAGAGATACCAAGAGGAAAATATTAAAAGCGACAAGGGATAGTTGCAAATGGAAGGCCATAGTTGCCTACGTCCTGAAGGGATATGGCAAATAAAAAAGAAGGAAATTAACCATTTTAATGTTCTAGACACATTTCTTCAGATCTCTGCTTATAAATGCGAAAAGAATATTCTTGCAAAGATTGTTACAATTGGGACTTTCAAAAAAGTGTAGTAGATAGAATATTGAATAATTTTCTGAAAATTCAAAATCCAAATGAATGTTTAGCTTTAGATACCAGGAGAATATTGTAGAATAAAATAAAAATTCATTATATATACATATATATATATATAAATTTAAAAGACGATAGGAAAACTGAATTAGTTGCCACCGCGTTTCATCCAATTTGGACTTTTTCAAGGCAAGAACGAAATAAATTTGAAAATTTGCCTTGAAAAAGTCCACATTGGATGAAACGCGTTGGTAACTAATAAAGTTTTTCTATTGTCTTTTGCATTTATAAATATTGTCTTTTCTGCAGGTTAACTCTGATATATATATATATATATTGTGGTAGAGTTGTTGTGGCGAAACTCCTCCGAAAGTTGAAGTGACCGGTTTAGCCGGAAATAAGACACAGAAACAAAAGGTAGTTTCAAAACAGTGTATTAGTATAAAAAGAAAATATGTACAAAGTAAGTGTTAATAATAAGTAATAGATATAAGTAAGTCCTAACGATACAGTTCCGCTGCTTGAATCATAGCGGGCTTTAACTGCGTTCTTAACTGCCTTCCAGATGTTACGCAGGTAATTATATATAGTAAGAGGAAAAGTTCATTCCTTGCAGGAGGGCACCAGAACACACACACACACGCACACACACACATATATATATATATATATTAATCTACCTTTAAATGAAAAACCTCAAAAATGGAAAACCTCAATTTACACGGAAACCTCAAAAATTCTATCAAACTGGCTATCCGCACGTCAAAATTAAAACTGAAAAATGGAAAAGACCCTGGTATAACTTGGAGTATAGAAAAAAATCAGCAAACCATACAACGTTGGCGATGCATGCAGATTGTGCCGGGAAAAAAGTAAACGATTATGTTGTTCTCAGAACAAAAAATAAAATAAAATAAAGTAAATGAAAGCCAATGAATAATGGCCAGATGTAAACACACCTATAAATACATACTAGGATCATACAAACATGGATAAAAGTGTTGTAAAATCTTTGAATAACTCCTCTCTAATTCTGGTAAAAAATCCCTGTTCGTACGGTCAAAAAACGGAAAGATCAGTTATTATAAATCGCCTGAAGATACGGAGAGGTTGAAACCTAGGTTGCGGAAATAATTCATTTCCAGATAAAAAATATTAACATGTTCTACAATATAAATGTATTGAACACTTTTTAATACAACTGTGTACTGGTCTAATTTAATTAAAACCAAAAGCTAACTAATCACACACACACACACACACACACACATGTATCTATGTATGTATGTATTAAAAACAGAAATAGGGGTTGTTCTAACGAGAGAAATTGGTATAGAAGAAAAAAGTGCGAAAAGCCGTGAAAGTTTTAAGTGTAGATTTATTATTATTATTATTATTATTATTATTATTATTATTATTATTATTATTTATTATTATTATTATTATTATTATTATTATTATTATTATTAACTTTCTGTGTAATATATTAAGTGTCCTTAATGGTATTTCTGTCGCTACACGTGTTTCGGGTCCAAAGTTGACTCTCTACAGGCGAACATACTTGTAACTTTATATATCGAGATCAAATTTATTCACCTGAAGCGAGTCAACTTTGAACTCGAAACACGTGTAGCGACACAAATACCATGTCGCGGTGCCCAGATAGATAGATTGTTAGAATGATAGATATTTAAGTTAATGAGAGATTGATCATTAAGTTCATCAGATAGATAGATAGATAGATAGATAGATATGAATAGAAAATTAATTATGTGAATGTATAAATATGGCGTTATCATTATATACTAAATTTTGATGGCTTACTCTTTAAGCTTTTAGCATTAAATAAATACTATTTAAGAGCACTTACTAATGAATGCGGGGTGATATCGAAAAAAATGCCAAGCTTAACACTAAGGTTTCAACATCGGCATTAAAAGAAGATAAGCGGTGGCGAAGGAGGTCAGGTGTGACAGCAGCATCAACAGTAAGACATTGCTAGCCGTTATCACCACGCAACATAAATAAAAAATATCATATACAAGCTGTTAAGAAAGAAAGAAAGAAAGAAAGAAAGAAAGAAAGAATGAATGAATCTTACAGCATGGGTTCAGCACCCTCAGTCGTACGTAAAGATCAATTGCGACGTAGAAGGTCAGGTAGCTGCAGAAATGGCAGCAGCAGTCAGGCAAAAACATAAGAATATTGGATTTAACGATTCAAATTTTAGGTCTACGGATCAATAGATTTTAATTGTTTTGGCTCGGGAATTTGGTAGAATAGTAAAAGGGAATTCGGTACCTGGGCCGGATAAAATAGATTAAACTAAGTAAGGATGATCACTAGGTCACACCTTTTTATTGTCAAAATAGTCAAATGTCACCTCCACTTTAGCAATTTTTTTTCTCGCATTCCTCACCCGTGAAACTCCCTTCAGTAGACTTGCTTCTTTAAAAGCAATAATCTCCAAAAGTTTAAATTCAACGTCAGTTGCCATCTTATATTTTCATGGCTTCTGCTCTGACGAACTTAGGTCACTGATACCCCCTCCATACGAATTTACTCAGGCAACCAGACTGGTAAAAGGTCTCACCTTTTTTTTCAGTTAGATCAACCAAACAAATGCAGGTGACAATTCTACTCTATCAGCTTTTTTTCTCGCGCTTCCTTCCTGTGGAACTCCCTTCCATATACTTCTTTCCTAACGGCTACAAGCTCCAAGAATTTAAATGCAAAGTCAATTCCCATCTCTTATCCATTAACTCCATCTCTTTCTACATCCCCCAGTGTATCTTGTTCTTTTCTTTTTTCTTTACCTTCGCAACTGTCTTCACTCCTGTGTTCAATCCTTCTCTTCACCTTTCTCTTTCACCCCTGTAGATTGTTCGTCTTTGTCTTCATTCTCTTTCTGTGTAAAACTTTAACTCTCTTATGTAGGTCCCTGCACATCAGTGGCGGTACCGTCTTGCTTGGGGTGAACTGATTAAAAAAAATATGTCTTTGATTCCCATTTTTCTCTTATCTTTTCTTCGACATCACTTGCACCTTATTTCTTTTTTGTCTTTTCTCTCACATTAACCCCTTACGCACCAGTGGCGATCCTTTTTTGCTTCGGGTAAATAAGAAAAAAAAAAAAAAGAAAAAACTTAATAGATCCAGAAATGATGAGGTGCGATCACACCAACCATCCATTACATTAAATGCCAAATCTGCTGCTATGAAAGTCGGCTCTCTGTGCAGGGCTCGGAAATTTTTCCCACCTGAAACTATTCTGCACATATACAAATCTACCATCCGCCCGTGTATTGAATATTGCTGCCATATCTGGTCGGGTGCCCCTGCTGCTCTCCTTGGGCTTCTTGACAAAATACAAAGGAGGATCTGTAACGTGGTTGATACTAACTTGGCAGACCGGCTGCAGCCGCTCTCACACCGGCGTGATGTAGCTTCCCTGTGCCTCTTCTACAAGTACTTTCATGGCTTCTGCTCCGATGAGCTTAGATCACTGGTGCCGCCCAAGCACGAATTTACACGAGATACTAGATTAGCAACTAGGTCCCACCCTTTTACAGTTAAACAAATAAGATGTAACCGTAAATTCTACTCCAACAGCTTCTTTTCTCGCGCTTCCCGCCTGTGGAACTCCCTTCCACAAGTCTGCTTTCCCGACAGTTACAATCTCCAGGTGTTTAAATGTAGGGTCAATAGACACCTCCTATCACACTAACTCCCAACTATTCTCACAACACTCTCATCTACCCAACCCTCATTCTCGGTATCCTCACCCGCCTATCACCCACCCTCTGTTATTTCCTATATTTAACCAGCCTTTCTCCTCTCTACGTAGCCCCCTGCACAGTAGTGGCAGTGACATGCCTTGCTCGGGATGAAACGCTTATAAAAAAAAAAATAAATAAATAAAACATCAGTTTGAAATTCTCTGAAGCTTAACCGGATCGACAAAACACTGAAGAAGTCCGAATAGCAGAACAACTGAAATGTGGTGATTTTAACATGATGACTTTAGTCTCAGTCTAAATAATGTATACACTGATAATTAAGAATTAAAAAAATGATGAAATGAATAAAGAAATAAATAAGTACATTAAGAAATAGATAAATAAATTTATCAGATATCACGCTTTGGTAAGGCGAGTGTTTTGACAGATCGTTAAATCAAACAGATGAGTAGAGTGGGCGTGAAAGAAAATAGAGATATTAAACTAGTAAAGGAATAGTTGTGAAAAACAAAGGCGCGAGAAAGATAGCAAATCAGAAAGAGAGAGAAAAAAAGGAACAAAAATAAAGAGAAGCAGAGATAATAACAAAGAGTGAAAAAACAGTTGAGAGGTAGATAGAAAGTGTGAAGAACTGAGATATATAATAACAGATCTATGTAGAGAGAGTGAGAGAGAGAGTGAGAGAGTGAAGAAAGAAACATACTGATTGGTTTTCATTCTTTCATCTCCAACCCTCTTTTTCTCTCCTGTTTGCTTCTTTCTCAATGCTAAACAAAATCCTAACTCTATTAGCGTAATTAAATTTAGTTTTACTATTTTTGACGTCACGTAATTTGCTCATTAATTAATTAGATAATTACCAACAAAATGCAAAACTAATTTACTGCAACTAACTAAAACCATTACACACACACGCACAAAGAAAATATAAAAATTAGGAGCATGAAGTAAAATTGAATTCAAGTAAAATTGAATTAAGTTTGTAAGCGAAACTGTCGTTCTCTTTCCGCCATTTTTATCCCCCACGCTGAATCCAGATGTATTTCCTTCCGGTCCGACAAAATTTTCTACCTAAAAACATATTTTATGATTCTCAATTTATTCTAAAATAATTCATATCATTACAGAAACATCGCGTTCCAATTGTTCAGGTAATAAAGTCACAGGAAAAAAAAAAAAGAAATAAAAAATCACAATTTTGGCTAAGAAAAAGTGAAACTTTTAAATAGAAAAGTCACAGGAAAATAGTAGGAGGAAAATTTTCACAGAAATGTTACAATTTTGACGAGAAAAGACACAGGAAAAATTGGCTGGAAAAATGTCACAGGAAAATTCAAAACTTTGGCAAAGAAAAAGTCACAATTAATTTATAGTGACCGATAATAAAGGTGATGGGTGACGGGCAACTGTCTATAAATTGAATATCGATTGTTATTAGCATAACCAGTGTGAGAATTGAGAAAAATTCTGCAGAATGAAGTTGGCAATACAAAGGTTTTTTATTTGTGGGTGCCACGTCTTTTGACAGCTAATAAAAAGTGCACCAGGCTGACAACAAAACAGGAAAATTTGACATTTACTAACCCAAGATTAGTGGAGGGCCCATCCCTTTGAGCCAGAGACAAAGAGACAATCATTGTAGGTTGAAAACCTTTTCATCATCTGCTCTAAAGAAGGCCGAGGTGGTTTCATCTGCAGAGCAAGATGATATCTTAGGATAGAAAAAGCTATTATGCTAATTGGCTTATCTTCAGAAGGGCAAAACCATGAATGGAGAGTACTTATTGAGGCAGTTACGTAAAGCTATCAAGTCCAAACTGACGAAAGAGGACATGTTTCAGCAGGATAATGCTCTAGCCCACAAGTCCTTGTTTTCAATGGCTGCTCTGAGTGACTGTGACTTTGAATTCGTTGATCACTCTCCTAGTTCTCCTGATTTAACTATCATCTGTCCCCTATGATGAAAAACCCACTTGGCTTGGTACCAATGTCACAGTAATTTGATGTCTGCTACTGTCTGTTGACTTTTTTACTGAGAGAACGAAAGTTTCTTCAGTAATGAGTTAAAACTACTGCAAGACCGATGGTAGATTTGCCTGCAGCACAAGAGAAACTATATTTAAAAATAAACTTCATTTGGTCGCATTCCATGATAGTATAGTGGTCAATCTTTTGAAATTTTAACAATTATTTTCGAAAGAAGTCCCAAAGCAGAATAAATGTACACATCAAAATTAAAACCCCTTTTTATTGATTTTACAAGTATATCATTGCTACAATAAACAAACGTATACTTCTATATATATAAAAATGGATATATCTGTCTGTCTGTGTGCGTGTTTGTGTGTCTCTATTCGAACGAACTCTACTTCTCCGAAGCCCTAGGTCACTTGTCGATCATGACATGAACATTTGATGTACGGAAATTTTTTTCGAATTTTCGATTTACAGGGTACGGCAGAAATCACCGAAACGCTTAGAATTTACGAACTCTTCTCCTCCGAAATGCTTTATGAGAATTCAGCCTAAATCGGGTAACTTGTAGATCAAGGTCCGAACCTTTGATGTACACACACATTTTTCGAATCAATGTACAGAGTTCGTCACAAATCAACGATAATATAATTTCGATTGTTCTTATGCACTTATATGAAAAATAAAAATCAATCGCAACTAAAAGCCTTGTGGGATGATTTAAGAGTACTGTATTTACCAGTCCCCCATGAGGCGAGTTGAAGCACAAAGTCGATTGTTAATGTGAGGAAAACGAGCGTGTACATTAGGGCAGCTGATCAAAATTTACGCTGCCTCCACATACGCGATGACTGAGTACTAAGCGTATCTTAACTGATCCTTGTTTGTCTTAGCTGGTAGTACCGACCCGCCAGATGGCAGGTGAATATGGAAGATTTAAGAGTATACCTGTCGAAAATTCGAAAGATATTCTTAAAAAAAAATTACAGACTCATATATTTCATTAAATCTCCACTGATTTTCAAAAACAAATTAGCATACCACGATGAAAGTAATAAAATAACCTAAACTTAACTGTTACAAGCTTAAATTAAACACTCTGTGCGGACTTTTAAGCTAACACTTGCGAAGGTCTAATTCGGCCTCAGGCCAAAAACTAAAGAAAATCTTTGATTCGCAAACAAAAAACAGAAGTGATAATTTTACATAAATAAATTTGAATATCTCAATTCACACCATGGAAAATCAAAACCTCACTTTAACTCTGATTTGAGCTATGAGTTCAATTCAGTTCAAAGTCTGATTTGGGACAAAAATTGAATTCTTAAAATCACAAACTTCAGGAAAATTCAATTGATTTCATGGAAATTCAATTGAATTTAAACCACAAACTCTGCAGAATTTCAAAACTTCACTTTTCAAATCCTCTCACTTTGGCTGTGATTCTTGGTATTTTGAAAAAATAAATTCAATTTCCTCAATTCACAAAGTTTTGGACAATTCTTAAACTGAATTAACAAGAAAATAAGTTTAAATTCACATTTTTTGTGTTACTTTAAACGCAATATAAATGAAAACTTTTAAAAACACTAATTTCTTTTAGTTATTTGAAAGTTTGAATTTTTAAATAATTATATTGTTTAGAAACAGAACTCATTGGAGAATCCTCAATTAGAGAATCCTCATTTTTTTTTGTAAAAATGGACCGCCAGTTACAGAAAATCAGCTCTGAATCGTCAAATAAAAATGACATAAAACTATGACATTATTCTTAGAAAAGCTTTTAATTGCTTATACGTATAAGTTATAAATTGAACAATATTTTTTTAAAGAACATTTTGTTCTAATTTTTAAAATATTAATTATAATATTTTAAAGATTTAAATTTTTTAAAATTCTATCTTATAAAGTTTAGTGGATAATGTTATTAAGTAAAAAATATATTACTTATTGCATATGGAAAAGTTTAGTAGAATTTAGTGAATTTAGAAGTTAGGGAAATCTTCTCTCTAATTTAACGTTCAATTGAATTTTAGGTACTTTGGCTTTAACTTTACAATAGTTATCGTTCTTACTTTCTGATAATGTCGTATATAGAAGTCCGTATTTACAAAAAAACGGAACATTTATACGCATACAAAAAAAAAAAAATTAAAATTATTTCTAAAATATTGGGTGACGGAAATAAATACATTTACTCAAAAAGTATATATATATATTTTAATTTTCTATAAATATATATTTTAAGTCTGTCAATGAATTAAAATATATTTACATTGTTCGAACAGTTTTCATCATTTTAGTTGTCAAATTCATAACGTTTCAACCTTAAACGGTCCGATCTTATACATATAATTAAAAGTTTGAACTGAAATCTTCATTTCTTTCACTGGGGCAGATTGTTCTCGTTCCATGAATCATGCCGCTTCTAGTAGTTTTCCGATATCTCCTTTTAACTCAACTCTGTATGTTTTGTGTTTAACCCTTTTGTTGTCAGGTATAGAACTCACAACTCTTAAAGTAAAGTCACTGGATCCAAAAACCTTGCGATATCGGCATCTAGGGAGTTGGAGGATGCAGAATCATTAGGGTTGGTTTCGTGTCATGTTTGGCTATCTAATTTAAAGGTTTACATTGTAGTACTGTTACTAATTGCTATCATCATAATTGCGTAAATGTATACGTAAGAAAAAGAAACGATCAGAAATCGCTGGTAAAACGATTTAAAGTTAGAAACACTGCAGCATGATGATGGCTGCCTGTCGTTTTTTTTTTACGTCGAAACCCGAATACGTATTAGACAAAAATAGAAAAGGGCGTAGCACAAGTATGTGTTTTCTCTCCAGGCTTATTCAATCTCAGTACCAGGGGTTTCTAAATTGGGTACATGTACCCTAGTGATACATTTGTACTCTTCAGATGCCACACTGACTCCAAGAAAATAACTACTACTGAAAAATACTATAACTATTTTCTGTGATTTTTTTCCTGTGATTTAATTATCAGCCACTTTGAAATGCATCTTCTATGTATTACGTGCCTTCATGGCGCAAAACATCCTATCCATTGTGACTCGTTGCAGTTTTAATCCTTTTGCTAAGGATCCAGACCCTATTTCGCAATCCATTCACACGAGTTCGTCCTTGTGTGAGGAGAAGATATTTGTTTTGTAGCAAACGTTTTCATACAACGTTCTGATCTATTTTCTTCGGATCTTTGCAGTTTAATTAAAGCCAGAAAATAGTTTTATATTGAAAGTGTATTTTTTAAAATAATAATGATTTATAAATTCAAGTCTTATTAATCAACCCATAACTGGAGATGTAATATAACAATCTGGCCCCACCCGAGGAAGGCTGATGCAAGCGATGGTGTTTCCGGTCGTTGAAAGGAACGGATGTCGTTTGACCTTATTTCCGGCAGCAGCGGAAATAACTACAGAGGCAAACAGAACAGGTGTCTCTGAGAATTACGTGCGCGTGCGTGGGCGAGGCAAAACCGGAAGAAAAAGTCCCGGTTCTGGAAGATTATAAAAAGACCTCGGCACACGGATTCGCCAGTAGAGGAGCAACAGAGATCGGCCGGTGAAGAGAGACACAATAGATAAGACTACACTCCCGTCAACCCATTAGAAGCGCGCTCTCTCAATTCTCTGTTCCCTATTCTACACGGTTCATCGTCATTAATAAAAATATAACTTTATATTTGTATATATATGCGTGTTTGTTGTTTGTCGATATATAACAGAGAGAGGTAGATCCATACTTCTCCCAAGGTATATTTACGCATAAGTGAATATGAGTGACCTCAACTGAAATTGAAACTCGACTCTCCGATTAACAATTCTGGGCCATTATCGATTAGACCATCCGCACACTAAAGTTTGCAGTACCTGGTATTCCTAAGCAGTGATCCATCTAGGTACAGAACAGGATAGATGTTGCTTGATTGTAGCAGTTTCACTCCCTTTGCTAAGGATCAAGCTCGTCAGTGTTTAAGGGGAAGACAGTTGTTTTGGGTTAGTATTGATTTGGAAGCTACTGTAAATTTCGAGCCATTATCGATTAGACCCTCCGCACACCAAATATTGCAGCACATGCTATTCTCAAGCATTCACCTATCTAGGTACAGAACAGGATAGACGTTGCTTAACTTCGATGATTGTACGAGAACAGGTGTGATTTGGTTGTCAGCAATGAAAAACGGAAACAAAAAGGATACATATTTAACATCAGGAAAAAGATTTGAAATTTCTAGAAGAAATATTGAGGAAAGAGGGCTTGAGAAATTTGAGACTCACAAGACAGATTGGAAGCAAGAGGGAGAGAGGAAAACAACGTATAACCTACCTATCGAGCTTGTGCAAATGGATGGACGAACTGGGTTTAGGGGAGATAAGAAAACAACTTTTTGAGAACTACGAATGAGAAGAATATGTGGAGTGCCGTGATCACCATTGTGATTAAGGAACACACTTCATAGAAGAAGAAAAGAAGAAAAAGCGAGCTTGAGTAAATGGATGGTGACAAAAGACAGGAAATTGTGGAGAGCCGTGTAGCTCACATGTGGTATAAGACTTAAAATATGGGTCACTGTGAGGATCGCTGTAGAGTTTGAACAAATATGTGGCAAATACACATTTTTGTCTCATGTCCTTGTTTATTTTGGTCCAATAAGGGTTCGGATTTCTGTGTCACATTTTTCATCTTCTAAATATCCAAAAAGACTAAATAACTTAATGTCAAGAGAAAAATATATGTAGATTTATATAGTCTTATTGAAAAATTGAATAGTAAGTTCCTCACGGGGCCCTAAACTTTTGTCAATCTGCCACTTTAAGTTATGCTAAGAAAATCATTTGAACACTCTGACATGGTGTAATTGTTAGAAAGCATGTCTCATTAGCTCAATTACGGCTGAATACGTTAACACCCTGAATGTGTTAACACCCTGAATGTGTTAACACCCTGGGTTAGTGTTGATTTGGAAGTTACAGTAATTAAGAAGTTGTTCCACACTCACAAAAACTCCAACACTGGTCAACACGATTTTTGGGGCTAAGAAACAAAACACGTTTTTTATCCAATTTGATGGTACTGATTCTGAAAATGACCTTATATTTTCATGGTTAGCTACCGTTTTTACTGTGCTGAAATTGCACATTTTTTAAAAAGATCAGCTCATGAACTTAGCTGATTGCAAAATTTAGTGAATAAAGGTCGTAGAAATCCATCAATTTTCAGGTAGGTCGAACAATTTATGGCAGCTACTTGAAATTAACCAGCAGTAAGATAACTCATAACGAGGAAATATATGATTGTCCAGGAACTGGTGTTTCAACGCGATATGGTCATAATCCGGAGTATTTTGTAATTGTCACTGATAAAATTTAGAGATGTGTGATTTTACGATTACAACGTATTGGACTATTTATGAAGTCTGTGTTTCATTTAAATAGTGCAAAATTAACTAATTACCTGCTTTATTTGATAATTAAATTAATAATTAATTCATTTAATGAGAGGTTAGTGATATAATGTTTGATGTAAAGGCAAAGTTGTGATTACTCTCTTATAAATCTCGTCCTCTTTCTGAATATGGATGGTCATGGTTCTTTACATCTTCCTATTCCTTGTAGTTATTAGCAGTTTTTTTCTCTCTTTGCTAAGGCTCTCAGCTCCGTTCAGCAACCCATTCGCACGAGCTCGTTAGGTACGTGGCTTAATGCCTTTCCTTATGTGTCTTAACCTGAATGTTCCTTGTGAAGTTTGCTTACAGGAAATAGTAAATTTAATCATTTAGCTTTCAATTAAAACTAAAATAAGTTTCAAGAAAACTTTTTCATTTTATAAAATTAGGTTTAAAAGTTAGATATCGAAAATGAGGTGAGGTATCTACCCAAAACGTTCTGAAAGAGAGAGAGAGTGAGTGAGAGAGAGATAGAGAAAGAGAGGAAGAATATGAAAGAAAGAGAGTGAAAGAGAGAGAATGAAAGAGAGTGCGAGAAAGACAGTGGGAGAGAGAGAAAGAGAAAGAAGGAGAGTAAGAGGAAAAGTGAGAAAGAGAGTGAGAGTGAAAAAATCCAGTTTCATCTATATAGACGAGGTTCTTATAATGACAATTTCACATCAGAATTCAGTCAAAAACTGTATATTATGGTATGGACGCATTGATATATCCTTGCATTATATTTGCATGAATGTATGCATGTTCTTTATTAATATATTTTCTATATTTGCTGGGTACAAAAAAAAAATAACATGAGATGTCGATAAAACCACATCTTTTCTACGTGTGTGTCCATAGCATGACATACCTCCCTACAACATCTAATATATAAAAGTTACAACATCTTATATACGGATTTGATTACGGAAAGTTCCGGAGATTCACGAACTGAGATTAACAACCGACAAATTTTTAATTTATTTTGCTTGAAAATTATTTTCAATAGATATGTGTACTAGACTATATAATTGGTTTTTAATTAAACAGAGTGTATATATATATATATATATATATATATATATATATATATATACTCTGAGAAATTTTTTAGGAAAATATGTGAAATCTGTGTCATTCGGCAGGATTCGAACCTGCGACACCTAATATAAGATAAATTTATGGCGCGCGCGCGCGCACACACACACACACACATATATATATGCTGTTTCCTAAAATACAGAATATATACACAAATAAAAATATTTATTTAAAATAATCTTCAAACACATAAATTAAAAATACATTTTTATATATTTAGATTTACAAGTGCAGCTTAAGCATATATTCAACTGAAATATGTAAATATTACATTATTTGCACTATTGTTTTCAACTTTGCTGCCGTTTGTACGACGTTTCGGACGTTGTACGCTCCGGCCTTCTTCAGGTGCTAGGAATTTCGAACCCTTTATTACAATCACTGGAGTATATTATCCTCAAAGCCTCGAGTGGAAGTTACCTTCCTCTAACCTCTGCTATAGCCTGGTATTGAACTCACAACTCTAAGAGTCAAGTCAATAACTAACAAACGTCTATATCGACTGGGCCATGTGTCCTTAAAGACAAGAACAACTGAATTTTTGGGACTTATAAACCTAAAGTCCAGGACCTTTTTTTTTACCAGAGTTAATATTGCAGTGTTAGAGGCAGATAACACATGACTTCCAATTGAGGCTTTAATTGAGGATGATATACCCCAGTGATTGTAATAAAGGGTTCGGTTCAAAATTCTTAGCACCCGAAGAAGGCGTACAACGGCCGAAACGTCGTACAACTGGCAACAAAGATGAGAACAATAGTTCGAGTAATGCAAATACTGTAAATACTACCTCATTTCAGAAATATAGACAAAAACTGTAATATGTGTTTGGTGACAAAATGTACAAACTGAATGAAATCAGATTCTATTGTCTGATCCAGTGACTTGCCGCTCGGCTATTCCTGCTATGGCTTAGTTCCGATAAATGGCGTAGATATGATGAGCACACTGGCCCATGGTGTATTTGTAGTGGGGGGCACATTTGGAGTTATCTTGCTCTTTTGATAAAGAAGTCGAATCAAGCTCTCTTCCTCTGTATACCAATCGCAAGGAAGAAGTTTTTTTCTGAAAGATTTACCCCTAAGAACCTGACATATGTGAGAGAACTGACCGTTTGGGTGTTTCCCAAAACACTTCAATCACAGTTTTTTCATACTAGGGGTTAATCGTTATTTAAGCTACTATCCTCTTAATCTTAATTTCCTAGTACTTCTTCTTGATTCACATTACACACCTCATTCAGTAGCTTTCTACCTTAAAGGGCTCAGGAGTCTTCTATTGAGTGAACTTTAGCAACTAATGTTTTCGATGTTGTTTATCCTTTGCTTCCTGTTTAATTGTTTTTTTCCTTTTAACATCTCCGACTAAAATGTTATTCCCTAATTAAATATTGATCTTGATCGGTAACCTTCTATTTTGTGAGGCTCTTGGTCCTTGTATTAGAGGAACGTTAGTTAAACAAAGAAATAATTTTTTGAGGCCTAGTTTTCTAAGTGGTTTCTACTCTAACCGAAGGGATACAAACAAGCAAAGAATGGATGAGATTTTCTTGGAGCTCAAGCGAAAAAAAAAAAGAAAAGAAAAAAAAATGAAAAATAGGGTGCATCAGGGTGTTGGTCTGTATTAAGGGTTATTGTCGGGATTAGAGTCAGTTCTGGTCTGTTTTTAGAGGAAGACAGACTGGTCCGTCGCGTGGTTCTGCTACCGTTCATTTGTATTTTTGCCACCACGTAGATATGTGCAGAT
This sequence comes from Ascarosepion bandense, assembly GCA_037127315.1. Taxonomy (NCBI): domain Eukaryota; kingdom Metazoa; phylum Mollusca; class Cephalopoda; order Sepiida; family Sepiidae; genus Ascarosepion; species Ascarosepion bandense. The sequence goes on along the minus strand of JBBBDQ010000410.1, from coordinate 3,510,933 downwards.
AGATGGGATGGCGTTGATTAGCTGTTCGACCAAAATAGAAGCTATAACATGTATCACCTACTTACCTACCTACTCACTTACCCAGACAAACAAGCGAAGCCGAGAATAATAAAAAAAATTAACTATTTTATAATGTGTTTGTGTCGATTTCTCTTTGTCTTTCGCCTTGTTACTTAGTGAACATACAGCGGCGGGCAATTTCCCGGCTTCCGTTGCACACTGTCGAGACTGAGAATCGAAATGCAACGTCGGAAATCACTGGCCGGTCGGTGGAAAGTTGAGGCGAGGATCGCATTTATTTTTACTCACTGACTATTGAAATGGTTAAATCGTCTTACTGCACTTTTTAAATTATACCGGCCCGCATAAGCTCTGTGAGCCCTTATTGCCCTTTTTGAGAGTTCATATTGATCGCCAAAAGAAGCTTTTCCCGCCTTCAGGTTTAGAAGCATCGCTGCTACTGACTGAAAAATATGGCGGGTATATAAAAAAATAGTAAGCTTCTCAACGAAATCAAAGAAAATATTTTGCATTTGTTCATACGATACTTTTATAAACAAGATCACGCGTTCCAAGCATTTCCAGTAAATAACAAAAAACAAAACAAAAAAAAAAACAATATTTTAAAATTTCAACAGCAGCAACAACAGGAAAAGTGTAGCAAATATAGACTGAAGAGAAAATATTGATATAATCAAGCTTTTAACTTTTCACACACAAACACACACACACACGCACGCACGCACACACACACACGCACGCACGCACACACACACACACACACGCACGCACGCACGCACACACGCACGCACGCACGCACACACACACACACACACACACAAAAAGAAACGGCTTGTAAGGACATCTGTCTTTTCTCCAAATATTTCGATGAGCATGGAAATATTTGGAGAAAAGACAGATCGGCGGGATGTGGCTTCCCTCTGTCTCTTCTGTAAATATTTTCATGGCTTCTGCTCTGACGAACTTAGGTCACTGGTGCCTCCTCCACAAGAATTTTCTCGGGCAACCAGACTGGCAACAAGGTCTCACCTTTTTACAGTTAGATCAACCAAATACAGGCGACAGTTCTACTTCTCAGTTTCTTTTCTCGCGCTTCCCACCTGTGGAACTCCCTTCCTTATACTTGCCCTCTCGACGGCTACACCCTCCAGGAATTCAAATGCAAAGTCAATTCCCATTTCTTATCCACTTAACTGCAGCCCTTTCTACATCACCCCGTGTATCTTGTTCTTTTCTTTTCTTTCTACTTTTGCAACTAACTTCACTCCTGCTTTCACATCCGTCTCTTGCCTTTTCTCTTTCACACCCTGTAGCTGGTTCGTCTTCGTCTTTACTATCTTATTGCCTAAAACTTTAGCTCTTTTATGTAGCCCCCTGCACATCAGTGGCGGTACTGCCTTGCTTGAGGTGAAATGATTTAAAAAACTGCTCTGAAGAGTTCCCCGCCCCATGGTACCCAGTCAGTATAAATTTAAGTATGCCAATAGATTGGCATCTACCTTCCACCTCTTTACTGTTTAAGTAGCTAAACGCAACAGCTACTTCTATTCCAACATTATCCTTTCTTGTAATTCCTGTGGAATTCCATTTTGTTTACTTCCTTCCCTTGTAGCTTCAAAAAATTTAAATGCAACCTTAAAACCTATCTTCTGTTTTCATGTTTCCTGTTCATACTTTGTCCTTTCCTTAATCCTCCCTATACTCAGTTTTTTTCTCAAACTTTCATTCCATGTAAACCCCTGTATAAAACGACCCCTTGCTCACCAACTTTCCTGACCTTTAGTCGATTAGCCCACGTTGTGTTATTGATCTCGAATTAGCCAAATCAGGATTTTTTGTCACTTGATGAAGTTGGCCCAGACACGCGTAGGATAGGCATATAATAAAATCCAGATTTAAGACCGCAAAGACGCAGTGTAGATTTATATATATGGAATAAAGATTACAAGCAAATCAAAATTAAGTGATCAAAAAGAAATATCAGTTGACTGATATTTCCTTAGCACAATAATATTAGTGGTCTATATCTCCACGGGGGGATGGGTTATTCAACTTGCAGCTGGTTGAATCTGGATTGACCCTCTCTTGCAATATTTCTCTAGTGGCAGGCTATTTCATCTTGTCTGCTTCAATTCATCGCTGGTCCTGATTCACTGAATTTCATTTTCCATACAATTTTATTAAAAAAGACGAAAAACTTGGGTGTTGAAGTTAGGAACTGAATTGCTATTTCTCCCTCTCTATGTACGTCTTAGCATCACGAAATGTAAGTAATATCATTTAACCCTTTCGACTTCCAATAAAATAGGATAACATTTGCTCCTGTTATTGTCTGCCTGTTTTCATCAGCTGTCCTGGTAATCAGTATACAGGAAGTCTTTAAGGCCGTATTTTGACCTAGGGTCACATATCGTCAAAACCCATTTGACAATATTTTGACTACACTTAGGTAACTAGCTTTGAAAAATTCGCTTACTTTTCCCGACAAAAATATTTTTGCACTCATTCTATTTTGGAATCTGTATTTTCTTATAAATATTAGAAAAAGATAAGAAAAACACTATTAAAAAGATATTTATTGATTGATCTGTTTTTATTGTTTATCAACCCTTTGCAGTTTATTTAAAGCAAGAAAATATTTTTACATTGCAAAAATATTTTTGGTGATAATAATGATTTATTGATACAAATATTACTAATTAACCCATACCTGGGGAGAAGAGGTGGATTCATACCTTTCCCAAGGGTATTTGCGCGTTAGTGAATATAATGAACCCGACTGAAACTGGAACTCGGTTCTTCGATTAACAATTCTGAGTCTTCATCCAGTGAATCATTCTCACATACAAGCTTAAAACATCTGCTATTCCGAAGTGGTCATCCATTTAAGTACTAACCAGGGTCGACGTTGCTTTAACTTCGATGATAGTACTACTAATAAAGAGAAAAAGGAAATGAAAGGTAATAAAGATGACAGAAGATAACGAATAACATTAGATTTAAATTTTTTAAGATCAAAGCAAGATGCCTGAGGAGAGTTACACTAGCTTTAAGTGTGACTGAAGAAACTATTAATATAGAACTTACGGTTTCATTTCTTCTTCTGTCTGTCCCGTGTCACGTCAGGACGTAGGCGATCATGGACTTCTACTTTACTCTGTCTCATGTCGCGCTCAATATTTTTTCTCTCGGTATCTTCTCCAAATCCCGCTCCGCTATCCATTTGCTCAGACCTATCAAGTAAGTATCGCCCCTCTCTCTCTTCCCCTCTATCCCTCCTGTAAGTATTAAATTCTCCAGGCCGTCCTTCCTCATTACGTGTCCCGGGAACCTCATTTGTCTCTTCCTGATGTTAAGTATGTTTTTTCAACACCTCATCGTTGTACACGTGCTCCGTCCATGGTATCCTCAGCATCCTTCTGTAAAACCACATTTCTACTGCCTCAAGCCTTTTCTTCATCCTTGATGAGATGGTCCAGTATTCACTTCCATACAGAAGGGCAGATATCACATAGCAATCCAGCAGTTTTTTTAATCATATCACCCCGGGCAAGACAGTAAGGCCACTGGTGTGCAAGGGGGCTACGTAAGAGTGAAAAGATTGGAAAAGAGAAAGCCGGAAAACCACATCCTAAACAGGGAACAAGGGATGAGCCCTACACCTGTTCAATAGACGTGGGTGGAGTGTGAACCGGGCGATAGTTCAGTCTATCTATTCCAATTGAAAAAAAAATTAAAGAAAAGTGAAAAGATTGGAGAAGAGAAAGCCGGAAACCACATCCTAAACAGGGAACAAGTGCTTGGTTCCAATGAGATGTTTCTGTCTCTCAGTACTCTGGTTAGTTTTTGAAATGTGTCCTTGGACATGCCAATGAGTCTTTGGATCTTAATGTCTCATTTTCCCTCCTTTGTCAGAACATTTCCCAACCATTTGAATTTCTTTACTTGTTTTATTTTAGTTTATCCGACGTTACGACCTGAAACCTTTATTTAATATTAGTGGGTAGACTGTTCTTATTCCAATGCTCATGTATTGGGATATCGTCTAGATTTTTAAGAATGTGCAATATTACTGGTCCTGGTCTTGTCTTCAGTTACTTTCCCAGCGATATAAATTTGCCTCCTTCTACCTTTTTCTATAAACATTGTCATGGTAATTTTTTGAATAAGATCTTCATTATGGTACCTAGAATGTATGAAGAATATATAAGCGCAGTACTAGACTTATGTGCCTGGTGGTGCAATGGATATCGGCTTGGAATGAAAATTCGGAGAGCCGAGTTCGAATTCCTAGATGAACACGTTGCATTTACTTACGCGCAAATACCCTTGGAAAAAGTTTTAATCCATCTCGTCTCTCTCCAGCTATGGGTTGAACAGATTGAGCTCTATAGCCTTTGTTGGTAACCAGTCTACTACAGAAAGAAATGGGAACCTTCGGCAGGAAAATTTTCTGTCTAGTCAGTCATGATCGGCCAAGAGTGTATGATGTATAACACTTAACTAGCGGACTAGATTGATGATGAGGTCTCATCAATTTACAGTTGAGTTGAGTTGAGTAGATGCAACCGTCATTTCTATGTTAATAGTTTCTTTCTCGCACTTCTGGTTGAGGAAATCCCTTCCGGATCCATGCTTTCCAGCCAACTTTATATGCAAAAGATTAAATGCAATGTCAGCCGCTATCTACTCTCATCCTTATTACTGCCGAAAACAGGATTATGAAAACAGTTTGGGTTTTCTTTGGCGTGTAAACTCATGTAAATTGGATTTCACAAAATGTAAGAGTTTTTGGAAATGATGAAAACGAAAAGGAAATTAATACCGAGCATCAGGAAAAGAAATCTAAAGTTAATGGGACATGCAATGAGGAAGGAGGGCGTGGAGAACCTGATACTAACAGACAACATAGAGGGAGAAAAAGAGACAGGGGAAAGCAGCGGATAATATATTTGAAGGGCCTGAGCAGGAGGATGACAGAACGGAGGTTGCGATATGTTACAGAAGAAAGCGTGCTAAGAACCACCAGGGATAGGAAGACGTGGAAGGCTATGATCGCCTACGCCCTGAAAAAATGAAAAGGCACATAGAAAAAGAAGGTAAGCCCCAGTTTTATTATTATTTTGATGTCTAGAGTTGTGCCAATTGTTCCAAGGTTAAGCTTCATAAATATTAGAAAAATGCACTTTAAAGTTTTACGAGAGAAAGTTATCAGAGACAATGTTCGAATGAGAAAAAAAGGGTGAAATGAACGAGAGATATGAGAGAGAGAGAGAGAGAGAGAGAGAGAGAGAGAGAGAGAGAGAGAGAAGCCGAAAGAAATAAAAGGAACATAGGGAGTTAGAGAGAGAGAGAGAGAGAAAGAGAGAGAAAACATTGAAAGGAAGGAGAGAGACGGATGGAGAGAGACTGAAAGAGAGTGAGAGAGAGAGTAAAAGAGAGAGAAAGAGAGAGGAAAACTGAAAAGAATGAATGGGACAGACATAGAGAAACAGAGAGAGAAAAACTGACAAAAAGAGAGAAAAAACTGAAAGAAATGAAAGACACAGAAAGAGAAAAAGTGACAGAGAGAGCGAGAGAGAGAGAGAGAGAGAAATTCTGAAAGGAATGAAAATGACCGAGAGAGATAGTGATAAAGTGATAGAATGAGAAAGAGAGATAGAGGAAAACTGAAAGGAATGAAAAGGGCAAACAGACAAAGAGAGAAAGAGAGAGTAAGAGAGAGAGAGAGAAAGGCTGAAAGGAACGAAAGAAAGAGAGAGAGAGGGGGGTGAGAAAGAGACAAAAAGGTAAAAAGCTGAAAGAAATGAAAAGAACAGAGTGAAAGTGAAAGAGAGAGAGAGAGAAAGTGACAAAAAGAAGAATGGGGAAGGAATGAAAAGAACACAGAGAGAGAGAGAGAGAGACAGAAAGAGAGAGGAAAAACTGAAAGGAATGAAAGGGACAGACACACACACACAGACACACACACACACACACATATATATATATATATATAGAGAGAGAGAGAGAGGGAGAAAGCTGAAAGGAATAAAATGGACGGAGAGAGTGAGCAAAAGATTGAGAGTGTGACAGAGAGACGAAAAGCTGAAAAAAATGAAAATGACAGAGAGAGGTTTGGGAGAGGGAGTGAGGGAGACTTTGAGAGAAAAAAACTGAAAGCAATGAAAGGGATAGATAGATAGATAGATAGATAGATAGATAGATAGAGAGAGAGAGAGAGAGAGAGAGAGAGAGAGAGAGACTAACAGATAAAACCAATAGGCGATAAGAAATGTTATTAGGGCAAGGAAGTTGATGAATCATGGACAGGATGGAAGGAGGGACATATTTTCCGACTCGGTTCAACAGTGTTCCCATTTTTTTCCGAAATAAGCAATCAAGTTGAACAAAAATTCCTAACATTAGGGTCTATGTTTTAGGGGAGGCGTTGAAGGGTAAAAAGACGACCGTTGCAGAAGAGTAATCTATGAATTCAAGAATATACGGCTTAGGTTATAAAAATTCACTGGCCCATAAAATGATGGATGGGTGTAGAGATGAAGGAGGAAATGGGTGTACAGTCACACAACACAATTTTTAAAATTTTATAGATATATGTGTATATGTGTGTGTGTGTGTGTGTGTGTGTGTGTGTGTATTATAATCATTTCACCCCAGACAACGCAGGACAGCCACTGGAGTGCAGGGTGTTACAGAGACAGAAAAAACAAGGTGCAGGGGAAGCCGAAGGAAGGATAAGAGAATGATGAAGACAGAAGAAGGCAACTGACATTTCATTTAAAATTTTAGAAAATGTAATCAAACAAACAGGACGGAATTCCACAAACGGGTAGTGCGAGCAAAGAAACTATTAGAGTAGAAGAGACGGGTACATTTAACTTTCGACGGTGAAAGAATATGACCTTGATGCACGCGTTAATACATGTGGTCGGGGCACCAGGGAAAAAAGCTAGTCAAAGCAGTTGCCATAATAATGCTTGTAGAAAAGACAGAGGAAAGCCACATCGTGTCAGTGAGAAAATGACTGCCAATTCAGGATCCATTACATTACAGATCCTTCCTTTGGATTTTGTCAAAAACCTCAAGATGAATAGCAGGAGCACCGGACCAGATATGGCAATAGTATTCAATGCATAGAAGAATGGTAGATTTTTGTTATAATTATTTCTCCCCAAGCAACGCAGTACTGCCACTGGTGCGCAGGGGGTTACATAAGAGGTGAGTGATGAGAAAGAGGAGCAAGTTACAGATGATGTCAGAGAATGAATAAGAGAAGGATAAGAAAAATAGTGTGAGGAGAGTTGCATAAGAGCAGGGTAGAAAGGGAAAGGAACATGATACAAGGGTTGTCAGGGAAAGAATGAGAGTCAAGGAAATAAGAGATGGCCATTGACATTTCGTTTAAATTCTTGGAGAATGTAGCTGTCAGGGAAGTAAGTATATGGAAAGGAATTCTACAGGCGAAAAGTGCGAGAAAAGAAACTGGTAGAGAAGAAGTTGCGGTTACATTTGATCGGTTTTACTTTAAATGGGTGGGACTGGTCGCTGGTTGAGAAGCTGGAGTAAATTTACGCAGAGGGGGCACCAGGGAGATAAGCTAATCGGATCAGAAGCTGTGAAAGTATTTGTAGAAGAGACTGAGGGAAGCCACATTACGTTGGTGAGAAAGTCACTGGAGTTGATCTACCAGGTCGGGATCATTACATTACCGATTCGCGATTGGATTTTATCAAGAACCCCGAGTTGAATAGCAGGGGCACCCGACTAGAACAATATCGAGCCATCTCAAGAAAATTGTGAATGTGAAGAAAAACGGATGTGTGTTGTGGTGCAGTAGATATCGACTCGGAACGACAAATCGGGGTACCGAGTTCGAATTCCAGTTGAATTCCTTGCATTCACTTACGCACAAATACTCTTGTTAAAGGTATTAATCCATCTCTTCCCCCCAGTTATGGTTGAAATAATAAAACAGATTGGGTTATAACCCAATCTGTTGGCAACCAGTCTACCGCAGAAAGCAATGCCACGCTACTGCTGGATAATCTTTTGCCAAATTAGTCATGTCTCTTTCGAGGCATGATCGCCCAAGGCGTGTATCACGTATGGCACTTAACAGACTGACTGAAGAAAAACGATAAATAGATTCGACATGAACTCGACATTATAAAGTGTGTTCGGTGCTACATACGAATGATCTACTTCTTGATCGATTAGTGAACTGTAATGAGAAATTGATCTTTTATGACATTTGTAATCACTCGGTCCAACATTTTGATCTTGATGAAGGACCTAAACACGTTCCAAAAACCGAAATTGCACCAACAGAAGATTATGGCGATAGTATGTTGGTCCGCTAATGACGTTATCCATTAAATCGTCCACGAATCTAACCAGAGTATCCCTTCAAAAGATTACAGCCACCAACTGGATGAAATGCGAATTAAGTTATGCAAAATGCGACCGGCACTGATTAAAAGACGAGGTCAAAGTCTGCTTCGTGAAAATAGATCAGCCACATGTTGCCTGCATGTCGCTGCTTAAAATCACCGACTTGGAATGACAGACTAAGTCATATCTACTTTATTTTCTAGAGCGCTTAACCGCTCATTACCACATTGTCAAGCATCTTCACATTTTAGAGCAAACGATATCCACTGCAAAAAAGAAGAGAAAAGTGCAATCAAAGATTTCTTGACGTCCGAACCTATAGAATTTCTTCGTGATGATCAACATTTCAGTTATCCAGGTTTCATATTTTGATTTATTTAAACACTTTAAATCTATCTATCTATCTATCTATCTATCTATCTATCTATGTCTATCCATATCTATCTATCTATCTATCTATCTATCTATCTATCTATGTCTGTCCATATCTATCTATCTATCTATCTATCTATCTATCTATCTATCTGTCTATCTATCTATCTATCTATCTCATTCTATTCTATCTATCTATCTATCTATCTATCTATCTATCTATCTCTCTCTCTCTCTCTCTATCTATCTATCTCATTCTGATTCTATCTATCTATCTATCTATCTATCTATCTATCTATCTATTCTATTCTGATTCTATCTATCTATCTATCTATCTATCTATCTATCTATCTATCTATCTATCTATGTCTGTCCATATCTATCTATCTATCTATGTCTGTCCATATCTATCTATCTATCTATCTATCTATCTATCTATCTATCTATCTCATTCTGATTCTATCTATCTATCTATCTATCTATCTATCTATCTATCTATCTATCTATCTATCTATCTATCTATGTCTGTCCATATCTATCTATCTATCTATCTATCTATCTATCTATCTATCTATGTCTGTCCATATCTATCTATCTATCTATCTATCTATCTATCTATCTATCTATCTATCTATCTATCTATCTATTTGTTTGAAAAATATGCGTCAAATTCTGTTTGCCTGTCCTTGAGTCTGAAGCCTCGCTATCCCGGCCCACACTTGCTCCACATTGATATATTATACGAATCTGAGTGATCTCAGGATCGAAAATCAACCCATTATATGGTGCTCGAACGTCCAACATCTGAATTTTTGTTCGAATGTAGAGGGAACATTTAACTATACAAGTTTTAAACTTACCGAAATAACTGGTGAATTTAAAAGTTTTAATTTACATTGAGGATATTAACGAAAAATTTGTAAAGGAAAATTTTCTGAAATTGTTTTTTTTTGTTGTAAAATCAGTTTTAAATATCTCCAAATATTTGTGAATTGATGAAACCAGTTTTATTTCTTCGAAATGCCAAGCATCCAGAATTAAAGTGATATGTTTCTTGGCGTGAGGTTTTGAAGTTTTATGGAGTTAGTGATTTGAAGGAATCAATTTTAGGCTTGAATTGTAAGTTCGGCCCCACCAGTCATTTGGCCGAAATTGGACTTATAGTTCGAATCAGCGTTAAAGTGAGAAACTGCGCGTTAGATTTGAGATATAAACCTTTCTGGAACATCTTTGATCTCAGTCGTGGATCCTGGAAAACACCAAATTAGGGGATTGCTTGATAGGTGAAGTATGGTTGGGCTGCTACTAATTCAGAATTAAAAGTTGAATCTAAAATCAGACATTATTTTTCAATGACTGACTGATGAACCATTTCTTATCGTCGGTTAAAATTTATAATATCTTATATATATATAAAATTTTGCAAAGTAATAATATCAAAAGCACCATTCTATTTTCATTTAGAATTATCCACTTGGCAATAAATACTAAAAATAGTATGAAATACATATTTTTTTAAAACTAGGGTGGCCTAATAATTATGGCCTGTAGTGTAGCTCAAAATTGAGCCATGAAAGCTCTTTATATTTGATACCGCAGAGTACCTCGAGGTGGTGTAATGGATTGCAAGCTGGAAATATTATAACTGAATATTGAGTTCGATCCTCACTGGGTGTCCAATACTTTCGGCCTTGTAACACGTCTAAACTGCGCTTAGAAAATCATCATATTTCATATCGTATTCTTTTTCTTCTTCTTCTTCTTCATTCAGCGCCAATTACCGTTACTCTACCCAAATATTCCCTGTGAAATAGACACGCACTTTTACACTAAAATGTTCTTTTTATTTTTACCTTCTTATTTCCAGGCACTCTCTGAAATATATGGCTCACACTAACGGTTGCCGGAGAAAGTTGATCGATTTTTGTTGACCTAATGACCTTTTAACCTCAGCGGTTCTTTGCTTTAAAATATTTGCAGCGGAAAAGAACTGAGATCCTGACATTATCATGAATTGCTGGGTGGTCTACGGGAAGAGTCTTTTGACTAAACAAAACCGAGCAATCATTATCTAAAAAAAACTGCATAGACTTCACCCGTCACAAGATCAAATTTGAAAAATAAAATAATTTTGTTGCGACAAACGCCCTGGTGCCAATAACCTGCCTGCCTAAAAATTCAGCATTGTAATATATATATATGTTTTTTTACCCATACTCGAACATAGATATCTTTCTAATAAAAATGCGGTATTAAAACAAATAAGAAATAAGAAATAAATGAAAATCGCACATAAACAGAAAGTAGTACGGATTTTTTTTTATCCAAGCCATTGTGAGCAGTATCCATTGTAGGATACTTAATGAAAAAAAAAATGTAAGAATCAGTTGTAAGGGAAGCGCCAGAAAAGGAAGGGGCACGAAATAACCACCCACCAGCTTGAGTCTGCCATCTGCGTCCCCTGTCCCTGCTGCAACAGGCTTTTCAGTGCAAAGATTGGCTTTATCGGCCACTTCCGCAACTACCCAAACATTTAGTGACCAGGAGTCATGGTCATCATCGCCTGCGAAGGACGAATATCATCATCATATGGCAGCGAATGCTGGACGATCAGAAAATAAAACTCAAATCAAATATTAAATGGCAGAGAATTAAAAAGGCAAGGAAAGAAAGAATAAAAGAATACAGATAGATAGACAGATAGATAGATAGATAGATAGATAGATAGATAGATATGGACAGACATAGATAGATAGATAGATAGATAGATAGATAGATAGATAGATAGATAGATAGATAGATATGGACATAGATAGATAGATAGATATGGACAGACATAGATAGATAGATAGATAGATAGATAGATATGGACAGACATAGATAGATAGATATGGACAGACATAGATAGATAGATATGGACAGACATAGATAGATAGATAGATAGATATGGACAGACATAGATAGATAGATAGATAGATAGATAGATAGATAGATATGGACAGACATAGATAGATAGATAGATAGATAGATAGATAGATAGATATGGACAGACATAGATAGATAGATAGATAGATAGATAGATAGATAGATAGATAGATAGATAGATATGGACAGATAGATAGATAGATAGATATGGACAGACATAGATAGATAGATATGGACAGACATAGATAGATAGATATGGACAGACATATAGATAGATATGGACAGACATAGATAGATAGATAGATAGATAGATAGATAGAGACAGACATAGATAGATAGATAAGACAGACATAGATAGATAGATAGATAGATAGATAGATAGATAGATATGGACAGACATAGATAGATAGATATGGACAGACATAGATAGATAGATAGATAGATAGATAGATAGATAGATAGATAGATATGGACAGACATAGATAGATAGATAGATAGATAGATAGATAGATAGATAGATAGATAGATATGGACAGACATAGATAGATAGATAGATAGATAGATAGATAGATATGGACAGACATAGATAGATAGATAGATAGATAGATAGATAGATAGATAGATAGATAGATAGATAGATAGATAGATAGATATGGACAGACATAGATAGATATGTAGATATGGACAGACATAGATAGATAGATATGGACAGATAGATAGATAGATATGAGCGTACATAGATAGATAGATATGGACAGACATAGATAGATAGATAGATAGATAGAATAAGAGGTTCGAAGCAACAGAAATGTCGTTCTCTAGAAGGATGCTTCCCAGCTTTTATTAAATTTCTAATCATGGCTTTTTATAGCAATAAACATCGCCAGGAGTGTGCACAGTAAAAGTGAGGACAACAGACTAACTGCTATATATTTTTTATACACCGGTTCTTTTGCGGACATGAAGATTAAATATTGCTGAAATTCTTTTTTTCTGATGAAGGCGGTTCAATTGAGAAACATGTCCACAAAATATTTTTTCATCTTTTTTTATATATAGTAAAGGTTTGAGAGCTAATTTCCCTGCAATCTAATTAGAACACTACTGTGTTAACCTACAGAGTATAAAAGATACTCTTTGACAAATAAGGACACTTCAATGGGGGCGACCTTTTGTTAGCGATATTTATTATAGCAAAAAATAAAACTCAAATCAAATATTAAATGGCAGAGAATTAAAAAGGAAAGGAAAGAAAGAATAAAAGAATAAGGAAGAGATATTGACAAGGAGTTTTTATAAAAGAATTCATGAAGTATCTGGCTTGAGAGCCACTCAAGGGAGTAGAATTTTTAAAATACTAATTATGAGTTGTATGACATGAAAGAGATGCTTAAAAGAAGTAAAAATTATGTTGATAGATCATGATTGACCTTAGACTTGAAAAGATTAAGATTATTGTTTTCAGCTAGGAACATACAAAGAAAGAAAGAAAGAAAGAAAGAAAGAAAGAGTTGGAAAAGAAAAAAGTGGACAAAGAAAGAAAGAAAGAAAGAAAGAAAGAAAGAGTTGGAAAAGAAAAAAGTGGACAAAGAAAGAAAGAAAGAAAGAAAGAGTTGGAAAAGAAAAAAGTGGACAAAGAAAGAAAGAAAGAAAGAAAGAAAGAAAGAGTTGGAAAATAAAAAAGTGGACAAAGAAAGAAAGAAAGAAAGAAAGAAAGAAAGAAAGAAAGAGTTGGAAAAGAAAAAAGTGGACAAAGAAAGAAAGAAAGAAAGAAAGAAAGAAAGAAAGAAAGAGTTGGAAAAGAAAAAAGTGGACAAAGAAAGAAAGAAAGAAAGAAAGAATTGGGTAAGAAAGAAAGAGTGAGAAAGAAAAAAAGAAAGAAAGAAAGAGTAGGAAAAGAAAGAAATAATTTATTTATTAGGAAATAAATAAATAGTGAGAATAGAAAAAGAATCAGTGGGAATAAAGAATTCACAAAGAATTCTGAGTAGATCTTTTTATTTTAACTTTGGTCCATGAAGGAAATGATTCTGTTTTGTGGAAGTCGAACGGCGAGTCCTGGGTATATACGTCTTGATTGAGCAGAAACTAAAAATTGGAGCCTTTTCCGAAAATTTGCCATGGAATAAGGTAGTGATACGCTTACAGTGCTGCGCCTGCAAGAATGGGGCTACAGAGTGAAGAATAAATCTCCCTACGTATTGACAGAGGCGGTCCTTGAGATGTTATCGCGCAAGTGATGTAAAGGGAAAGGTATCGATTAAGAATGAAAGAAAAACAAAGGCTGACGAAGGCAAAGACAGGAAGATGGAGAAGCAACAAAACGAAAAAGAAAGACAAATAAAGTAGTAAAAGTAAAATGGACGAAAATAATAATACTATGAATACAAAGAAAGAAAGAAAGAAAGAAAGAAAGAAAGATTGGGGAAAGAAAGAATGAGTGAGAAAGAAAAAAGAAAGAAAGAGTGAGAAAGAAAAAAGAAAGAAAGAAAGGGTGGGAATAGAACAAAAAGAAATTGTTGGAAAAGAAAGAGTGAGAAAAAAAGAAAGAAAGAAAGAAAGAAAGAGTAGGGAAAGAAAGAAAGAAAGAAAGAAAGAGTAGGGAAAGAAAGAAAGAAAAAATCGTGTGAATATTAAGAAATAAATAAATAGTGAGAATAGAAAAAAATCAGTGGAAATAAAAAGAAAAAGAAAGAAAGAAAGTCCGATAGTATAAAGTAAGAAAAAGAAAAAGAAGGAAACATGGGAATAGATAAAGAAAACGGTAGAATATTGAAAAAGAAAGAAAGTATGGTAATATTAAAGAAAGAAAGAAAGAAAGAAAGAAAGAAAGAAAGAAAACGTGAGAAACAACGAGACAGAATTTTAAAAATCGAACCGAACAGATATTGAAGAATTCCACGAAAAAGATTTTTTTAAAAATGGCCAATAATTTTTAAAAAAATTGGCAAGGCTTTAAGAACAAAAATCCAGTGTTAGAAAATTTGTATTTTTTTTTCTTTTCTTTTTTGACAGATCTAAAGAAAAAGGAATTATGGAAAATTTCCTCTCGGGCAAAGACAGAAAAGAGATTCTTTTGAACGAAGAATTTGGGAGGGGGTAATATTGCAGTAAAAGTCACCTATAATCGACAGTGATTTCTTGTCTGCAAAAATCGGATAAAAAGAAAAATGTATGTTTTTTTTAGTCCTTTTCATAATTTTTCCCCATAATTCTGTGATTAGAGATAGTCGAGAGAAGCACCGAAGATCTTCCAGAACGTATACGAAATGGGGTCAGGAAAACAAAGAAAGAAATGTCGGATAAAAGAGTGGGAAATAAATTGATGGAAGTTTTATGTCTTAAATCGGAATAAACGATAAATGAAAGACATATTTGAAGAGAAAAAGATCGAAAGAAATTAGACTATGAGATAAAGGAAGAGAGGACGAATGAATGGAAGAAGTTGGTTACATATTTGAAGCGTAGCTGGATGAAATGAGATTGCACTGGAATGAGCTGATGAAGTCGGTAAAAAGGGAAATAGTTAAAAGGAAACTAATAGGAAATTGAATTAAAAAAATTGTAAAAAGATGTTCGAAAGTGTACAAAAGAAAGTTCAAATTTGGAGAGATTGGGGAAGATGAGGTAAATGTATGAAACTTATGATGAAATTTTAAAGCGATGTAACAAATATTATTAAGAGAAAAATGATGACAAATGCTTAAAGCAGACGACAAGAAGAAAAAAAAAACAAAGAAAGAAAGAAAGCATTGATATGGCCGTTAGAATGACCGCACAAGGAAAAAAATGGAGAAAAGAATGAAGAAAGGAAGATTTTTTTTTATAAGCGTTTCACCCCGAGCAAGGCATGTCACTGCCACTACTGCGCAGGGGGCTACATAGAGTGGAGAAAGGATGGTTAAATATAGGAAATGTCAGAGGGTGGGTGATAGGCGGGTAAGGATATCTAGAATGAGGGTTGGGTAGATGAGAGTGTTCTGAGAATAATTGGGAGTTAGTGTGATAGGAGGTGTCTATTTACCCTACATTTAAACACCTGGAGATTGTAGCTGTCGGGAAAGCAGACTTGTGGAAGGGAGTTCCACAGGCGGGAAGCGCGAGAAAAGAAGCTGTTGGAGTAGAATTTACGGTTACATCTTATCTGTTTAACTGTAAAAGGGTGGGACCTAGTTGCTACTCTCGTGTAAATTCGTGCTTAGGCGGCACCAGTGATCTAAGCTCATCGGAGCAGAAGCCATGAAAGTACTTGTAGAAGAGGCACAGGGAAGCCACATCACGCCGGTGAGAGAGTGGTTGCAGCCGGTCTGCCAAGTCAGTATCAACCACGTTACAGATTCTCCTTTGTATTTTGTCAAGAAGTCCAAGGAGAGCAGCAGGGGCACCCGACCAGATATGGCAGCAATCTTCAATACACGGGCGGATGGTAGATTTGTATATGTGCAGGATAGATTCAGGTAGGAAAAACTTCCGGGCCCTGCACAGAGAGCCAACTTTCATAGCGGCAGATTTGGCAATGGATTCGATATAGTCATTCCATTTGAGGTCCGCCGAAAGTGTAAGGCCAAGGAGGCGTTGTGTTGTACTCTCTGGGAGGCAAACCTGTCCCATGCTAATGGGAGGTAGATGCGATTGTCTATGGTGGTTAGTTGATAACAGCTTCGTTTTAGAAGCATTGAAATTTACTAGCCATTTCCTATCCCAGGCCACTACGGATTGGAGGTCTTTTTCAAGCTCGGCAGCGAGGTTCGCTTTAAAATTAAGAAACGGAGAAAAGGAAAAAAAAAACAAAAAAACAAAACACGGAGATAAAAATGAAGAAAAAAATGGAAAGAAAACTGATCTGAGGAAAAAAAGAATAATAATTATTCGAAGAGAAAAAGATAAAACGATTCATCATTTTATTCTTCTTCTCTTTATAGGTGGTACAAAAGATCTTTGAGGAAGAGAAAAAATGACGAGAATAAAAGGGTGTCAGATTAAAGAATTACGAAAGATGAAACAAAGCCAAAGGAAATGTGAAAGGAAAATATAATCCGAAAAGGGGAAAAGAGAGACGAAAGAAAGAAAGAAAAAGGAAAGAAAGCAAAACGAAGAAAGGGAGGAAAGAATCTAGGAAGGGTGACAGAGAGAAGAAGGAAGGAAAGAAATGATAGGAAGTGGAACGAAAGAAAAGAAAGAAAGAAAGAAAGAAAGAAAGAAAAAAGTCAGCGAAATAAATAAAGAAAGCGAAATAAATAAAGAAAGCGAGAAGGAACGGAAGAAGGGAAGGAAGGATGAAAACGAAAATAAGAAAGTGAAAAGAATAACCTAAACGAAAGAAGGAAGGAGGGAGGAAAGAAGAGACGGAAGGAAGATACATACCGAAAGAAAGAAAGAAATAAAGAAAGAAAGAAAAAAAAAGAAAAAGGAAAGAGAGAGGAAAGAAAAAGAAAAAGAAAGCTAAAGCAAGAAAAGGAAGAACGAACGAACGAAAGAATTATTGAAGGAATGAATAGACGAACGAAGTGAAAAGAAGGGAAGAAGGAAAGAGTGGACGGAAAAGAAATGAAGAAAAGAGGAAAGGGAGGAAGGGAGGAAAATGAATGAATAAAGGATAGAAGAAATCATTAAAGAAAAAAAACCAAAGGAAGTGAAGAAGAAAAGGAGAAACGAGGGAAGGGAAGACGGAAGAGAGAAGAAGTAAGCAAGTGAAAGAAAGAAAAGAAAGAAGGAAAGTAGGAAGATAAAAAAAGAAAGAAAGAAAAAGAAACCGAAAAGAAAGAAAAAAGTTTATGCAGGGAAAGAAGATACAAATCCAAAAATAGAAAAGAAGGTCAGAAAGCAGAAATGAATTAATGAAAAGAAAGAAAGAAATAAAGAAAGAAAGAAAGAACGTGAAAGTAAGAAATGATGGCGGTAAGGAAGAAAGTGAAAGGAAGAAACGAAGGAGATGGAAGAAAGAAAAGAAGGAAAGAAAAGAAATGAAGACAGGAAAGGAGAAAGAGAAAAGAAAAGAAAAGAAAGAAAGAAAGTAAGAAAGTTAAAGGAAGGAATGAGAGAGGTAAGGAAGAAAGCGAGAGGAAAGAACGAATTGGGGAGAAAGGAAAGGAGAAAGAAAGAAAGAATGAAAGAAAGAAAGAACGTGAAAGAAAGGAATGATGGAGGTAAGGAAGAAAGCGAGAGGAAGGAACGAAGGGGAGGGAAGAAAGCAAAGGAGGAAAGAAAATAAATGAATGGAAAGGAGAAAAGAAGGGAGAATGAAAGCTAAAAGAAAGTAGCTAGCAAAAGAAAGGAAAGTAAGACGGAATAAATAAAAATTACCGAAAGAAAGAAAACGCAAATGGAGGAATGAAGAAAGCAAGTTGTCTGTCTGCCTTACGTCAAGGACTTATCGGAAATGATTCAGAAGATTTGCAGTTCATACAACATCCGGGCGCTATTAAAAAGCAGTTCCAGTCTACGGAGAAATCTCTGTTAAGTAAAGCCTAACTTGGAAGAGAACACGACCAAGATTTGCATCTACTCGATTCATTGCAGTTGTGGCAAATACTCTAAAGGTGAAACAAGCCGTCCCCTAAAAGAAAGGCTGAAAGAACATTGAAAAGCCGCAGTGAGTGGTGATAAAATGAAATCGGGTATGGCTGATTATGTATGGAAGAAAAGGAGTAGTCATCAGCCTCAGTGGAATAAAATGAAAATACTGGATAAGGAAAAACACTGAAGATTTAGACGTCTGAAAGAAACAAAGCATATGCGAGGCTGTGAGGACCTTCTTAGTAGAACTAGCGTAAAAATAAATACAATATAGAAGCCACTAATATAGAAAGAAAGAGAAATGACAGCAAACCTTCAACAACAGCAGCAGCAATCAAAATATGACAGACAGCAGTTGCAGCCGTTGCAACTTTAATTAGCAGGTAGACTAAGTTCAAACATTAAGTTCGCGATAACAAAATGTCCTACGATATGGACTATTTCATTAAAGCATTGGTTTGTGTCCTAGTCCAATTCCTGGGTTGAGCACTGTGTACTCGTCCCACTGCTCATGTTTAGTTTTTATTTTTATTTAATTCTGATCGGTTAGTGTTCACCATTTTTCATAAATGGTGAACACTAACCGATCAGAATTAAATAAAAATAAAAACTAAACATGAGCAGTGGGACGAGAACATTCTACCTTCGTCGATTGAATAAAGGGTAACTCAGATCAATACACACCTGAGAATAGCCGGAGGATACAACAGTCGAAACGTTGTGATAACAGCAACAAAAATTAAGAATAATGGCCCGAATATCAGTTAGTTAAGTGCTACACGCCTAGGCGATCATGTTTCTTTTGATACATGACTGACTAAGCAGAAAATTTTCCCGCAGTAGGTTGCAATTTCTAACTGCGGTAGACTGGTTGACAACCAAGACTATAAAACCCTATCTGTTCTGCTAAAGGGAGAAGAAATGGATTTCTACTTTTCTCAAGGGTATTTGTAAATTCCGCGGAAAATAAATAGGTAATTTTTTCGGACAGTCTAAATACTCCCCACACACAAACACACACACACATATGTAAAAATTTCACATTGAGTATATCTGTAAAAAAACAATGATATTGTGTTAAAAAGAAAAAAAGACACAATGATATTGTGTTTTTAAAGGGAAAAGACACAATGATATTGTGTTTTTAAAGAAAAAAAGAAAACTTATCTTAGCCAACGTGTTTCGTCCTCTCAGTTATTTTATCAAAGCAAATGATATTTATCAAGGGAAATTATATTCTCTTTAATAAAGTTCCTCACAGGACGGAAAGCGACATATAAGATATATTTTTTGTTTATATATATATTATTAATTATTACTTTAGAACTTGTACAAACTACAAACTACTACAAATTGTATATTTTGTTTCGACACTGAAAGAACAATGTCTCATCAGGTAGCTATAAATTTCATATTTACTATTTTACATCAAGCACTGTTTTATATCTACCAACAATCACTGTATGCTATAGTACCAATATTAAGTGTCCAATATTAAGAAATAAAACATTACTAGTAAATAGATAAACGAGAAATATAATGTTTATATTGGAATTTCGGCGGGAATTTGAAAGTTAAGGCTTTATACACACAAGCACACCTTCACTAACCCTAATTTAAGATATAAAACAGCCCTTTCTCGAAAATGCTGGGAATTAAAAGAAAATAACCAACAGATAAAGTGGACACTGATAGGCAAGGCAAGGGCCTCTAATAGTTTAAGAGAGAGATGTAATCTATGTTTAACAAAAAAAAAAAAATTGAAATTTCAATATCAGAATGTACTTCTGAATAAACGTAGAGGGATCATTAGTATATGTCGTCACAGAAAAAATTTAAATTGCAATACTTATCTTATTGTTCTATTTATTCACAATAGAATTTTTTTGAAAAAATTGGCTAAGCAGTTACCTTTTCCCTCCCACTTACCACTACTAACCCAACGTTTAAGCTACATACTTCCCACTACCATAGAAGAAATTACTACTAAGACCAAGCCACCGGCATTAGAATTTTTCCTCATTCTTTGTTTAAACAGGGTTGACAATGCATATCTTAAACTGACATGTTCAAAAAATGGCTATTTCCCTTTTAAATGTTATCTGGATTTACTGATATATATATATATATATATATATATATATATATATATATATATATATATATATATACGGACGACAAGGAAGATTTAATTAATTTTTTAAACTTAATTTAGTCTTTCTTGTCGACCGTATTTATTGAAAGATGTTTGAAAGAAAGGTCGCCTCTTAAACATACAATGTGTATATATATATATAAATATATTTATATATATATATGTGTGTGTGTGCGTGTGTGTATGTTGTGTTGATATATATATATATATATATATAAAGTTCAAATGAATAAGAACGAAGAAAATAATACGTTTTAAACACTGATTTAAAACAGTGCTCAACATAAAAAGTAAAGCAATGAATATTTATTATTAATTATTACTCTAGAATATGTACAAACTACAAACTACTACAAAATTAATTTTTATTATTTTAGTAGTATTTTTTTTCAAATTGATTTACAAAATTATAAATGAATTACAAGATTCTTTGAGAGCAAATTCACGCAAACATTTTGTACGTCTTTTTTTCATGGTACAACTGAATAAATTGCGTTAGTATAGCAGAAGCAAAAAGCATTTAGATGTAAGAGAATATGTGTGATACGGATGTTTAATAGTGTGTATAAATTACAACAGTTGGCCTCATGAAATAAGCAGGGGAAACAAACTTAGCCTGTATGATTTTTTTTATGCGTCAATCTTGCTAAACTTTTTTTATAATATTATATACGCGAATAAATATACGAAAAATGTGAGTAATTAATTAAATGTGAGAAATTCGTTTTTTTTTGTATAATAAACCATTGATTCAGGTTAACTGAACGACTAATTAGGGAAATATAATTTGTGGTAACAAAATATCTGCTCCAAAAATTAGATTTATTAAATATTTTCTCACTTTTTAAGTATCCATTTTAAGGAGTAAAAATATTTTGGATCATATTCTGAAGTGATACGCCAAATACTTCGTCGCTAACATTTTTTTTATCGTCTGCTAATTCAAAGAAAATGAAGTATCTCATAAGACGTCGCTGATTGGCTAATATATGTGAATAAAAAAATGAGACCATTTCGAGCCGATTGGAATACAGAAATATAAATTAATTTCTATCTGATCCGGTTTTGAACAAAAATGAGTTTTCAGTGACAGGGGATTTTCTAAGTGAGGTTTAGATGTGGCACACGACCGAGAATGAGAAGCACCCAGTGAGCATCGAAGCACTAATCATTTATAAATCATTCTAACAAGCCCGATAAACATTACGCCAACGACAGTATTTAAGTTTGAAACATTTTTCTACAATTTGTAATGGGTTCCACATATATTGGTGCTGAACTAACCAAAACTTCACTACACGAACACACTCTCACATATATAGGAACAGATGCCTAGATATATAGATAATAGCTCGATGAATATCCAAAGATAGAATCAAGTCTATGGCCTCTCCTGGCCATTCTTTCACCGTAATCTAATATTTGACTATTCCTTTGACATTTGTGTTCCTGGGCATGACGGTAAACTGGATCCGGCAGCAAGGCCTCTGATTGGGAGGTTGTGAAGAGCATGGAGCCACCTCTTAATTGCTGTTCTTCTCAGGTTCACCCTGAACCAGATTGGTAGCATCTATGGTCCCAGCTATGAGAAAATAGTTAACCCCCAAACTGGGGTCAAAACACCATGAAAGTATAGAAATATATACATAAAAATAGACTTTTATAGGAAAATATACATTTTTGAAGGAAAAATATTAACAATACATTTTTGAAGAAAAAAAATATTCTCAACAAAATACAAAACTAGAAGAAATTTTCAGTTTTCTAAAATAAAAAAGAATAAAAACAAAAAATTTCATTAAAATGACGAAATCAAAAACCGAACATTAAAAAAACCCTTAAAATCCCACTTTTTTGGCATTTAATAACCCACAGAGGTTGATATGTCGTTAAACAAAACCCAAACTCAAACTTGTCATTTGCGATTGCTTGACAATGATCTAATCAAACATAAAGTTTATTTCATTCTGACTGTTTTAAGTTTTCACGTGTAAGACATCACAAGAGACCAGTGAAACATTACCCAAAACAGAAATTTTTACTTTTTCAGGCAGCCACGAGAGAAAATAACTTTCTTTCTTCTTTTGTCAACTGGCTCTGAAGTATGCATGTACTGGTTGGTTAGACTTTTTGAAATTTTAGTCATGATTTTGTATTTATTTATGCTTAATTTTAAAAGAGTTTTTTTTTTCATTTTATTTTGCTGTCTTTATTTTTCTAAGAAATTTCTTTCATTGGACTTTAACTAAGTTAAAACTTAGTTAACTCACCACCCTTAACAGTTTTTTTAATTGGAGTAGATACTTAATTATTGCCCGGTTAACACTCCACCCACTTCTATTGAACAGGTGAAGAGGCTCATCCCTTGTTCCCTGCTTAGGATGTGGTTTCCGGCTTTCTCCTTTCCAATCTTTTCACTCTTTTATTTATTTATTTATTCTTTTTTCTTCAATTGGAATAGATAGACTAAACTATCGCCCGGTTCACACTCCACCGACGTCTATTGAACAGGTGTTTCCTGCTTAGGATGTGGTTTCCGGCTTTCTCTTTTCCAATATTTTCACTCTTACGTAGTCCACTGCGCTTCAATGGCGTTACCGCCTTGCTCGGGGTGATATGATTAAAAAAAAAAAAGAAAGATAGAGACAAAAGTTTTGCGTATCAGCGATTTTTCAGACAAACTGTAAGTTCCTTCTTACTTAATCCAGCTTTTGAAATCTAATTTCTGGGCTCGATCGCCGATCAATGGCATCGGGTCGAAATACTTATGCATCTCGAATACGCAACAGATTTCTGAACAGATTTTCATAGCAGGACTGACAAATTGATTTTTAATAAATGAAAACGGGACAGAATTGCCTAAATCCAACGTGATTATGTGTAAACAAGAATAGGCGATAACGCAAGACAAATATGCAAATTAGACTGAATTTCTTTCCTAAAGAATACAAAAATGAAAATATATTCTTATCAATATTTTAATCTTCCATTTTAAATAATCATTTAATTACATGAAAATAATTTGTTTAAATTCGTGGTTAAAAGTTGTTCTTCCTGGTTATAGAAGTCAAGAGTAGACTGGTATAACAAAAGTTTATATTTAAGAAAATGGAAAACCGAAATTTTGGCGCACCATAATCTTCCGATTCAGTGCCACTATCGATAACTCTTATTAAAAAGAATAATTAGTAAGTTTAACTTAGTAAGGCACAAAGCAAAAGAAGTAAAGGAAGATTGTGTTACGCTATGAATTTTCCTGAAAAGAACTTATTTTGCATCTCATTCGAAATCTAAACATTTACTTCAATTCGGGCAACGGCATCTGGCACAAGAAGAATAAATCTATAAGGAGAAATGGCTAGCAACCTAGTTCCTAGAATAAGAATAAATCTATAAGTAGTAGAGGCTAGCAATTTAGTTTCTAGAAAAAGAAGAAATATTTACGGAGTGATGTCTAGCAATCTACTTTCTAGAATAAGAAAAATATATAAGGAATAATGGCTGGTAATCTAGTTTCTAGAATAAAAAAGGAATATTTCAGATGTGGTTTGCAATTTATTGTCTAGAATGAGAATAAGACATTGGTTGTGAGAGATTCTCATTTAAAATCTGGACATTTGCAGGGTGTAGGCATGGGTACCTGGAACCAGAAGAAGCTTGTAATGAGTAGTGGCTAGCAATCTAGTTGCTAGAATAAGAAGAAATATAAAAGGTGTCACATCTAGCAATGAGTAGAAATCTATAATGAATAGTGGTTAAAAATCTAGATTCTAGAATAAGCATAAATATTTAAGGAGTAATGACTAGCAATACACTTTTACCCACGTCTATTGAACAGGTGAAGAGGTTCATCCCTTGTTCCCTGTTTAGGATGTGGTTTCCGGCTTTCTCTTTTCCAATCTTTTCACTCTTACGTAGCCCCCTGCGCTTGGGGTGATATGATTAAAAAAATATATAAGAATAAGAAATTTGCTTTGATAGATTTTCTTTATAGAGCTGGACATTTACATTGGCATTGGCATCTGGCACAAGAAGAAGTCTATAAGAAGTAGTGGCTAGTAATTTAGTTTCTAGAATAAGAAGAAATCTATGCCCTATAGTGGCTAGCAATCTATTTTCTAGAAAAAATGATGAATAAATATTTGGGATAAGGGTAAGTAATCTAGCCTAAAAAAGTAGACGTAAATCCGTCTATCTATCTATCTATCTATCTATCTATCTATCTATCTATCTATCTATCTATCCCTTTGTATCTACAGCTATTCATTTCTATCTATCTATCTATCTATCTATCTATCTATCTATCTATCTATCTATCTATCTATCTCATTTTATTATCTATCTATCTATCTATCTATCTATCTATCTATCTATCTATCTATCTATCTATTCCCTTAATTTTCCAAACCCCCTTTCCTAATTATATATTTCAATTCTTTCTGGTCCCAATTATTCGTTCCCATTTACTTTAACACTTCCTTATTTCTCATTCAATGGTATTTTCAATATCCTTATCTAGAACAACATTATTATTGCCTGAAGATTTCTCTTCATCGGCGAAAGAAATAGCAAAGCACCCACTGCCGAAAAAGAGAACGACTATTACGTAGCAGTTCAGAGCTTTTTTACTTGTTTTTAACGAAATCTGCCTGCTTCCTAGTACATTGCTTAACTTTCGGAAAGCATCTTTCGATAATTCAAGGCACTTCAAATTTAATTTGTCCTGCAGAAAGAGACATGACAGACTGGGCAGAAGATTATCCTGCAGTAGGTTGCCATTTCTTTCTGCGGTAAACTGGTTTCCAGCCAAGGCTATAGAACCTAATATGTCCTATTATTTTCCTCATAACTGGAGGGAAGAGATAGATTAATACCTCTCCCAAGGGTATTTGTGCGTAAGTGACTGCAATGAATTCAACTGAAATTCGAACTCGGCTCCCCGATTTGTCGTTCCGAGCCAATATCCACTGTACCACATCCAATTCTATTAGTAGTACTTGTAATAATGGAAAAGAAGAAGAAGAAGAAGAAGAAGAAGAAGAACACAATGGGGCAATGATTTGTTATCTATCCTATAAAAGAGGAAAAAGCATTTTTGATGTAAAGGTGTAATAAAGAATAATAAATGACTAAAGAAGAAGGAAGAGGAGGAGGAAGTAGAGAAAAAGAAGTAGTAAGGATTAGGAGGTGGAGGATAGGAAGACGATGAGTTGAGGCGGAGAAGAAAAAGGTGGTGGTGGAGGAGAAGAAGAACGACATACGGAACCATAGCGAGCAATTTAGAATCTTGAGTATTCTTATTAGTAGTAGCAGTAATAGGAGTTGTCGTAGTAAAAGAAGAAAACGAATATACAGAGATATACAGTGACATGCCAAGCAATCTAGAATCGCGTGTATTATTAGTAGTAAAAGTATTATTATTATTATTAGTAGTAGTAGTAGTAAATGAAGAGGAAACCTTCATTGAGCAATGGCTTGCAATTCGAAAAGAAGAAGAAAAGAGATACAAATTGCCATCCCTAACAATAATGAATAGCAAGTTGTAGTGGTAGTAATCATAGTAGTAGTATTCATAATAGTTGTAGTAGTAGTAGTAATAGCAGAAGAACAAAAAGAAGAAGAAAAAGGAAAAGAAGGTATAGGTGAAAGAGTCAGAGAAGAAGAAGAAGAAGACAAGAGATACAAATTGCCATCCCTAACAATCATGAATAGCCAGTTGTAGTGGTAGTAATCATAGTAGTAGTATTCATAATAGTTGTAGTAGTCGTAGTAATAGTAGGAGAACAAAAAGAAAGAAGAAGAAAAGGAAAAGTAGGTATAGGTGAAAGAGTCAGAGAAGAAGAAGAAGAAGAAGAAGAAGAAGAAGAAGAAGAAATAAAACGAATACGAGAAAGAGTAGAAGAAGAAAGAGGAGGGGTAAAGAAAATAAAAAAATGTGAAAGAGTCAGAAAAAGAGGAACCGTTAGAGAAGAAGAAGAAGAAGAAGAAGAAGAAGAAGAAGAAGATAATAATAATATTTCTCGTAAAGAAGAGTAGATGGCAATAATATTTCTCAATCCATCCTAGCCAAAAATAATGACGAAGAAGATAATTGTTATATTAACAGTGATTTTGAAGATAATGCGTCAAGACAGATGAATAAATTTGACTTCAAACAGAATTAAAAATCCGATCGAGATATAAACAGTAAACATTAAATCACATCAGGGGTCAATGAATATTGGCCGCTTATGTAATTTATAAAGAAATAAATTTAGCTGAAATTTTAAAATGCTGATAGCAAACTAATTGCTCGTAAAATACTTGTTCGTTAATGGATTGATTTAAAGTATTCTATGAAAATGTAAACAGCACCAAGAAATCAAATAATAACCCTAATATATATTTAAAAAAAGTATGTGCATATTTATTGATTTATAAATCTGTTTATTTTAGGAGAAAGAGAAAGCAGTAAACCAGTTCTAGATTCTGGATTGTCCCACTAGACAATGAATTAAAGCGTTGGTTTAATGGTGACGGCTTAGAATCAGTGAAAACAACGCAAGCAATAGGAAAGTATGGCAAAAAGTTCAAGACAAGTAATTTTAAAGCATTAACAGCGAGGCGACGATATTCTAAATGAGTAAAGGGTAACTAAATGTCTGAGTCAAAAATTCTCTGATAGTTACACCTCAACAAAATAACTGAAACGTTTGGGTAATAGTCCCATCGAAGCTCCGTGCCTTCATCAATTATTAGGCCTCATACACAACCCAGATTCAAATGGCATTCGTACATACTAATCATACATCGCTAATGATGCAGGAAAATTAATCGACTCTCTATACCGCTGCAGTAAGTACCAGACTCCTTGTGCTATCATCTACCTCGGCGTTTCTCAACCTTTTTACCCTTGCTTAACCTTCAAAATAAGTAACATAAACATCTCAAGAAACCCCCGTGCAACAACAAAATTATGTCATATTTTTCTCATTTTATTTTTATCGTAAGTCTCGTGGTATACATCAAAGTATTATGCTTTTGAATAACTGGTTTAAGGAAGAATTAATACTTCCTCGTCAAATTGTTGATTATATTTATAAAAATTGGTATGTCTGTCTGTGTGTTTGTGTGTTTGTGTGTCTCCATTCTGACGAACTCTCCACCTCCAAAACTCTTGGTTCGATTTTAACCAAAATTGGGTCACTTGTCGATCATGACATGAACCTTTGGTGTACGTAAACATTTTTGAATCAATTTACAGGGTACGGCAGAAATCACCGAAAGGTTTAGAATTTACGAAATCTTTTCTTCCGAGACGCCTTATGCGAATTCAACAAACATTGGGTAACTTGTAGATCAAGATCCGAACTTTTGATGTACACAAAACATTTTCGAATAAAAAATCAACGATACATAATTTCCGGTGGTCTTTTGCGCACTTTTATATATACACTCCAAGACGCTTCACTCAAACTCAACCAAAATCGAGTCACTGATAGATCAAGGTCTGATACCTTGATATGCGAAAAAAAATTTCAGTTGATCCACGGGTTGTAGCAAAAATTAATGGGAAAGTTTGCTTTTTGCGATGGTATATTGTTCTCAAACGCTAAGTTGTATTCCCCAAAAATCCGGCATTTTTGGTACTTCTACCTTATCATATGCCATAACTATTTCAAGTTTTCTACAAGGTGCAACCCCTCCAATGTTGCAGGGGCAATGCATCTACTTCTGTGTCACAATGTCATCGCATCACATTACATGCAGCTTCCATATATTATTATTCCTGCTTATTGGCAAAATTGACAACTGATGAAACCCGTTTTACAAATACAACAAAACCCAATACTTGCTTCACAATTTTTAACTTACGCGTCACAGCAACCTCATACTGGAGCTTTTTGAATAAGCACTTGACCATACCATTTCAACATAACAATTAAAATCCCCGAGCAACCCCGAGCTGTACAGCTAGTTATATACAATTATATATACTTGAATTATTATGATAATAAATTAATCATAAACGTTTTCCTTTTAGTATATTTTCTCAGAAGTCATACCAATTCACAGACAATAAATAAAAGGAAACTGTAGAAAGTAGTAATCGGACAGGGTATGAAGGTCTATAGCGTTTAGAAATGAGTGTTTCTCGTATCTATATTTGGTTATTGTTTTTACACTTCCAGCTATAGAAGGATGGACTGGGCTATGAATGAAGAAAAATTTACTCTAAACACAAAACCCGTGCACAGACGAACTTAAGTCACTGATGCCTCCTCAACAGACGTTTATTCGTGTAACCAGACTAGCAACTGGGTCCCACCCATTCACAGTCAGATTAGCCAAATGCAGACGACAGTTCTACTCCTGCAGCTTCTTCTCTCGCACTTCCCGCCTGTGGAACTCGCTCCCGTATTCTTGCTTTCCTGAAGGCTACAACCTCCAGAAATTTAAATGCAAAGTCAATACTCATCTACTAACCACTGGACTCTAGCTCTCTCCCCACCCCCGTATAACCTTCCCTTTCTCTCCACCTATGTATCTGTCATCGCACCTGCTTTCTCAGCTTTCTATTGTTCCTTTCTAACTAGTTTGTACTCCTCACTCTTTTCTAATTAATCTTTTTACATTTATGTAGCCCCCTGCACATCAGTGGCGTTTCCGCCTTGCTCGGGGTGAAATGATTAAAAAAACAAAAAAACAAATGAATGGGAAACCTTTTCTCAACATTTTTCTCAAGATGTCAAACCAATTTAAACGAATCTGTAGATAGCGATGAAAGCGTGCGCCTTCAGTTCATCTTTGGTTTTGTTGGTTTCTCGCTCTACTGCGTCCCACAGATAATAATCATTAGACTCGCAGTTTGAGAACTACTTCTTCTTTTATGTGCCATGTCCTTTCAGGACGTAGGCGATCATGGCTTTCTACATCACCCTATTCCTGGTGGCTCTTAGCACACTTTTTTCTATTACACAATGCAACCCTCGTTCCGTCATCCATCTGATCAGGTCCTTCAAATATGTCATCCGCTGCCTTCCCCTGTCTCTTTTTCCTCTATCTGGCCTGTTAGTATCAGGTTCTCCAATCCCTCCTTCCTCATTGCATGTTCCAGGAATTTTAGTTGTCTCTTCCTGATGCTCAATATTAATTTCGTTTTCGTTTCCATCCTTTCCAAAACCTCGTCATTGCTCAGATACTCGAGCCATGATATCCGCAGCATCCTTCTGTAGAACCACATTTCAGTTGTTTTTTTATTATAAAATATAAACTTACGCATCACAGCAACCTCATGCTGGAGCTTTTTGAGGAAGCACTTGAAATTACTATTTCAACATAACTACAAATAGTAAACTCCCAAACTAGGGTCAAAGCTCTAAGAAAGTATAAAAATAAAATTTTATCGTAAAAATTCCAGAAATAAATTTTTGAATGGAAAATATATTAACAGCAATACGTTTCTGATAGAAAAATATTGCCAGTAATATATTTTTGAAGGAAAAATATTACCAGTAATACATTTTTGAAAAGACAACATATAGCAGCAATACATCTGACTTACAACAAGACTCACTTTACAAATACGACAATGAATCCTGATCTACAAACTTGTTTCCGACAAATAATATATATTCTATTCATACAAATCTGCTGTAAAAAATGTTCGGCAATAAATAACCCATTGATGTTGATATGCGATAACAAAGAACAACCATCTATCTATCTATCTATCTATCTATCTATCTATCTATCTATCTATCTATATCTTGAATTCTATCTATCTATCTATCTATCTATCTATCTATCTATCTATCTATCTATCTATCTATCTATCTAAGTGTATTCATTATCTATCTATCTATCTATCTATCTATCTATCTATCTATCTATCTATCTCTTGAATTAATCTATCTATCTATCTATCTATCTATCTATCTATCTATCTATCTATCTATCTATCTCTTATCTCTTGAATTAATCTATCTATCTATCTATCTATCTATCTATCTATCTAATGTATTCATTATCTATCTATCTATCTATCTATCTATCTATCTATCTATCTATCTATCTGAATTAATCTATTCTTAATCTATCTATCTATCTATCTATCTATCTATCTATCTATCTATCTATCTATCTCTTGAATTAATCTATCTATCTATCTATCTATCTATCTATCTATCTATCTATCTATCTATCTCTTGAATTAATCTATCTATCTATCTATCTATCTATCTATCTATCTATCTATCTAGTATATTCATTATCTTTCTATATATCAAATGGTTTCTTAACATTGTACAGGATGAACCTCACTGTAACCAAAACGACAATAATGAGGACAATAATGTAAATAATGATGACTTAAAATCGAAAATAATAATTTTGTATATGACAGCGAATGCTTTAACAATTTTTTTTTCTGATGAAGAACTGACGTGAGAGGGACAGAAATACAGTTCTGCAGATAGAGGCTGAGAATATAATGGACAAAGCGTGTTAGCAGTGAGGACATCTTTAAGAAAATGGAAAACAATATACACTCTTAAAAGAATCCGAAAGACTCTGCAGAAATTTCTTGGGTGCTTATAATGAGCAACGCATGAGGAAAATATTGCTGAAATATAAGGGGGCAGAGGAAACGAGCGAAAAACATGCCTAACGAAATTTTAAATGGATTCTAGAAGAGGGATTGGAAAGGATAGTAAGGAGACCATTTGTAGTCCCTTCTTGTCATGGTCGTCAGCAAAAGATACAACCCAAATGGGGGATAACAGAATCAAACAAGTACAAGAATTTAATTACCTAGGAAGTGTTCTAACAGGAGATGGAAAGTGCGACACGGAGATCCGAAGGCGAATTGGCATGGCAAAGGACGCGTTCCAGAAGATGAGCAAAATACTGACACACAGGAAAATCTCAATAGAAACGAAGAAAAGAGTGCTAGACTGCTACGTGATGTCAGTTCTTCAATACGGGCTGTGAATGCTGGACAATATAATCGAAAATGAGGACAAAACTGGAAGCGGCCGAAATGTGGTTCTACAGAAGGATGCTACGGATATCGTGGACTGAGCATAAAAGCAACGACGAGGTGTTAGAAAGAATGGCAACAAAAAGGAAATTGATACTGAGCATCAGGAAGAGACAACTGAAGTTCCCGGGACATGCAATGAAGAAGGAGAGCCTGGAGAACCTGATACTGACTGGACAGATAGAAGGAAGGAGAGACAGAGGAAAGCAGCGGATAACACATTTGCAGGGCCTGATCAGGTGGATGACGGAACGGGGGTTGCCAGGAGCAACAGGAGCAAACATACTAAGAGCCACAAGGGATAGGGAGACGTGGAGAGCCATGATCGCCTACGTCCTGAAGGGACAGGGCACATAGAAGAAGAAGAAGTAAGGAGACGCACATAACTAAGAGCGGTGAAGGAGAGAAAGTTGTGAGCAAACACTGACCCTGAAAGAACGTGGCATGTAAGAAAAAAGAAGCAATGCCGCGTGGTTTACTTGATTCGCTTATAAGACACCACTCAACGGAAAAGCACAGAACCAATATATATATATATATATATATTCAGAAATTATAACATGGATATGTAACAATATCACTGCAAAATAAATATTATTAGCGCTACTTTGTATTGAGCACTTTTTAAAAATAGTGTTTCTTTGGACAAGGAATATTATTCCACCTATGCTTATATATATATATATATATTTTATATATATATATATATATATATATATATATATATATATATATACATACATACACACAAATCTAGAGTGAGCCAAAACCTACCGCGGTTTCACACTACGGATCATCAGGGCAAAGACTATCCGTAGTGTGAAACCGCGGTAGGTTTTGGCTCACTCTAGATTTTTGTGTGTCTTTGCTCTACTTTTGTATATTTTCTTTTGTACTTTGTATCGAGCACTTTTTCTTGTGCTTAGTTCCGTTTGGGTTTTTTTTTCTTTGCTGCGGAGTATTGAATGTTTTGTTCTTGTTCCGCGGGTTTCTTTTTTTTCTCCCCATTTATCCGACGTCTTAGTGCACCGGATTGTAACGGAATTAGGTTCTGTTTGTTAATGGTTTTTTTTTAGGTTTATTTTAGTATAAATTTACGGCCTACATACTTACAGAGTCTATTTAGTTATTATTTATATATATATATATATATATATATATATATATATATATATTATTATTATTATTATTATTATTGTAATATTTTTATTATAAGTGGTTGTAATAAAGGCATTTTGCATCGATACAGAAAAGATTTCGTGTTTTAGTACAGTGAATTGTACTGCGTCAGGCAATGGCTGTTAACTGGTGATAGGAATGATTCTTATATTTCCATAAGAATTATTTCTATCAACAGTTACTAACCATTGCCTGACAAAGTACAATTCATGGTAATGAAACACGATAGCTTTTATGCAGTGATGCAAATATCTTTTATTATAATTACTTATAATGAAAATATTACCATAATAATATATTGCTCTACTTTTATTTTATTATTTAAAAAGTAAATGCTACGAACTGTGGATTTTAACTCCTTTTTTTTTTTTACAATTACTAAGTTATCTATCTATCTATCTATCTATCTATCTATCTATCTATCTATCTATCTATGTAAGTATATTCATTATCTATCTATCTATCTATCTATCTATCTATCTATCTAAGTATATTCATTATCTATCTATCTATCTATCTATCTATCTATCTATCTATCTATCTAAGTATATTCATTATCTATCTATCTATCTATCTATCTATCTATCTCTTGAATTAATCTATCTATCTATCTATCTCTTGAATTAATCTATCTATCTATCTGAGGTTATTCATAATCTATCTATCTATGTAAATATATTCATTATCTATCTATCTATCTATCTATCTATCTATCTATCTATCTATCTATCTATGTAAGTATATTCATTATCTATCTATCTGTATAAATATATTCATTATCTATCTATCTATCTATCTATCTATCTATCTATTTAGCGCGCTCATTTACAGAAGCTATATCTGATCGAGAAGAGAGCCAAATTAAATTGGTCTGGGTCGCGCTCTTCTCTCCCGGGCCTTTTCCCGCCTTCCTTACTAACCCACCCAAACACTCGAGAGATTATGGCTTCCCCAGAGAAATTACACGGCTTTAATTCTTCTCATCATTCTTTTGGTGCCGCTCTCAAACGGCAGCAAATTGCCCAATCGATTCGATCTTTTTTCACTTCCACAGACCTCCAATTGAAACAGTTCTCGACCCCCCAGCTCTCTCCCTTGCTCTAAGGATGAATCGGACTTTGTTAGTGTTAATATACTCCCGCCGTGTCCTTATACAAAGAGACTAATATGAAGTGTTTATAGAGACAAGAACACGCTTAGAAACAAACGTGAAATTAGATCGTGACTTAACGAAAAAGATTCTCGTACTTAAGAAATTTACTATTCGAATGAATGCTTCAGCATGCATCTATGCTTTGTGTGCGCGTGCGAGTGTTGGCTCCAGACCTAGATAGGTATGTCAATTTAAACAATTATGTAATTTTGTGGAACGAGGCCGAAGCTAGAATTGGGGAATGACTTCATGGTCATCATTATCTATCCTTTTCCTAGCTAATCCGACTCACGACTCGTGCAATGTAACAATCAGCGCAAACACCACAAGAAACCATCCTTCTCTGTCCAATCCCAACATGTACCACAATATCACATTTTCGCTGGGAACTTAATAAAAAACCCACAATTATAAACATTTCTGAATATGCAAAAATATATATATATATATATGGAAGTGATTAACGTAATAATCAAAATAAATAAAAACAAGTTTCTTTTCGTGAACCTCTGCACTGTGGAATCGACTCCCAAGATGATGCTTCCCTGGTCAACACAATCTTAACATTTTAAGTCTAGAGTTATCTTTTCTTTTCCCCTGCTATCAGCAAAAACTGCCTTTTAATTTAATCCTCTAGCTCAAGTGACTACCGAGCCTTGTACAGGTTGTACTTATACATTACTGTTAAGAAAACAGTAAAAAACAATTAGTATAGATCCGTCCAACATCACAAAAATAAAGGTTCAGATGTAGTATGTGGCCTACCTTTTTGATTCTTGCATAGTATGAAGCCTACATTCAAAAAATGAACCACATAATATAGCAGTGTCAGCTTTCGTAGGCCATATTCAAAAAATAGACCAAATAATATACCAGTGACAGTTTTCGTAGGCCATATTAAAAAAAATAGACCACGGAGTATACCAGTGTTAGCTTTTGTAGGACACATTAAAAAAATAGACCACATACTATACCAGTGATAGTTTTCGTAGGCCATATTAAAAAAATAGACTACATACTATACCAGTGACAGTTTTAGTAGGCCACATTCAAAAAGTAGGCCACATACTGTACAGTGATAGTTTTCGTAGGCCACATTCAAAAAGTAGACAACATACTACACCAGTGACAGTTTCCGTAGGCCACATTCAAAAAGTAGACCATATACTTTACCAGTGAGAGTTTTCGTAGGCCACATTCAAAAAGTAGACCACATACGATACCAGCGACAGTTTTCGTAGTTGACATTCAAAAAGTAGAACATATATTATATCAGTGAGAGTTTTCGTAGGCCACATTCAAAAAGTATACCACTTACTATACCATTGAGAGTCTTCGTATGTCATATTCAAAAAATAGACCACATAGTATAAAAGTGTCAGTTTTCGTAGGACATTCAAAAAATTGACCACATACTACACCAGTGATAGTTTTTGTAGGTCATATTAAAAAAATAGACCAAAGAGTATACTAGCGTCAGTTTTTGTAGGAGACTTTAAAAATTAGACCACATACTATACCATTGTCAGATTTCGTAGGCCACATTCAAAAAATAGACCACGTACTATACAGGTGACAGTTTTGTCTTTCCGAGTCGATATCCAATGCACCACAAGGCACATCTTTATATATATATGAGGTTGCTTAAGTTAATTGAAGGCAGGTCATATAGGTGCAAACCTCATCACAAAATTTGCCATTTATAGAAAAGACAAAAAGAGGCCACGTCACGGCTGTTGCAATGTGATTAAAGCCGAGATACAACGTAAATTACTAACCCTTCTTTGAATTTTGTCGGAAATCCCGAGATACATAACGGTGACATCAGGTCAGTTATGACAGCAATATTCAATGCACGGAAGAATGCCAGATTTATAAATTTGTAAGGTGAAGTTCTCTTGAAACTCCATCTTGCACATTTTAACCGCCACTGTTAAAAATGGCCGTCTAGAATATTTTATTCACCTCGATTCTCGTTACACACAGCACGTTGTTTATTTTTATAACTCACGTGTGAGGCAATCTTCTAGAAAGTTTTGGAGTAAACAAGCGTCAAACAGTTTTGCAATAGATTCCATTG
Organism: Ascarosepion bandense; assembly: GCA_037127315.1. Lineage (NCBI taxonomy): Eukaryota > Metazoa > Mollusca > Cephalopoda > Sepiida > Sepiidae > Ascarosepion > Ascarosepion bandense. The sequence continues at coordinate 3,475,118 of JBBBDQ010000410.1, read as the reverse complement.
TAGAAAATGTTTTAGAAGGAAAAGAAATTAATTATATGTGTATATCCATCTCGGCAAATGTTCTTTCCTTGTTTGCTACTGCTTCATGACTTCATAGTTGTTTCCTTGTATTAACTCTGTTCCGTGTGTTTCCGCATTTGTTAGAGTTCCTTTCCATTATTGCCTTTGCTTCTATATGGCTTTCATCTCCTCGACATTATCTTGCCTCAACTGTCGATATTTCTTTTAATTCATATATTAAGGCGCCCAGAATGGACATGGCGGCTTTCTTTGACTCACCAGTTTAATTTCAAGAGGATTATTTTGACAGATGATATATTAACGTAATGCACAAAGAATTGAGTTTATAAGTAACAACCTACTTATATATTACATACATAACCACAAAGTCGAAATAAAAGAATTTTACAAATAATAAACACGCGAAAAAATATCTATCTATCTATCTATCTATCTATCTATCTATCTATCTATCTATCTATCTATCTTCTGTATGTATGTACGTCTATAATTTTCTGTTAATATCTGATCTGGTGTCTTGAATAAAAAGTGAGCAGAATTGTCGTGGAGTTGGAATTTTCTTTCAGAAACTAATAAGCGGGACGTTGATAAACTCTGACCAGTGAATAGGTTTCATCTTGCGCCACTGGGTCGGTGCCCAGCGTATCACCTGACCCTAGTTCTCTCCAAGTATCTGCGTTGAAAGCCGGAAAGTTATTAATTCTTGCGTAGCGTGTTTTGGACCAGTAGACCTTTCCGGGTTAGAGCACCACCAACTTGTTCTCGTTGGTCATAGACACTCGGCAGTTGATCGGTTGATTCGTTTTTGCAGGGCAGAGGAGGGGGCAAAAGCCCTCTATTCACTGTAAATCGATGACACTTTCTCGGGTTTTTTAATCGAATTCTCCCCATGTAAAGCAGCATTTATTTCATTTTAATCTCTTCGAATTCTCTGATCGACTTTTTAATGTTGATATTAATTTCATTAAAAAAGGTGCCATAGTTTTCTTTATTTTTTTTTCCATAAGTGCTTTCAATCGCATCTAACATCAGTGAATTCAGGAGAGAATTGTTAAGACAAAATATTAATGTAATTGATAGTTAAGTTTTTTTGTTTTTTTTGTTTTTGTAAATTATTATAATTATTTTAAACACACATGAACGTGTGCTGTTAGAATCAATTTAAAAAATTAACTGTTAAAGCTATGAGGTTTATATCTAAGGGAGGTAACTTTGTAGAAGTAGGGAGGTGGTCGATCTATTTTCTTATTGGCCTTGTGTGAAACAAAACCAAACTACCTACAACTTACAGGTTTTATCCAGAATTATCAGACGGTTATTAGCAGGTGGATTTGTGGAAGAATAAAAGTATACCTTTTGTATGTTTAAATAGGAATTTATTAATAGAAAAGAATAACATAAATTGGTAGATGTTAAACGTTCAATGAGAAGCAATATTAAGAAGTTAAGGGTATCAAGAGTTCGTAGTAGTAACTTGTAAACAGGAACGTATGAAAAAAAAAAACAGAAAAAGATCATAATACCGATCACTTGACGTTTGTCAAGGGTACGTGTTAATTACGCTCGTCTTCCTTCTCTGGCGACAATCGAATTTGATCCCACTTTTATTTCGTTTGTGGAGTTCGAAAAGGTCATTTGGGAATTCACTCCCGGATGTGATTCTGGCCTTTCCATTACACGACAAACTTCGCGTCGCCTCGCGAAAAGGGTCCATAAAATTAATTTTGTTTTTGATAACTGAAGATTATTTGAATTTTGCTTGTAGATGATTCCCAATTTTCTATTAGCCGAAAAATATGTCACATCAAAGTGTGAAATTTAGCGGGTTTTGTTTTGGATTCGCTTTTGCGCGTGTATTAAGCAAAGTTTGAGTCTTTTTTTATTTCTAACAAAATCAATGAGTCAGTGCTTAGCATTTGAATTTTAAATCTGGATCTTGTTTTGTTCACTACAACTTTAATATATATAATTATATTTTTTAAATAATTATAATTTTAAAAAATATTTCTTTTATAGACATTTTTAAACATTATTGCTCTACTCATACCTAATCTTTTTTAATATCGTTTGTATGTTCCTTAAATCGAGAATTTGAAGTTTTTGTTTATGTTTGTTTTTTTGTTTTGGTTTTCATGTTGAAGTATATTTGTATTATCAGTCAATACTTTCCTGAAGTGTGAATTTGGACAAGAATGTGGCTTTAAAAGTTGTGCACTAGAGGTTGTATTTGACGTATGTAATGTGCGTTGTGGTGCATTGGATATCGGCTCGGAACGAGAAATCGGGGAGCCGAGTTCGAATTCCAGCCGAATTCATTGCATTCACTTACGCGCAAATACCCTTGGGAATCCGTCTATTCCTTCCAGTTACGGGTTAAATAACAGGACAGTTTGGGTTCTATAGCCTTGGTCGGCAACCAGTCTACCGCAGAAAGCAATGGCAACCTACTGTGGGATAATCTTCTGCCCAGTCAGTCATGTCTCGAAAGAGACATAATCGCCCAAGCGTGTATCCCGTATGGCACTTAACTGTCTGACTGAGGGAACCCCTTTCATATTTTATCAGTATGGCTGATGCTAACCTCGATTGTGTCTTATCGTGACTGACTGGCTGAATGTAAATCTCTTGTCCTGAAACCAACATTTACATTTTTGTCAAAAAATTAAAATGGATTTTTAAATTGTTATAAATTTTCTTTTTCAAAACACTAGTTAACGGAGGAGAGCTATTGGGGATGATTAATTAATTGTATTAATTAATTGTATTAATTAATTGTATTAAAGTTAGTATAGTATATAATTAGTTTTATTTCTTCACTGGAACCAGTGGGGAATATATTAATAATTACGAGGATATTTTAAAGATTTTTTATTTTGTTTGTAGTTATACATATTTGATTGCGTTATAGTAGGTTGCTGTTGGGCGTAGCCGAATGGTTGGAACGTTCACTTTCTGACCATGAACCAGGTTTGAATATCACGATGGTCGATTCGTCTGGAAGGTGAATTCTTATTGTTATCGGTCTGGAGGTGGCGATTCCAACATGCGTCACTTTTGGGAAATGCCTGAAAACCATACCACACGTTGACCCAAGCCTTGTGAGTGAAATTAGGTGAATGAGACCCTTTTGGGAACCGTCGATGGTTGTGCTAGCGCGAAATCACATGTCATCGTGACTGAGGGTTTGAGTGTCCAGGCCTTGTTTATAGTGTTGTTCACACCAGATAACGCGCCCTCTTCCAGAAACTGTAACTAAGGTCCGTTTGGCATAGTTGCAATATAAACAACAGGTGGGCTCTGCGGGTGTTGGACAAACACAAACGTGCCTGAACAGGTGTCTGCAACGGGAATTATCTAGCAGATTTAGTAGACAGGCATACTTAGATACGAGTGGCTAGCTATACAGTAGGTGGCTAGGCTTAAATTATTTGAGGAAATTCTTTCTTATTTATGTTACTGCTGTGGGCAAGTGAAAAGAAAATAAGAAAACATGTCTTATAGAAATATTGCATGTTTAACAGTAAATATAACATAAGAATATTACACGTCTAGTGAGTGTGTCGGTTGTCTAGCGTTCAATCAATTCAACTGTTGGTATTTACTTTTGCACCCACCATGCAAAAATGCAACACAAGCTCAGTTTTTAGGTGGGTTTATCGGCAGCGCAGTAGAAAAATTCCCCAAAGTCCCTTGCTACGTCTTCGTTTGGGGACACTGCAGGCGCCGAACAATAAACTCAGCCCCCTCCCGAAAGAGAGGTAAAGCCCGGGGAGATGCCCCCCCCTGGGGTTTGGCACTCTTTAGTCCAATTTCCTTCAGTCGCATGTCCATTCTCAAGCAGACATACAACCAAGTCACACTCTGTCAACTGCTCCATCCAAGGCCTCCAATCCTGCTAATCTTATAGTCGGCGAAAGAATCCAACATAGGCTCTTTAGAGGGAGGACACAACAAAATTGACTATTTCTAATAGATTGTTTAATTTTTTCATCAACAGTGTAATTAGGAAATGCATTCTTAATGAGAGTTTGTTTGATATTTTTAATTCATTGTAGAAAATCTTTTTCGTGGAAGAGATTGACTTTATTATATTTTGTATAATACTTGTTTTTTGATATCTATACATTTGGGGAATATATATATATATATATATATATATATATATATAACACATCTGTCTGCGGATGACTATATATATATATGTAGTCATCCACAGACAGATCTGTTTCGCTGTATCACATCTCATCAGTACGGTTAGACATCCGATTGCTTCTAGGCAGGATCGAAACTCGACCGTATTGACATCAGTCGGCGATTCAACCTCTGATCTATGGGCGCTCGGTAGAGCAAGGTGGACTTTATCGTGTTATATACGATGTAAACACACGCCAGAAGCCGAGAGTGTTCAAATTCATTACTGAATGAACGATGCGTAGATGCGTAAGTAGCTACTGTTTTTTCAAAGTGTGCCATTCCTCCAGACTGCTCAGTCGGGCTGTGAGAGCGTAAATATATATATATATTTTTTTTTTCTTTAATCCAAAGTGGAAGAGTAGGAAGGTAAATTCCAAGAACCTGATCCTAATCAATATTAAAAAAATTTAATATTAAAAAGTGATGCAGGCAGAGAACTCAATGTATTAAGAATACAGAGCCAATATAAATTAGAGAAAATTTTCAAAATTCAAAGGTGTTGGATGTACATTTCGACATAGGATCTCTAATAGAGACTCTACATCACGTCAGCGACGTTGTTCTTCCAAATGGCGAAGGCCCTGAGTTAGAGTGTAGAGGGGTTTTAGGTTAACAACGGTTACAAAGTGGAAAAGGACAGAGCTGGTAGTCGCGGGGTTACAGGGGGTTACAGGGGGTTGAAATGGTATATTTAGGAAGGGGAGGAATAGGAGTTCATTTTTTATAAAGATAGACAACTAAATGAGTTAAATTACTTTTTAAAGTTAAGAGTTTGGGCTGTTTGAAGAGGTGTATTTAGGCGAGAAGGAATGGGTTTCAATATAAGATTTAAATTTTTTTTTCTTTAGTTTATTGGATTAAACCATTTAGGTAGAAGCGAGTTAAATGCCAATTACAGGAAGTTATCAGTTTAAAAATCCCCTCTACACTCTAACTCAGGGCCTTCGCTATTTGGAAGAACAATGTCGCTGACGTGATGTAGGGTCTCTATTAGAGATCCTATGTCGAAATGTACATCCGACACCTTTGAATTTTAAAAATTTTCTCTAATTTTTATATATATATATATATATATATATATGGAGAGAGAAAGAGAAAGAGAGAGAGAGAGAGAGAAAGATAGAGAGAGAGACGGGTAGAGAAAGAAAGTATAATCCCTTGTTCCCTGTTTAGGATGTGGTTTCCGACTTTCTCTTTTCCAATCTTCTCACTTTGTTTTTTTTTTCAATTGGAGTAGATAGATCTATCTATCGCCCGATTCCACTCCACCCACGTCTATTGAACAGGTTAAGAGGCTCATCCCTTGTTCCCTGTTTAGGATGTGGTTTCCGGCTTTCTCTTTTTCAATCTTTTCACTATTACGTAGCCCCCTGCACATCAGTGGTGTTACCGCCTTGCTTGGGGTGATACGATTAAAAAAAATAAAAGTAAAAATAAGGTATACACACTTCAATAATGAATAAACTTGTTTTTCGTAGTTTTATCTATTTGCGATAACACACTTTTCTGTGGTACGATATTTTCTCGAGAGACGGCATTACCCCTCATGGCTGTCGCAACAACAAGTTCTAAATGATGCTGTGTAGCGTAGAAAACCGTTTACATTTGCAGCCTTTAGACCAGAAATTTAAAATGCAGGTGTAGCAATCTCACGAGAAACTCTGCCCAAGCAGTGATTCGCTGTACTAATAAATGCCTGAAGGCTAAAGACAACCATTTTAATCATCTCTTTTGATTGTAGAGTCCAAAGGTAACTTTTTTTTTTTTTTAATCGTGTCACCCCGAGCAAGGCGGTAATGCCACTGATGTGCAGGGGGCTACGTAATAGTGAAAAGATCGGAAAAGAGAAAGCCGGAAACCATATCCTAAACAGGGAACAAGGGATGAGCCTCTTAACCTGTTCAATAGACATGGGTGGAGTATGAACCGGGCGATAGATAGATAGATCTATCTACTCCAATTGAAAACAAAACAAGAAAACAAAGTGAGAAGATTGGAAAAGAGAAAGCCGGAAACCACATCCTAAACAGGGAACAAGGGATGAGCCTCTTAACCTGTTCAATAGACATGGGTGGAATGTGAACCGGGCGATAGATAGATCTATCTACTCCAATTGAAAATAAAACAAGAAAACAAAATGAGAAGATTGGAAAAGAGAAAGCCGGAAACCACATCCTAAACAGGGAACAAGGGATGAGCCTCTTAACCTGTTCAATAGACATGGGTGGAGTGTGAACCGGGCGATAGATAGATCTATTTACTCCAGCTGTATTGATCTCACGATGTCTGAATAAATTCAGTTATTACAAACATCGATACAATGTTTTTTCTTTCTTGAAGTGTTGCTCCCGTTTTGTACAGTTATTTTTCCATCAATAAGTTAGTAAGAGACCAAAAAAAAAAAAAGAAAAAAGAAAGAAAGAAAATGAAGTATTGCGTCAGATGACAGGCAGGAAATTGCAATTTACACAAGAAAGTCTTAAAGAAAGTGTAAAGTTGGTCCAGCCGATGTTGACGAAAATAGACAAGTGAAAATGGAATTCGAAATTATTCCGCCCTTCTTTGCTGCAGGCTCTTCTCTGGATTACACAAAGATTCGCGAGGAAAAAGAACATCTTTCGGTTGAAAACTAAGGATGCAGCCAATTAATGCATAAGGATGGACTGCCGAATTTAATATTATTTGAACTCGATTTACAAAGGCGAGCCTTATTCGATTTTCTCTGACCCAACCAAGAGATTTCTACGTTTTTCAAGGAATAGCAAACGAATCTAAAATTAACTGCGTCGATTCCATTGAAAATGTGTTCGTCTAAACTGATAAACGGTTTTACAAATATTCTTCGGGTCATTTTGGGTGGGAAGGGACAACTCAATGCCGCCAATGCAACACTGTCACCTGAGAGCAGGGTCATCTCAGGACTGAGACAACTCAGAACCAAAAAAAAAAAAACTTTTTTTATAACCGAATAAAATTCATTGAGGATTAAAACCTTAATTAGTGAATATTTTCCTTAAATCATTTCACTCCAAGCAAGGCTTTAACGCCACTGATGTGCAGGGGGTTACATAAGAGATTTGAAATATTAGGCAGGGGGAGAGTGAAGACAAAGACGAACCAGTTACAGGGGTGAAAGAGAAAGGACAAGAGAAGAATGTGAATACAGGAGTGAAGACAGTTGCCAAGGTAGAGAGAAAGGAAAAGAACAAGATACACGGGGTGATGTAGAAAGGGCTGGAGTTAAGTGGAAAAGAGATGGGAATTGACTTTGCATTTAAATTCCTGGAGATTATAGCCGTCAGAAAAGCAAGGAAGAGAGTTCCACAGGCAGGGAGCGCGAGAAAAGAAGCTGAGAAAATAGAAATTGTCGCCTGCATTTGGTTGATCTAACTGTAAATGGGTGAAATATTATGTGAAATATTCTTTGCCGTAATATTTTTGCAAATCTTTTCTTTCAAGAAAACCGAATGCATGGTCATCAGCAAAAAGAACCAAAATGCCAAATACAGGTGGCGGCTACTAAAATCAAGCAGGTACAAAAAATTTAAATAACTGGGAAGTGTTTTAAAAGAAGACGGAAAGTGCGACACAAAGATCTGAAGGCGAATTGGCATGGCGAAGGACGCATTCCAGAAGCTGAGTAAAGTATTAAGAGACAGGAAACTTTCACTAGAAACAAAGAAGAGAGTACTGACTTGCTATGTGATGTCAGTTCTTCAATATGGCAGTGAATCCTGGACAATATCATCAAAGATGAAGGAAAATTTTGAAGCAACTGAAATGTGGTTCTACAGAAGGATGCTGCGGATATCATGAATCGAGCAATGATGAGGTTTTGGAAAGGATGAAAACGAAAAGGAAATTAATACTGAGCATCAGGAAGAGACAGCTAAAGTCCCTGGGACATGCCATGAGGGAAGAGGGCTTGAAGAGCCTGATATTAACAGGCCTGATAGAGAGAAAAAGAGACAGGGGAAAGTAGCGGATAACATATTTGAAGAGCCTGAGCAGGTGAATGACAGAACGGGGATTTCGTGGTAAAACAGGAGAAAGCGTGTTAAGAGCCACCAGGGAGAGAGAGACGTGGAAAGCCATGATCACCTACGTCCTAAAAGGACAAGGTAAATAGAAGAAGATATATATATATATAATTCTGATAGTATTTAATGCACAATAATAATAGTTTAAATATGAACACAGTGGGGAGAGACGATTTTCTAAGCACCGCTTAGATCTGACACAATGCTTAAAGTATTAGGTACCCAGTGAGGTTTGAACTCACTACTCGTTTGTAAGAGGCTCTAGTAAGACTAGTTTAGCATTAAACCACGCAGAGGGGTCTCAGAGTTTGTAAAGTAAAATTTGTAAATCTCAACAAAAAATTGTTAGCGATAACTTCAACAATAGTAAATACTGTGAGAATTTCAACACGCGTCAGCGGAGTGCAGGATAACTCAACACCCCCAAATCAACACAGGGACAGCGGGGTGCAGGGACAACTCAACACCGGAACAACTCAGTACCGAGTCATCTCAGCATCCGAAGCATATTTTTTATAGCCGAATATGTGGGTTGTGGTGCAGTGGATATCGACTTGAAACGAAAAATCGGGGAGCCGAGTTCGAATTCCAGCTGAATTAATGGCATTCGTAAGTACGTTCAAATACACTTGGGAAAGGTATTAATCCGTTACTTCCCTCCAGTTATGGGTTAAATAACAGAACATATCGGATTCTATAGCCTTGGCTGGCAACCAGTCTACCAAAGAAAACATTGGCAACCTACTGCGGAACAATCTTCTGCCCAGTTAGTCACGTTTTTTATTAAACATGATCGCAGAATGTATTACATATGGCATTTAACTGAATGACTAAAAAGTAATTTATTACGAATTAAAATCTTAATTAGTTCATATTTTTCTTCAAATAAAGCATTTGAAGAAGCATTATGTAAAAAAAGTGTTGTTTTTCGCTACAAGTGTTTTCTGTTATGCAGAAAATCTGAACGCGAACATTTAAATTTGTTTTTGTCGGCCCCGTTTTCTCGGGGGTAATTGCCACTTTATCGAGTGGCTCGACAAAAATATCTAAAATAATAGAAATGTTATTTTCGCGTGATGAGTTTCAAACTGTTATGTGCGATTGAAAATCTGATGCTACTTACTTATAAGTCGAATGAAAATAATCAGGAAGTAAGTTGAAAAACAAATTTCGTGGTACATCAATCGTAGTGCTGTCAGTCGAGCGATGATTATTTCTTGTTTATCGGAACCACTGATTTCTCTCGGCCGTTGCGCTCTTCATCAGGTGCGTATCGATCCGGGCACTGAACCCGAAATATAACCCATTTTTTTCAGCATTATTAAAAGTTCAAATTGTAATATGAAAAAATACGCATAATGTGTTCGAATAGCCGAGAAGAAATATCTAAACAATATTAATTAATTTGATACTTATTATCATTGGTTACACTTATCATTGGTTACACTTATTATCATTGGCTACACTTATTATCATTGGTTACACTTATTATCATTGGTTACACTTATCATTGGTTACACTTATTATCATTGGCTACACTTATTATCATTGGTTACACTTATTATCATTGGTTACACTTATCATTGGTTACACTTATTATCATTGGCTACACTTATTATCATTGGTTACACTTATCATTGGTTACACTTATTATCATTGGCTACACTTATTATCATTGGTTACACTTATTATCATTGGTTACACTTATCATTGGTTACACTTATTATCATTGGTTACACTTATCATTGGTTACACTTATTATCATTGGTTACACTTATTATCATTGGCTACACTTATTATCATTGGTTACACTTATTATCATTGGTTACACTTATCATTGGTTACACTTATTATCATTGGCTACACTTATTATCATTGGTTACACTTATTATCATTGGTTACACTTATCATTGGCTACACTTATTATCATTGGTTACACTTATTATCATTGGTTACCCTGCTGAAACGCCTGAAGAATACCACATAACAAAATACTTATTCTTATGTGGTAAAGACGTTTCAGCAGGGTGTTTATGAAAAAAAAACTTTAATGTCTGCTTTCTCCTGTTTCTCTTTCTTTCTATCCGTCTTGTGAGTATTAGATTTTCCAGGATCTCTTTCCTCATTATGCTAGGATAACCAGCATGTGTTACTATTATAATGTCATTCTGTATTATTAACCGTGTGGTCATTTCGTCGGCAAATAATCTTTTCCCCCCTACCACGCAGTTCTAGGCATGACGATAAATTACATCCGGCAGCAGGTTATCTGATTAGGAGATTAGAGGTTTTGATAAGTCTGCAATCACCTCTTAATTTTGAAGAGCCTGAGCAGGTGAATGACAGAACGGGAGTTGCGTGGTGAAACAGGAGAAAGCGTGTTAAGAGCCACCAGGGAGAGAGAGATATAATTGTTCCGAAATTAGGGTCCCAGCTCAGGGAAAATAGTGAATGCACAAACAAAAACAAAACACTATGATAGAATAAAGATACGTTTTTGTGCAATAAATTTGCCTATCGCTCAAGTTTCGCTCTTTTTTCTCCGGTCTCTTTTTCCTTTTATTCGTCCTGTGGGTATTAAATTCTACAAACCCTTCTTCCTCATTACGTATCCCAGGAAGCACATCTGTCTCTTCCTGATGTTAATTAAGAGTTTACTCCTCGTTTCCATCCTCTGAAACACCTCATCGTTGCTCACGTGGTATCCTCAGCATCCTTCTGTAAAGCCACATTTCTGTTGGCTGAAGCCTCCTTTTCATCCTTGGTGAGGTCGTCCAACATTCACTGCCATACAAAAGACAGATGCAGTGAATACATTGTTATAATATAGGGCATAATGAGTTCGTAACCAGTCTGTAAGTTGTTTATGTCTCGTGTATAATTTGTTTGGGATCAGGGTATATTTTGTTTTTGACCAATTTATAGTTTGTTTAGGACCAATGTATAATTTATTATAAACCAAAGTATTAAGTTTTTGAGACAATTAATTTCCATAATGTGTTCATTATCAAGGAAGAGGAAGTTAGTTAATCTGCTAAGAAAGGTTTGGCAAAACCTCCTGTATATCAGCAGGAATTGATTGAAAGTAGACAAAGCCAAGTGCTTGAGTTTAAGAAGTAAAGGTTTCACTAAATCAGAAGTTAGGAACGCATGTCGCATGATAAAAAAAAACAATTAAAAACTGATTTATTGGAATTGATTTTGGTTATTTGTAAGAATTTGTTTGCTAAACAAAGTTTTATTTCATTTTTTTTTACTGAAAATAATTTGTTAATTAAAAATCTAATTGAATGAAAAATATTAATACAATAGGTTAGGGACATTTTATTGGATAAACTTTTGATGGGAGAATTCAGACTTGAAATGTTGTTTTGATCAATTTTGACTTTTAACTCAGTAACCTTTATATTTAGAAAAGAAAGTTTGGCGTTCCATTTAAGCCCTGCTTCTATTTTTTTTTTTAACCATTTCAACCCGATCAAAGAGGGACCGCCACTATTGAGCAGGGGATTACATTGAGAGAAAAGCCAGGGTACAGTGGCCATTGAGAAAAAGATAAAAGATGAACGGGATTCAAGAAGGTAGAAGATGTCAATTGACGCTGCATTCCAATTTTTGGAGAGAGTAGCTATCAGAGAAACAAGTAAACGGAAGGGAGTTCCTCAGGCGGGAAGTAAGAGAAAAGAAAACGTTAGAATAGAGCTTGTAGGTTAGTGCAAATAAGTTGCCATTTTAACTGAGCAAATTCATGCCGACTTCGAAATATCGTGAGGACACCGCTATGATATCTTTCCTCGTCAGGGCTGGGATTTTCTAGACTAGAGATTATATATAGCTAATTCAACTGGAAAAAGTGTGAGATCTATTTGCCAATCTAATCAGTTAGTTCTGTGCCATACTTGATAAACGCTTTGGGCGATTATGTCTCGAAAGAGACATGACTTACTGGGCAGAAAATTATTCCGCAGTAGGTAGCCAATGCTTTCTGCGGTAGACTGGTTGCCAGCCAAGGATATAGAACCTAATCTGTCATATTATTTAACCCATAAGTGGAGGGAAGAGACGGATTAATACATTTCCCAAGGGTATTTGTGCGTAAGTGAATGCAAGGAATTCGACTGGAATTCGAATTCAGCCCCCAGATTTGTCGTTCCGAGTCGATATCTATTGCACCAAGAAAAAAGGTCATCCGAAGAATTGCCATGGAAATATTTATAAAAAATTCAAAGATCAGTTACACCAAGTCGGATGGAAAAGTAATTGCGGTCGATATGCCAGGTCAGGGCCGATAACATTACAGACGTTTCTTTCGATTTTGTGAATAATTTAGAAATATATAGCATGTGTACTGGGACTGATAAATAATATTTAAAGTGGGTAGAATGCTTTAAAATGGGAAGAACAAGTGTAATGGAGGGTCGTTCATCAATACTGCGCAGGAAAAAGAACACACCCAGAGAGTGGTTGCCTTGATGTGTTAAAAACGACGAATCACTTGAGCTCAAGTGGTGGCAATCATGGGCACCAGCAATGGATGCATATTATGCACATTCGGTTCAAAAACAAACAAGCGGTGCAGATGTGGCTGTGTAAGCAATCGGAAAGCTTTTTTTTTTTTTTCGGAAAAAGTGAAAAAGCTCGTTGAACGATACCAAGTGCATCTCGGTGTAAGGTGGACTACACTACCAGCCATAATTATTAGGCCAACTCAGTGTTTTAAAGAATAATGTATTTCATACTATTTTTAGTGAATAATTGTAAATAAAAATAGAATGGTTCTTTTGTTAATACTGCACAATAAAAGGTGCATCAAATGAATTGATGGATATTTAATAATTACCTATGTTGCAGTTTCATCAATGAAAAAAATGAAGAAAATTTAGGATGATTTGGACAAATTCATCTTTGCTTCTATGCCTTGTGAAATTTTGCAAAGTAATAATAAAAGAAACATTCTATTTTCATTTATATTATTCACTTAAAATAGTATGAAATACATCATTTCTTTTAAAAAACTGGGATGGCCTAATAATTATGGCCGATAGTGTATATAGCAAAAATTCAGAGTGCGATGGGTAAATTGTCGTTATTTGCCTTGTGAAATTTTGCAAAGTAATAATAACAAAAGAACTATTCTATTTTCATTTATATTATCCACTTAAAAATAGTATGAAATGCATCATTTCTTTTAAAAAACAAGGCTGGCCTAATAATTATAGCCGATAGTGTATGTCGATAAGTAGCATATCTACTTGTACTTTATTTCTATAAATAAAGATGTATCAAAATTGCCATTATTTCTTGTTTTTTCTCTTGTATAAATATCGTTCGTAAAAGGATTTGGGCAGTCTCTCACGCAGAAAGAGTGTAAGGTGAACGTATTTGATGCTGGGTGACGAGGCTTGCCCTACAGACTTGGTGATAGTAACTGAGGACAGGCTGAATTGAATAAAATATTAATAATGATTCATGTCTCATTTATTGAAGCCCTGGGCATAACGATAAACTACATCCAGCAGCAAAGCCTCTGATCAGAAAACTGGAGATTTTCAGAGGAAGGGGACCTTTTCTTAATTGCTATTGTTCCCTTGTCCACCCTGACTCAAGGTGGTGGGACCTGTTAGGGTCCCAGCTATGGGAAAATAGTGAAACCATCAAACCAAAACAAAACGCTATGAAAAAAAATACATATTTTTAAAGAAAAGAAATAAGTAATAGACTTTTAAATAATAACAAAATGACCAACAACACATTTGTGTTCAATAAATTTAGATTTCGGCATTCAATAACCCATAGGACAAAATTAATCAAAAAACAATCAACAACAAAAAACATATGATTTTAATCTACGTGCGTTGTGGTGTAATATCGTCTTAGAATGACAAATTGGAGAGCCGAGTTAGAATTTCAGTTGAATTCCTTGCATTCACTTACGCGCAAATACCCTTGGGAAAGGTATTAATCCGTCTCTTCCTTCCAGTTATGGGTTAAATAATAGGACAGATTGGGTTCTATAGCCTTGGTCGGCAACCAGTCTACCGCAGAAAGCCATGGCAACCTATTGCGTGATAATTTGATGCCCAATCAGTCATGTCTCTTTTGAGATATGATCGCCGAAGCGCGTATCACGTATGGCACTTAACTGACTGACTGAATATTCTAAAAATTCTTAAAAACATCAAACTTTTTTCCAAAATATAGCTTCAACAAAAGAACATATGTATTTTTTGTTACTTCGAAGTTAAGTGTATGTACCATGTATGCAATTGTGAAAGCAGAATAATATATATATTTTTATTACTTCAAAGCTGAGTATCATTTATCATATATTCAATTATGAAAGTAGAATTACACACACAGACACAGACACACACAGACACAGACACAGACACACACACACACATATATATATATATATATTATATATCTATTACTTCAAAGCTCCCAAGAAATTTAAATTTCGGCATTAAATAACCCACAACGTATTGATATGACTTTAAACAAACAAATAAATCTATCACTAGTTTATTGAATCAGCATACCCACATTTTTACATAACTATAGGACTACAGCATTACCCGTCTTACCTCGTTTTTAAGATATAAAATGCAAAATCGAAAATTTTCCATTTCATTTAGACAGAGATGACAGCAGAATTGATTTTTTGTTGGCGAAATCAATCAGCCTTCATCGACGCGAAAACCTATAATTTTAGGTTTTCTCTAGGAGTTTCAATTTTAAGGTTGGTAACATAAAAACCTATTTTTTTTTTGTTTCTTTTTTGTTTGTTTTTTTCGTCTTTTCTACAATCTGATTGAATTTTTTTTTTTTAAATCTGGTCAAAGTGACAAATGAATCGCAAATGTATTTGACAGGATGGGAAGCCTGAAAAAAAATCCATTCACCAACTTTTTCGAATTCATGAAGTCTTCAGATTCATTCGTTAATGTTTCTGCGTTTTACAATAACGATTCGTCGGTGCATTCTCCGATCATTGTCAGGTGTATCTAGCATCTGAACTACTATGAACAGTTCTCAACAAAGAAATATCGTCCTCAAATCATTAAATATCAATAGATCAACGATGAAAGTCCTCATAATGATGAGCCACGTTTTAAATGCAAGTATATCGACTCCAAATAGGAATCCGAGAAGCGAGTTTGAATTCCTGTCAATTCATTTCATTCACTTTCGCTCTTGAGAAAGGTATTAATCCATCACTTCTCTCTCGAGATATGGGTTAAATAGCAAGATAGATGGGGTTGGAAACCAGTCTATTACAGAAAGTAATTGCAACCCACTGCGGAAAAATCTTCTGCCTATTTAGTCATGATTGAAAAGATGCATTATTGTCCAAGCGTAGATCACGTACGGAGAATAACGAACTGATATTGGATTATAAAAATGACGTAGAGTACCAAATATATTTATTACATATCAGATATACAAGATTTCAATATATTATCTAAGATTTGAACATTACATTCCTGAGATGTCATCACCACGCAGAGAACATGCACGAGATTGCTATCTCATTCCAGACTTAGACATCTTAGGGTCCACCGTAAAAAAAAAAGACATCAGATATCTGCTGGAAATAGCAATATCGTATATAATATGTTGAACTATAGTATGTCAGTTATGCAATAAATATATTTTGTACTCTATGTTATTTTCACAAGAATCTATACTGGCAGCAAACTGCCTACATACGCACAGGAAATGAGTTCAACATATATACAAATATAGTAAGTGGTGTATGACAAGAATGTGTCTTCTCACCGGATTTATTTAACCTGTACAGGGAGAACTAGA
The DNA here is from genome assembly GCA_037127315.1 of Ascarosepion bandense. Taxonomy (NCBI): domain Eukaryota; kingdom Metazoa; phylum Mollusca; class Cephalopoda; order Sepiida; family Sepiidae; genus Ascarosepion; species Ascarosepion bandense. Next base: position 3,459,048 of record JBBBDQ010000410.1, on the reverse strand, counting down.
AGTCCTGCATGGATTCACCGTTGGCAGCTATAATCTTAACTCTATAAGATACGCAGATGACACAGTGCTGATAGCAGACATGGAAAGCAAAGTACAAATCCTCCTACAAAAGGTAGAAAAAGCAAAGCGAGGAGGAATAGCTAAAAATAAACTACAAAAAAGTGAATGCATAGTGATCAGTAAAAAGAGGAGTCCAAAATGTTAATTACAGGTCGGGGATACAAAAATCAAACACGTACAGAAATTTAAATACGTGGGAAGTGTTCTATCAGAGGAGGAAAAGTGTGACATTGAGATCAAAAAAGCTTATTGGGACGAACAAAGACGCATTTTGAAAGATGGGTCTGCTTTGTGATATCTGTCCTCATATATGACAGAGAATGCTGAATAATCTCCTAAAAAATGAAGTGACTCGAAGCAAAAGAAAATTGGTTCTGTTCCGAATACCCTGGACCGAACATGTGGGTAGTTTTTGGAGAAAATGGATTGCTTAAATTTGATGATCGTACCAGAAACGTGTCAACGCGTTCTTTTTAAATAAAATAAGAGAAAACAGTTATGAATGTATGCGTTGAGAGAAATCAAAGTCTGGAAACGATTTTCATTCTAAATAACGTGAGAATCACGTATGAATCATAAATGAAATATATTTCGGTTTAAGTTCTAGTGAAAATAATGTTAACGGAATCTTTTAATGAAATAATAAATTACTAAATAAACGTTAACGGTTAGTATCTTTCAATGAAATAAAAAATAACTACGTTTTAAAATTATTATAATAACATAAATAAGTAATAAATAAGAACCATATATATAAGAACCATATATATAAGAACCATATATATATAAATTATCATAAAAATATTAACAGTTAGAATCTTTCAGTGAAATAATAAATTACTAAATAAAATGTAACATTAATAATAATAATAATAATAATCTGGGAACCCCAGCTTAAGAGATATAGAAAAAATTGTCTTGTTAAGTACAGCGCACACACTAAGGAAAACTTTGTCTATTTAACGTTAAGGATGACAGGGGAGATATAAAATAATGAAATGGAGCCATAACGTCACACCACGACCTGCCTTAGGTCTTCCTGCAGACTTGGTAGGTAATGCGACCATAGCAGAAATCGAAATATAATGAAAAATGACAACATAATAATAATAACAATAATAAACTGAAATTGAAAAAGGAAAATGTGAAAATTGAAAACAAGAATCGTACCAGTAATAGTAGGTGCACTTGGAAAGATAAAAAAATGGAACAAAACAACACATTGAAAGAATCCCTAGAAACCCCAACTAAAAAGATATACAAAAAATTGTCTTTTTAAGTACAGCCCACACACTAAGGAGAACTTTGTCTATGTAACTCTAGGGATGTTATGAGAGATTAAAAAAACATGAAATAGACCCATAACCACACACCACGACCTGTCTTAGGTCTTTCCGTAGACTTAGCAGGCAGTGCGACCGTAGCAGAAATAGAATTATGATAAAAAATGACATAATAATAATAATAATATCATCCAGCACCGGTTACAGAAATAGAAGATGTAACCATTCTATGGGATTACACCATCTACACAGACAGAAAAATTGAAGCAAACAGGCCAGACATTATTGTTAAAAACCAGAAGGAGAAAACTTGTCTATTAATTGATATGGCTTGTCCAGCGGATTGTAACATAGCAACCAAGGAATTTGAAAAACTGTCAAAATATAAAGACCTGGAAATTGAAATAGAAAAAATGTGGAAATTGAAAACAAGAGTTGTGCCAGTGATAGTAGGTGCACTTGGAATGATAAAAAATGGAACAAAACAACACATTGAAAGAATCCCTGGAAACCCCAGCTTAAGAGATATACAAAAAATTGTCTTATTAAGTACAGCCCACACACTAAGGAAAACTTTATCTATGTAATGCTGGGGATGATAGGGAAGGATAGAAAAACATGAAATGGAGTCATAACAACACGCCACTACCTGCCTTAGGTCTCCCCGCAGACTTGGTTGGTAGTGAGACCAATGCAGAAATCGAAATATGATGAAAGATGACATAATAATAATAATAATAATAATAATAATAATAATAATAATAACGAGAAAGAAAGAATGATAATAATAAACAACTCTAAATTATAATGATAGCAAGTAAGAAAACTATTACATTGTTAAGAACATAAGGAACTGTTTATAACTTATTTAATAATATCTACTGGTATTTTAGATACAGTAATTATTATTTTGTGAAGAAATTTGGGAGTAATGTAATGTTTTAATCGTGTGTTTATAGTTGGTAGTAATGTTCTTAATATGTTCTCAAAATACATCCTCCTTAAAGGGTTATGTTCTTTTTTAATTAAACTAGCATTGAGAAATCCAAATTGTGACCTGTGTTATTTCGATGTAATACAAGAGCGTTGGAACGTATGTCCAAGAGTAAGTCTCTTTTATGTATATATAATTTAATCAGTTATATAATATATATATATATTAATATATATTTCTTCTCAAATATCTATCTATCTATCTATCTATCTATCTATCTATGATTTTCCTCAGCAAAACTTTGTCATTCGTATGTATCTTTCTTGCACTCTCTCTCTCCCTCTCTCTCTCTTTATCTCTCTCTTTCTTCGTATATATATATATATATATATATATATATATATATATATATGTGTGTGTGTGTGTGTGTGTGTGTGTGTGTGCGTGATAAAATAAAAAAGAACAAATAGGAAACGTAACTAACATGTTTCACTTTTATTAAAGCTCTGAAGAAGCTTTAATAAAAGTGGAATCTGTTAAAATGAGATAAGTTACCTTCTTGTTATTTTACCATCATGTCCTATTTTGTTCCATATATTTAACTAATGTATATATATTCACAAATGAGCTTAGCTAAAAAAAACAAAAAAACAAAAACAAACTCTTCTTTCTGGATGTTCTTGTAGATTCTAGCAATAATACTTCAGTATATAAAAATCCCATGAGCGAAAATTCTTGTCATCTTAATTTTAGTAGTCAATGTCTTCTTACATACAAAATTGGTGTTATTAGAAATTTCCTCACGAGAACATACGAGCATTCATCTTCCCAGCCGCTTTTTTTCAAAGAAATACGCAATTTAAAACAAACACTTGTCAACAAAGGCTTTCCAAATTATTTGCTTGATTACCATATCAAACTTTTTTCTTCGTATCGTAACCAATAGCAACCGCAAACATGCGGGCAAAAACAACAACATTAATATTTAAAAAAAAAACATAAAATGCACAACAACTACAGACAGGAGGAATCTTCACTTCTCAATATCACCCGAGATTATGTAACATCGAGCAATTCAAACATTCAAAACAACCAACCTCATGATCAATTATAATTCACCTGCAAAATCTAATCTGCAGACAACCAGTGTCGTTTACGAATTTACATGTCCTTTGAAGGACTGTGTTCCTCAACCATCCAAATCCGTAAATAATTACATCCTATACCACCACAAAATTGACGAGAAGATTGACTTTACACCTTATCCACAACAGTTCCATCCGACCTCATTTAAACACACGTCGAGATCTTCCAGGACCTATCCGTGATATCCTGGTTGATAATATATACATAATATCATCATCCATATGCAAAAGAAGATTAAAAATAATGGAGTCATTACCAATAAAAAGAGAAATCCTACACTTAATAACATCAATTATGAACACAGTAACAATGTGCTGACCGTGTTCGGAACTTAATATACGCAAGACTCTATATGCATAAATTTTCCATATGTTTATTTATAAGTAAAACAAAATTAATTCTTGATAATGGCTAAAAGTATAGCTTAAAGTGCTCGAAAGTACAAAAGCTTTGGACAATCTTTTACATTTGATTTCCGAAAAAAAATTATACGAACACATGAAAAAGTATATAAAAACTTAATGATAATACTTTGTGTCATTTTTAATGAAACCTGTATAAAAGAGAAATTGTTGCCCAAATACACAATATATATATATATATATATATAAAATATATATATATATATATATATGTATATATAACCTAAGTAAATAACCTAAAGAGCCAACAAACTTACCTAGGTTTCACCTAACCGGATCTTCAGGGAAGGTCAGCTAACCTTCCGTGAAGATCCGGTTATGTGAAACCTAGGTAGGTTTGTTGGCTCTTTAGGTTATTTACTTTTTCTGCTCTGCTTACGTATTGAGTGATTTTTTGTTGTAGATTACTTATCTCGGGGTTTTTTTTTTGGGGGGGGGGGGTACGTACTTTGACTGATGATCCCTTGCTTAGCTCTTTCTTTTTTTACATTCATTTTTCCTTCCGCGTATATACTCGGAGGGTTTTTCGAAACGAGTATGGTGATAAGTTTACATATATATATATATATGATTATGCGTATATGCATGTATTTAAATATCGATAAATGTAGGTTTTCTAGAGACTTAATGGATTCATTTTTATTTTCTAAAGCAAGCCGGATTAAACGATGTTTATCTTAAGAGGGAACGTACAAAATGCCTGATAAAACGATGGTTTACTTAAGAAGAGACGTAGGGCCTGCCGAATTAAACGATGGTTTCTCTGAAGAAGGAACATAGGTTTGAACCATCCCAGAGAGCACATACGTTTTCTCGCACGCACAAGCGGATAGATGTAATACCCTTCCCCTTGAAAATGATTAAAGAAGTAGACGAAAGCGCTTGGGAAAACTTTTACAACACTTTCTTGCTTTCCAGTCAACTTCAAAAATTTAAATGAAATATCAATCATTGTCGTCATTTATGTTCTTTTATTGTTCTCTCTCCTTCATAGTATTTTTCTCATACTCTCTAACAATTAACAATTAATTTACATTAAGCATATATCAGCCACATTAAATTTAGTTGTTTTATACGTATTTGCGTTGTGGTGTAGGATGTACAGGCTGCGATGGGTAAGTTGTGCTATTTTATATTTTTAATTTTACGTATGCACCCCGCATGCAGCGTCAGTTGGGCGCCGTCTGTGAGCAAACGATTATTGAATAAAGATTATTTAGTATTTCTACATACTTTTGTGTAATTTGGGTAAATATATCTCTTAAAATGAGATGTCAATGTTTTTTTCATTACTGCGTAATTTAGACGACTATTTAACCATGTCACCTTGTAATGTATTTAATGTCGGCTCAGAACGAGAAACCGAATTTGAAGTCTAGCTCGTTTATTTACTTACACAAATATACGTGTGAAATGTATGAATTCATTGCTTCTGCCTCCAGACATGGGCTGAATAGCAGAACAGACTGTGAATTGTGAAAGCAGAATAATATATATAAATATATTATTATTATTAATTATTACTTTAGAACATGTACAAAATAGAAGCTACGACAAAATTGTACATTTTGTTTCGACATCGAAAGAACAATATCTCATCAGGTAATGGTTTGAAGTTTATACATGTTCAAAAGTAATAATTAATATTAAATATTCATTGCTCTATTTTATATTGTGCACTGTTTTAAATTAATGTTTTGAACGTTGCAATTATTTTCTTCGTTCCTTATTCATTTGTATATTTGGATATATTCATATATATATATATATATATATATATTACTTCAAAGCACACAGTAAAATTAAATTTCAGTATTAAATGACCCATAAGGAGTTGATGTTAAACAAATGAAATCAATCAATCAAATTCATTCTGAATTGACTGGTATAATTAGGCGTTAGTGTGATACATTCGTCGTTAAAATTGGTTTTTCAAAAATAAAACTATGATTCAGCTTAATATAAAAACAGAAACCTATATTTTATCTGATGTTCCATTGTGTTGTTCTCATCGCTTGCTTTATTTTCTTACAGCATTTTCCCAAATGATCTGAAAGCGGTAAACCTTCTTTCGACCATTCTTTTCTTTGACTCAACCATCCACTTGATTTTGTGCTATTCTCATGGTTTGCGTTTTTCCGACAAGACAATCTCCATTTTGATTTTCTTTAGTATTAAAAAAAGAAAAAGTTTCCAAGGGTTCACGGCTCGACTGTCGAGAACCAGGCGACCTTAGCAGCTGGAAGTGACTTTTTATCTATTGGTCGAGAAGTTATGACGTGAACAACGGAGGGATTCCAGCTGGAAAGAATGACTGAATAGACAACAATTATTGGTTTCCGCTTTTCAGACAGAAATCCAAAGAAACATTTTAATAAGGAAAGAAAACGTTACTCTTATCAGTAACCGGTTAAGCCATAAATTTGGCACAGAAAGACGGAACCATCTATTATACCAAAGTAATAATTGGCAACAGAGTAATCTGTGATAAAATTAGCATGTATTATAAGTTTTTTTTTTTAGATATAGTTATATACAGTCTACCATTCCTTCATGCTTGAAAAAATCCAGGAAAATAATGTCTGATTCCGTTAATATTTGCCTTGAGCACCTTGATAAAACCAAAACAAGAATCAGCAATACTATTGGTCTTAATCTGGCAACTTTCAATCACTTTCCCATTGATGTAAGGTCGCCCGTCTGCGTCTTTCCTATAAATACTTTTACGTTAATGGTTCTGATGGATTCTCCTCAATGGTTCCTAGACTTTATGAATTTAAGCGCAGTACTAGACTGGTGTTGTGGTGCAGTGGATATCGACTCAGAACGAGAACTCGGTTAGCCAAGTTCGAATTCGAATTAAATTCCTGGTATTCACTTACGCGCAAATACCCTTAGAAAAGGTATTAATCCGTCTCTTCACTCCAGTTATGTGTTAAATAACAAGACAGAATTAGTTCTATAGCCTTGGTTGACAATCAGTCTACTGCAGAAAATAATGGCAACTTACTGCGGGATAATCTTCTGCCCAATCAGTCATGTCTCTTTCGAGACATAATCGCCCAAGCGTGTATCACATAACTGACTAGACTGACGTTGTGGTGCTTGGGTATCGGCTGGGAACGAGAAATCGGGGAGCCGAGTTCGAATTCCAGCTAAATTCGTTGCATACACTTACGCGTAAATACCCTTGCGAAAGGTATTAATCCGTCACTTCCCCACTTCCCGCAACCATTAATTAAGATAGATTGGGTTCTATAGTTTTAGTTTGGAAACCAGTCTTCCGTAGAAAGTAATGGCAACCTACTGCGATAAAATCTTCTTCAGTTAGTCATGTCTCTTCAAGACATAATCGCCCAAGCGTGTATCAAGTATGCCACTTAACTGACTGACTGACTAGGTTGGTAGAAATGACTCATCAATTTACAGTAGGGTTGGCTAGATGTTACCGTAAATTCTATGCTAACAGTTTCTTTTCTCACACTTCTCGCTTGTTAGAACTCCCTTGCAGCTCCATGCTTTCTAGCCAACTTTAATCTGCAAAAACTTAAATGCAATATTAATTGCTAACTACTGTCCATCATATTATTCTTTCTTCATCCAGCCTATTATTAATATTTCTGTTCTTAATTTTTTCACAACCTGTGCTTACAGAGTATGGAAGAATTAATTTGTGTCTCAATGGATTTACTGCTTTGCATGAAGTGATACCGATTCAAAGAAAGTATGAATGCATGCTTGCCAACGTAACTATATTTCCTAGTTCATTCATAATTATTACGACTTTTTAATAATAATAAAATTGCAGCAAAAGTAAAGAAAGCGTTAACTCACTTTCAAAGAAAGAGTATGTTTGATAGAAAAAACAATCTTTTTTATAAATTCATAAATGATTTATAGCAAAAAATTTGTGTATATTTCTGAGATGAGATTTAAAGTATTGTCCTCATCCTTGATGCTATTGGTACGACGTTTCGGCCGTTATACGCTCTACTCTTCTTCAGGCGCTAGGAATTTCGAACCAAACTCTTTGTACAATTACTGTACAATAATTATCTCCACATGATTGTAATAAAGGTTCGGTTCAAAATTCCTAGCACTTGGAGAAGGCCGGAGCGTACAACGACTGAAACGTAGTACAAATGGCAACAAAGATGAAGAACATTTGCCATAAAATATAACAATAGGTCAGCTAGAAGCTAGCAACGTTTGGTCTGCGGGAAAGGGGGTGGAGATAATTTATCACCTTCCAGGCCGAGCAAAAGCTTTTATGTCTCTTTTCGCACTAAGGCATTAATTCATCTCTTCTACATAACACCTCAGCTATGGATTAAACAGCAAAATAGACTTGCTTTCTAGATTTGGATGAAAGCCAATCTAGGGAAATAACTTATTTGAATTCACAATTTCAACTAAAAGTGGTCATTTGTTGATCACGATATAAACCTTTGATGAACGCAAAAATTCTTCGAACAGATTTACAGGATACGTAAAAATCACCGAAGCGCTTAGAATGTACGAACTCTTTTCCTCTGAGACGCCTTATACGAATTGAAACAAAATCGGGCAACTTGTAGATCAAGGTCCGAATTCTTGATGTACACAAAACATTTTTGATATAATGTACAGGATTCGTCACAGATCAACTGCAACATACTTTCGGATGTCCTTTTGCGCACTTGTATGCATTTCTCCAAGACGTTTCACTCAAACTCAACCAAAATCGAGTCATTTGTAAATCAAGGTCTGATGCCTTAATATGCAAACAAAAATTTCAATTAGCATACAGGATGCGACAAAAATTAATGGAAAATATTGCTTTTTGCGATCGTTTATTTCTCCGAAACGCTTAGTTGTATTCCAACAAAAATCGGGTGGTTTTTTTAACTTTTATCTTATCATATGCCATAAGAATTTCACGTTTTCTACAAGGTGACAACCTCTTCGACGTTGCAGGGGCAATGCATCTACTTCTGCATCACAACGTCATCGCATCCCATTAGAGTTTCCCGTAGCACCACCCCACCGTTCTTCGTATTGTACATACATCATTCTTGTTTATTTGCAAATTTGACCAAGCATGAATCTTGTTTTACAAATGCTACGAAACCAATACTTACTTAAATTTTTTAACTTGTGAGTCACGGTAACCTCATACTGGAGCTTTTTGAATAAGCACTTCACCTTACCATTTCAACATAACCATTAAAATCCCCGAAAAACCCCGGGCTATACAGTTATATATAATTATATATACTAGAGTTATTATGATAATAAATTAATCATAAACGTTAAATCCTTTTAATATATATTCTCAGAAGTCATAACAATTCACAGACAATAAATAAAAGGAAACGGTAGAAAGTCGTAATCGGACAGGGCATGAAAGGGCGTTCAGAAATAAGTGTATCTATATCTGGTTATTGTTTCTACACTTCCAGCTACAGAAGAGTGGATTGGGCTATGGATAGAAGAAAATCTACTTTAAACACAAAACTCGTGAATAAAGAAATGGGAAACTTTTTCTTAACACTTTTATCAAGATTTCAGACCAATTTACAGAAAATATGGTAAACGAATCGCTTACGTTCCTTCATCGCTTCCGTCCCTTTCAATTTAAAAATAGTCACTTAGAAATCTTTAACCTTCGTGCTCATAAAAAATTCGGATTGTTCTTGTACTCCTATTATTTAAGATACTTTCATCTCTCAGCAATGATCACTGATTTAAAAAGCGATTATAAGAATTTTAATAAAACCTAAGCATATGAAAGTGAATTTACACATTTTCCTTATACTTGAGAGCTGACAAAAAAAAACAAAAAAAAAAAAACATTATAAGTATGAACTTTGAGGGTGCAAACGATCATGGCTCTCCACAGTTCCCTTGTATTTATTATCACTGAGTTGTCACTACTTCTTTAGAAAAATAATATAGTGGTTCTCCGTTACGTTTTAAATGCATTGTATCATTAGGATGTAAGCTATCAGATTGTTTATTGAAATAGTTGGCAAATTGCTAATCGATTAAAACTTTATAAAATGATAGATTTATAAGGATTGCCTTAGAACGGGTTGATATATTTTAATCATTTAGTAAATGTTTATGAACTGATGAATAAGAAATTATGTTTGTATTCATTTGTTTATATAATGGTTATTGATTATGCGAAGGCGTTTGACAAAATACGCCAAAAAGAATTGATGGAGATGCTCGGCAGCCTTGACATATTTGGAAAAGACTTAAGAGTAATCAAAAATCTCTACTGGCAGCAAACCACTTGCATACGGACAGGTAACGAATTCAAAAGATATACAAAGATAGAAAGGGGCGTAAGACAAGGATGTGTCTTTTTACCGGATCTGTTCAACTTGTACAGCGGGAATATTTTGAGGACCCTAAATATTATGCCTGCACTTGTAATCGGAGGCCACAATTTAAACAACATAAGGTAAGCAGATAATACAGTGCTGAGAGCAGACACAGAAAGGAAACTACAAGACCTCCTACAGAAGGTAGATAAAGAGAGTGACAAGGAAGGACTACAAATAAACTGCAAGAAAACCGAATGCATAAAAGGGTCGCCCAATTTGCCAAATACAGGTTGAATATAGTAGAATCAAGCAGGTACAAAAATTTAAATATTTTAAAATTTAAATTTTAAAATTTTAATTTTAAAATTTTAATTTTAATTTTAATTTTAAATTTAATTTTAAAATTTTAAAATTTTAAAATTTTAAAATTTAATATTTAAATATTTAAAAATTTAAATACTTGGGAAGACGAAAAGTGTGACAAAGAGTTAAGTAGTAAGAAACAGCAAAATTTCGCTAGAAACAAAGAAGTGAGTACTGGATTGCTATGAGTTCTCAGTTCTTCAATATGGCAGTAAATGCTGGACAATAACATCAAAGATGAAGGAAAAACTTGAAGCAACTGAAATGTGGTTCTACAGATGAATGCTGCGAATATCATGGATCAACCAAAAGAGTTTGCGAGCGAACTACTACTCTTGACACCTAGCCATAGACTAAGGTGAGATGTTCGTCCAGAATCCACTTACGTTTAACAGATGTTATGACACATTATGCCACCCTAATAATCTTCCAACCGTGATGACTGGCGTAACAGACTAATCAATGGTGAGATTTTGAAAATGATGGAAACGAATAGGTAATTAATACTGAGCATTAGGAAGAGACAGCTGAAGTTCCTAGGACATACAATGAGGAAAGAGGGCTTGGAGAACCTGATACTAACAGGTTAGATAAAGGGAAAAATAGACAGGGGAAAACAACGGATAGCATATTTGAAGGACCTAATCAGATGGATGATGGAACGAGGGTTGCATGGTGTAACAGGAGAAGGCGTGCTAAGAGACGTGGAAAGCCATGATCGCCTACGTCCTGAATGGACAGGGCACATAGAAGAAGAAGAAAATAAATGGTAACTGATAGACATTGCATTGCATTAGTTTAAAAAAATAATTATTATATTTCAGAATGTTGTAAAGATTAAATTATTCTTATTAATAAAGAATCTAATAAACAAATAAATAAGTTTTGGTTTTATTCCAATTCTAATCACTTTTTGAAATAATAAAAATTGCCCAGAATTGATGGCAGTTAAAATGATTGCTGTGTTAAAAAAAAACACGTCGTTTTCATACAGCTTTATTTAGTTATTTAATATTGTCAGCACAAAGGATTTTCTTATTAAAGAAGCCAGCTCAGACATGGATGAGTCTATTACGCCAACCACCACAGTCCGGCAGCAAAGTTGGTAATTAAAAATAATTTTGGTGTCAATAAAAAACACGTTCTTTTTGAAACACCGTTATTATTTATTTATTTATTGTCGACACGAAGATTTTTTTTTATTATTATTTGGTCGAGTTAGCTGAGACAACGATGAAATCATGAAAATTCACAATAATAATTAAAAGAAATCTGTATGAAGCCATGATAGCTTACACCCTGATGATACCATGCATTTAAAATGTAATGGAGAACCACTATATAAAGAAGTCGTGTAAACTCTCAGATAATAAATGAAATATGGGACTGTGGAGAGTCATGATCGTTTGCACCCTAAAAGTACGTAGTATTTATAAGATAACAGTAATTATAAATCAAAGTTCGTAGTTAAAATAATTGCAGTGTCAAGGAAAAAACACGTCCGTCGAGCACATTGTTACTTTTTATTTTTTTTATTTCTGTCGATACGACAGGCATTGATGAGTCTGTTACGCCAGTCATCACGGTTGGAAGATTATTAGGGTGGCATAATGTGTCATAACATCTGTTAAACGTAAGTGGATTCTGGACGAACATCTCACCTTAGTCTATGGCTAGGTGTCAAGAGTAGTAGTTCGCTCGCAAACTCTTTTGGTCGCAAACAGTGTCTTCCAAAGCGAACTCTGCGTTCGCGTAATTGTAGAAATATCAAGGATGGGTCCACAGAGCTGTGATTTAGTTTGTAAACTGTCTCCAAGTATAGCTCTCAGCATGCGTGTGTAAGTTCCATCAAGCTCAGACTCTTGGGTTTTAGTTGATGTCTAAACAGTGGCACCAAACATACATTAAAACCGTCTCTACAACGACTAGAAAGAATCCACATTTAAGGTCGTCTGGTAGATCAGATTTCCAGATTACGTCCATTTTATTCTAGGAAGTCCAGGCTTCTGCTATACGAATTTTCACATCCTTTTCAGGATAATTTATTTCGCTTCCTTGTTACAGGTTCAAGATTGATCGAAGACGTAAACTCAGTGAAAACAGAGAAACAATATCGGTATCAAATAAGAACCAAGATTTTCAATTTCTCAACACGGATATTCGTAGATTAAATAAAGAGTTCAGTTTTACATTTCTTGAAGGTTATCTCTATGGAAAGACACTCGAAGACGACCTATATATGTTAAATATATCGTTTGATGTTCTCATATGAAATATCATGATCTCGTGAATTACTAAGACTTATTATTTTATTCGGCCGGGCTAACTGGGATATTCATTAGTCTATCCCGCCAACCATTCTGTATTAAGGTCGGAAGGTCATTAGGATGGCATTCTGGTCCAATGTAAGGGGTTACTGGGCCACCAACCCGTGGGTTTCCATAGCAGTAGATTACTCGCGAGCTCTTGATTTGGTCACCATCAGTGTCCTGCGAAAACACACTCTGCATTCACGTAAGATTGTAGAAATATCAGGGATGGGTTCATAGATTTGTGATTCGGTTGGTAAATTGTCTCCAAGTGATGTTAAGTATAGCTCTCAGCATCCGATTGTAGGTTCCGTCAAGCTTAGATTTTTGGGTTTTAGTTGATGTCTAAGCAGTGGCACTATTCATCCATTAAAATCGTCTCTACAGCGACTAGAAAGAATCGCAGGTTGAAGTTGTCTGGTAGATTAGATTTCCAGATTACATACATTTTCAAAATTGCCAATTATTTCAACTAATTTATGTCTGTTTGTCTATTTTATCCAATTCCGCAGCTATGCGATAAATAACAGATAAGTTTCGGATTTAGTTTCGTAGGTCAACTCTGAATGTAAAATAAATGGGGAAAATAATTGAAAATCACAGAAGTATCTTTCCCAAAAACTCGTTGTCATTCACAGATAACAAAGACGAAGAATCTTACATACTGAAGAAAACATGGTGTTTATAATGTAAAGAGAAAGCACTATCTCTCTAAATAAATCATGACAATTCACAATAATAAATAAAAGACATCTATGAAAAGCAATGATCTTTTACATCCTAATGATACAGAGTATTTAAAAGGCAACGGAGAACCACTATAAAATCTCTTTAAGGAAACAATGACAGCTCACAGATAATAAAAATAAAGGAAACTGTGGAGAGATATGATCGTTTGAATTCTGTAGAGATATGGTATTTATAAAACAACGGGAAACCACTATATCATATCTCTAAATAAGTCATGACAACTGATACAAAATAAAGAAAAGAAAATTGTGGAGAGCCAAGATCACTTTCAGCCTGTAGAGACATGGCATTTATAAGATCACGGAAAATCTCTATATTATGACAACTCAAAGATAATAAATAAAAGGAAACTGTGGAGAGTCATGAATGCTTACACCCTCGAAGTACATAAAATGTTAACGTCAAGAGTATATTACATTATGGCATGAGAAAAGAAAAAATCAACCAAATCCGTGTGTGTGACTGGATGGATATATATATATATATGTTGTATATCAATAAACAACAAACACGTCTGTATATAAAAATATATCAAGTGATATTTTTATTAATGACGATGAACCGTGTAGCCTAGTGAACAGAGAGTGAGAGCGCGCTTCCAGGGGCTGACGGGGGGGGGGTCGTATCTGTTGCTCCTCTGGTCTGGTCTGGCTCTCTCGTCTGCCTCTGTCTCTCTGCTCTGCCTTGAAATCCGTGCGTCGAGGTCTTTTATAATCTCCAAACCGGTACTTCCGGATTTTGCCTCGCCCACGCACGCCCACGTAATTCTCAGAGACACCTGTTCTATTTGCCTCTTGTAGCCATTTCCGCTACTGCCGGAAATAAGGTCAAACAAACATCCGTTCCTTTCAACGACCGGAAACGCCCCCGCTTGCTCAGCTTCCTCGGGTGGGGCGGGATTGTTATATTACATATATAACAGTCTTTATTATAATAGTGAGGATACTTCTATTTAAAGTCGACGACATAATTGTTGGATAAAAAATAAAATAAGGCACTGTTGAAGAGCAAACACGGGGCAAGAGGTTTAATGACTGGTAATAAAGAAAATGAACTGAGCCGATGCTGTCTCGCTATTGACTCTCTTTCCATGAGCGTGACATGATGGAAATACATATATTCAAATGTAAAAGAATGAAGAATAAAATTGGATCGTTCAAAACATTAATATATAACAAGGCTCAATATAAGTATAGAGCCAAAATATTTATTATCTAAAAATTACATTAGAACATGTAAATAACTATTACAAAATTGTACATTTTGTTTTTAATGTCGAAACAAATTGTACAATTCTGTAGCACTTATTTACATGTTCTAATAGAAATGTTAAATATATATATATATATTGATTGTTTAATTACTTAGTTTTTGGTCATAATAAAATTAGACCAGTGCACATATGTATTAAAAAGTGTTCAATATAATTATATTGTAGAACCTTTGAATATTTTCTATAAACTCATTTATAAATGAAATATATATATATAGGGTAGGTATGGTTGCAATAAAATTCCGTATCAAAAAAACACTATTCTTAAAAAACTTCTCAATATAAAGTAGAACCAGTATTTATTTAAAATTTATAACATAATTATATTATAATATCTCTACAAAAGTAGCTATTTTGTTTCGACATTACTTGTGTCTTATCAAGTGATGGTGCTGATTTAGAGTTGAAGATATTTAAAAGGTTCAAAATTAGCCAATCCCCCTCAATCAGAGAGATTGTTGCATAGTCTTCGGTGATTAATCAAAATTCAACTAATTTCTTATTGGAAGAACAAAAAACAATTTTTAAAATGTTTCACAAATAGCGTTGAAACAAAATAGTTACTTTTATAACATATTTATGCTATATATATATATATATATATATATATATATATTGTTTGATTACTTAGTTTGTGGTCATAATAAAATTAGACCAGTACACAGTTGTATTAAAAAGTGTTCAATACAATTATATTGCAGAACTTTTAAATATTCTTCATTTGTAAACGATGTAAACGAATCATTACGCGACCTAGGTTTCTAACATATGGCGTCTTCAGGCGATTTGCTAAAACTGATTTTAATGTTTACCTTTTTTGTTTGTTTCTTTTTTAAGAACACCCATGTAATATAAAACGGTTTTATTATAACAGAGAGGACACACACGCGAGCGCATTTATACATATAATAAATATATCCAAACATTATTTTTGTGTTCACTCATGTTCGAAACTGACGCAAGGATTTTTAAGTGCTTATTGCATCTATCTGCTTGTGCACGCTGGAATGTCTTCTCCTGTATGGGTTCTTGGGAGAAACCATCGTTTGAAAATTAAAAGACAGTCCATTGACCTTTTACACAACACACACACACACACACACACACACATATATATATATATCTTTGATAAAGTAAAGGAAGAACAAAGAACAAATTAGAATTTATTATATGGAAGTGAAAGAACAGTCAAGTGCCATACGTGATACACGCTTTGGGTATTTCTCAAAAGAAACATGACTGACTGGACAGAAGATTATCCCGCAGTAGATTGCCACTGCTTTCTGCTGTAGACTGGTTGCCAGCCAAGGCTATAGAACCCAATCTGTTCTATTTTTTGACCCGTTACTGGAGGGAAGAGACAGATTAATACCTTTGCCAAGAGTATTTGTGCGTAAGGAATTCAACTGGAATTCGAACTCGGCTCCACTGATTTGTCGTTCCGAGTCGATATCCATTGCACCACAACGCACATGCAAGTGAAAGAACAGATAGATTAAAAACCTACTGTTCGTTGCATTTACTTTTATAAAACCAGCTCAATACAAAGTAGAGCTTATAGCCATCAATTTTTAAGGATCTCTTCACTTTGGCATTGGAATTTGCCACACATTATTCTGACTGAACTAAGGATGCATATAATATTATAATGACCAATAAGACATCCGTCTTTATTCTCAACCAAGAACACTAAATCTGGTGACCAATTTGATATTGCAATGGCTTGTTAGACAGTACCTTCTTCTGACTTTATTGATTCTTTTGCCTTATATAAACTCACCGCACACTATGTCATTAATATACATGACAGAGGGTTAAATAGAGATGATGGTCTAATGTCAGTAAAAAAATTCGACATATTTTCAAAATGATAAGATTAGAAAATGAGTCCATAGAGAATTTAGCAGTTTAAACCTAAAAGTAATAATCAACATAAATTAAAATATAGTTAACTTTATCGATGTAGCACTAGAGTTAGTAAAAAGAAAATACATAAAATGTTACGCATAAAATAATGCATAAAATCTACTCTAGATGTTATCACCCAACAAGTATAATCAAACATCTACCTTCCTCCATAGAATATAGAATTAGAAAAAAAAATCATCCAACGTATTTTATAAACATAGTGATTTTTATAATAATGTCCTAAATAATAGTGGCTATAAAAACCATAACATCAAATACACAATACAATATGACTATAACAGAAAAAATAGAAAAAGAAAAATCATTTGGAATACACCCCTATTCAACCAAATGGTTAGCACTAAGTTAGGGAGTTCCTCAGTTTAATTAAGGAATCTTTCCCTAATAATAAGACTCTAAGTAAATCTTTGAATAAAAATACTCTTAAATTTGGTTATAGTTGTACAATTAATCTAGAAATAATTATTAAAAATCATTATAATAAAATCTTAAATCAGCACGTAAACAAAAGTAACAATAATTATCCTCATACGGAAAATTATAATCATACAATTTTATGTAATTGTCGAAATCCCAACAATTGTTCCCTGGAAAATAGGTGTTTAACAAATTCTGTTTTTTACCAATGTATTATATTATCTAACGAAAACTCAACTATTAAAAACAGTTTACCTTGGTTTTACTAAGAACACTCAAATAGAGATGGTATATGCATTTAACTTCTTTTGAGAATAACGCGTACCAAAACCAAACATTTCTTTCTGCGTAACTTTGGCATTTAAAAGAAACAGATAAATCCCCCAAGGTAAAATGAAAAATTCTGTAAAAACGAGAATCTGTAAATCAACATTTGCCCTTTGCCTGAATGAAAAGCTGCATATTATAAAGTTTCCCAAGAATAAAGTATTACTGAACCATACAAATAAATTGACAGTATATATAAGCATTGTAAATATTTCACTTTAAAATTTGATACATTATAATGTTCATTATCAATTTATGCTCTAATATTAGATAAGAATTACTTTATTAAAAATTAATGACCCACACAATACTTACTTGTTTCTCGTAACTCTAATATACCTTAGTATACCATAATCATTTAATTCAAATTTTAACTTAAAAAATTCATCCTCTTTAACAAAGTCTGTAGTATATCAATATAATTACTCTAGACACCTAGAATCTGACCTGCTGTCAAAAACTATTTTCTGCACATTTGAATAAAGTGTTACTAAATGCATCTTTCCCAGACAGATAAAAAGTGTCATTTACCATGATATAATTCAACACTTAAACTTCAGTCAGTTAAGTGCCATACGTGATACACGCTTTGGGCGATCATGACTAGAAAGAGACATGACTGACATGACAGAAGATTATCCCGCAGTAGGTTGCCATTGCTTTCTGCGGTAGACTGGTTGCCAGCCAAGGCTACAGAACCTAATAAGTCCTGTTATTTAATCTATAACTGCAGGGAAGACACGGATTAATACCTTTCCCAAGGGTATTTGCGCATAAGTGAATGAAAGGAATTCAACTGGAATTCAAACTCGGCTTCCCGCTTTCTCGTTTGGACCTGATATCCACTGTACTTAAACGCATATTCAACGTCATGTAACCTAAATGTTAAACTTTATAGTTCATCTAAATCTTTTCAAAATAAATCATTTTCATCATTTATTTTAAAATATTTCCTGAAGAAGAATATTGTTCTGAAACATATTTTTATGTGTAGTGATATAATGCTTTTATAGACCATTGTAATAACAAAATTAAAATCTATCTATACATCTAGTTAGCTACCTAGCTAGCTATAAATGAACACGAAGAGAAAATATCAACACCTAAATTGCCCAGCTTGAGCGTGGTCAAAAATGTGGTCGAAAGCGATTGGGAGAGTCGACAGTTTTTGCACTCGCTTTCCAAACAGAAAAAAGTTTAAGAACGCAGGAAAAACTAATTTAAAAATTAATTTAATATTCTTGTATGTCACATTTTTGAAAGAAGGCGTTCATAAGAAAGTTTGCTCCTCAAATATATATATATATATATATATATACGAAATTATACGAAACTGGAATTAGCCGAGATATATGAACTGTTGTTTGTTTTAACATAATTGTTGTTTTTTTTTTTCATGGATATTCGCATTTGAGTATAAAAATAAACAAACTGACCACTCAAATATGAGTATCTATTAAATGTAATAATGTATACATATATATATATATATATATATATATATATATATATATATAAGTAAATAAACCTAGTGAGTCAACAAACTTACCAAGGTTTCACCTAAACGGATCTTCAGGGAACGCTGGCTGAAGAGGAAAATAACAACGACAAGATAAAGGGAACTCAATAACCCACGTGACTAAAAAGAAAGGAAGACACCAAACACAAATAGGGGGAACTTTTATTAAGAAACATATATGTAAACATTAAAATAATATTTTTTTATTTTTATTCCTTGAAGATCCGTTTGCGTGAAACCTTGGTAGATTTGTTGGCCCACTAGGTTTAATTTACTTATTCTGCTCTACTTAAGTATTGAGCGCTTTTTTGTTATTGGTTACTCGTCTCGGGTTTTTCTTTGGGCTACGTGCTGGCTCGGTTCAAATCTCTTTGGCTGATGTTCATGTACTTAGCTCTTTCTTTTTTACAACCATTTTTTCCTTCCACGTATATACGCGGAGAGTTTTTCGAAACGAGTATAGTAATAAGTCTGTATATATATATATATATATATATATATATATATATATATATATATATATTAACAAAAATGTTTTATATAGATTTATTAAAATGATTTGTATTTTACTATCAGCTACAGCAAATCATATTAAACCTAATTATATTTTGCAAAAATTTAAACTTATTTATTAAAACCAATTTTAACTTCAAGGCCTATATTGAGCGCACCTAATGTGGGGAAAATTCTCAAATAATCTCGAGCGATATTTTAAATCTTTAGAGTAACGTGATCGCCATTAGCGTTCTCCTGTGTTTCAGTTCATACGATTTTTCGGCAAATGATTGCAGATAAAAGAAAAAAAAATCAAAAGAAGTATACACACAATAAAAGTCTTGAAAAAGTAATACAAAATGTCCAATTTGAGATGATATTTTCTGTACTCACGTGTTTTTCGTCCAGATGTACTGGTTCTGTGTCTCCCCTCCCCCGGGGGAACTCCTGTCCACGGATACATTTACACCCGGCTTATATTGATGTCTCATCTTCACTGATCAACGTCACACGCAGTTACGCATTAGGAAGAGAACTGGTACTTACCTGCAAGAAGAAAAGAAAAGTAAATGATGTTTAAAGAAAGAATTACCACAAAAGAAATGCATTACAAATAGAGCATTACCAAAAATAACCCCAAACACCCGGAAATCACAGCTTCAAGAATGAAATTCAAAATAAATATTGTTGACTGGAATTCATACATTTTTCAAATCAGTCAGTCAGTTAAGTGCCATACGTGAAAGAGACATGACTGACTGGGCAGAAGATTATCCCGCAGTGGGTTGCCATTGCTTTCTGCGGTAGATTGGTTGCCGACCAAGGTAACAGAACCCAATCTGTCCTGTTATTTAACCCATAACCGGAGAGAAGAGACGGATTAATACCTTTTCCAAGGGTATTTGCGCGTAAGTGAATGTAATGAATTCAACTGGAATTCGAACTCGGCACCCCGATTTCTCGTTCCGAGCCGATATCCACTGGACCACAACGCACATCCCGTCAAATATTTCTCAAATGCTTCTGATAAAATAAGCTACAAAGAACTGTTAAAACTACCAGGTGAAATCTACATAAATCTAAAACCTATACTGAGGGAAAAAATAAATAAATAAAGGCATTAACAGAATAAAAGACCTGTTCAGTAATGTATAAAAGCAAAGGACGGTACACTAATATTAGAAAAAGAAAAAAAATAATTCAGAGATGAAACGAGTATATCGGAGATCTTTTCCACGACAAGAGAGAGAGCAACCAACAATGCACAAAAATATGGATGGACCAGAAATATTAAAAACCGAAGTGGAATCGGCAGTGGCCGAATTGAAGAGAAACAAAACAAGAGGACCAGAAAGGATTGTGATAGAGATGTTGTTGTCCTTAGAAGGATTTAGCTTAGAGAGGCTCACAGAAATAGTAAACGAATTTTGCAAGATCGGCAATATACCGGATAACCTAAACAGATCAATTTTCATAACACTACCCAACAAGCCAGTTGCAAACATATGTAAACTCTACCGAACAATCAGCATAATGAGCCATATAACAAAACTCGTCATCCGAATTCTGATAAACAGAGCTAGTCACTGAATCTGCTCAGAGATAGGACAAGAACAATGTGGCTTTGTTAAAAATACCTGAACGAGAAATGCGATATTCATGCTCAGAATGCTATCTAAAAGAGCAATACAAACGCAGAATGACCTTTATCTGTGTTTTATAGACTACGCAGAGGCTTTCTACAAAGTATGTCACAAAGACTTGATAGAGATTCTCAACAACCTCGACATTTCCGGAAAAGACGTTAGGACAATCATGAATCTATATTGGCAGCAAAACCGCTTGTATACGAATAGAAAGTGAACTCAGTAGCTATATAAATCAGAAAGAAACGTAAGACAAGGATAAGAGAAATAAAAGCCTTGCCGGAATTTGTCACTGGTGGCCACAATCTCAATAATATAAGATGCGTGGATGACACGGTGCTGATAGCAGATACGGAAAGAAATGCAGGACCTTCCACAGAATGTAGCAAAATAAAGAGAGAAGAAAGGAATAAGCATAAGCTTCAAGAAAACTGAACCTATGGTCATCAGCAAAAAGAAGACCCCAAAATGCCAACTACAGGTCGGAGAAACTAAAATAAATTAAATAAAGAAATTTAAATACCTGGGAAGCGTTCTGACAGATGATGGAAAGTTCGACATGGAGATTCAAAGACGCATTGGAATGGCCAATGACACATTTCAAAAGCTAACCAAATGAGAGAAAAATATCATTGGAAACAAAGAAAAGAGTGCTGGATTTCTACGTAGTATCTGTCTTTCTGTATGGAAGTGAATGTTGGATGATTTCATCAAGGATGAAGGAAAGGCTTGAGGCAGCAGAAATGTGGTTTTACAGATGGATGCTGAGGATACCATGGACTGAGTACGGGACCAACGATGAGGTGTTGGAGTGGATGATAACGAGAAGAAAACTTAACATCAGGAAGAGACAGATGAGGTTCCTGGGGCACGTAATGAGGAATGAGTGCCTGGAGAATTGAATATTCACAGGACAGATAGAGGGAAGGAGACTTACTTGATAGGTCTGGACAAATGGATGGCGGAGTAGGGTTTGGAAAAGTTACCAAGGGAAAAATATTGAGAACGACAAAAACCAAGTCAGAGCCAAGCGAAAGTCGATGATCGCCTACGTCCTGATTGGACAAGGCACATAAAAAAAAAAGATTTTTTTTCAATATAAATATATATTGCTGGTATTTTTACTTTTAAAACATATTTTTATATTTCCATAGTGTTTTTAGTGGGAGCATTATTTGCCCATAGCTGGTACTATAACAAATGTTACGGTCCCAGATAAACAACTCTAATTTCCATTGTGGGCCTATTACACTGAATACTGCGACTGTATCCTAGCTGCCAAGTCGGATCGATCACATTACAGATTCTCCGCTGGATTTTGTCGAGGACACCTAAGTGGATAGCAGGAGCACTCGACCAGATATGGCAGCAATATTCAATGCACGGGCGGATGGTAGATAATTATATGTGCAGGATTGTTTCGGACGAGAAAAACTTCCTGGCCCTACACAGAGAACCGACTTTCTTAGCAGCGAATTTAGCTATGGATTCTATATAGTTGTTCCACTTGCGTTTTACTTTCAGGGGAGAGAAGTTGCGTTTTACTTTCAGGGAGAGAAGTTGCGCTGCGTTTTACTTTCAGGGAGAGAAGTTGCGTATTTGCTGGAATGTCTCGTGAGTCTAAAGAATGTTTCTTGTATGCAATATCAGACCAGTGTGCAGCAACACTGACGCCTATAATCAAGCAGTCGTTTCGGCCTGACTTTACAGTAATCACAGACGAGTAGTGGACGAATGTGGAGGGTCGCCAAGTTCAGGAATAAACGACAAGACGGCGCTCATCTAACAATGCTGGACTCCTACCTCTGTGAGTTTATGTAGGGGCAAAGGATTCAAGGCGGTGATCCCTTTCTTCGAATTCTTTCCGACATAAATAATAATAAAGAGAGGATTAAAATTTTTGGTACAAAATTGGCGGGAAGATATAGTATCGAGAACTGACCATCTACCTAATAAAGTTGAGTGATTGGGACAGAACAGAGAGTGCGAGAGATGTGGCAAAGGGGTAGATATTGGCTACAATGGTAGGGGGCTGTGGAGAACCATAATCTCTTATGTCTTGCAAGCATATTGCGAGTAGAAGAAAAAGATAAGAACATAAATGATGGAAATAGGGACAATTAAATTTCTGTCATTCAAAAGCCGTCAATCATAAAAGTAGTCAAAACACAACAAAGACGAGAAAAGAAATCCATGACATGCCGCTTAAAGAACACATTGCAATTTTAATGAATGAAGTTTTCATTTAATTTATTTTTTTGTTTCAGTTAGTTGCGTTGGTTTCTTAAAGACAATGGATTTTTATTCTTTGAAAGTTAATGGCTTTTCTTTTATGCCAAAAATAGAAACGGACTCTGGTTACAAAATGAAAGAAAACGTATTGTCATCAAGGTGAATGCACTTCTTAAAAAGGTCACATTGGGTTGGGCTAGTGTCATTCTTAACAGTAGTCATCGATCCCATTGTCAGATACGTTAGATATACTGGGAAGTGGTTTACCGCACCCGGAAGTGAGTTAGCAAACAAAAAATTAAAGCAAAAACAAACAAAAAACATAAAATAGCGCAATTCTAATATGACACACAATTTCATTAGCATATGTGTTTTTGTAGTTTTTTTTAAATCGTTTTACCCCAAGAAAGGCGACAATGCTACTAGGACGCAAGGGGTGGGGGAATGAAAGAGAAAGAGAGGAATTTAGCGATGCAAAGTCAGGTTAAGGATAATAAAGAGGAAGAGCATTTAGGAAGACAGAAGACGGCGACTGACGTTGCTTTTAAATTTTGGAAAATTGTAGATGGCTGGGAAGTAAGAAATCGGAAGGGAGTCTCACAAGCGATAAATTCGAGAAAATAAACTACTATAATAGAATATCTGATTGCATTTAGCTATTTCAACAGAGAAATTCATGTGGTCGAAGTACTAGAGAAAAAAAGCTCATCTACGAGTCAGAAGTGTGGGTAAAGAAGCGGCTGCATCTTGCTAGTTTAACAGTAAAATAGTGAGACCTAATGGCCAATCTAGTAGTACACTTAAATTATGTGATCGAGGCACTAGACAAAAAAGCTCATCCACAGGTCAGAAATGCGAGAAAAGAATCTGATAGAATAGGAGTGGCTGCTAGTTGAACAGTAAATGGTGAGACCTAATTGGCAATCTAGAAGTACGTTTAAATCCATATAGTCGAGGCACGAAAGAGAACATTTGACCAGAACAATTGCCATGAAAATATTTTGTGAAAAAGACAGAGGGAATACGCGTCATGGATTTACTAGCAGTCTATATATAAAATTCTGTGACTTCCCATAGTCCATTTGCCTATTACACCCTCTAGAATAGCCATACTTTGACAGATCGAATACAAATTCATATGCGGGTTAGATTGAGCTGCAGCCCAGAGAACCTAAAATAGAAAAGGACCCAATAACCCTTCAGTCTTGCGCCCCTGATGAAACTAAAAATATAATAAATATATGGGATCACATTTGTTTATTTTCTGATTTAATGGGGCTCATTTGAACTAATTTGAAACAATTTAGATTATTAGTTGAAAAATCGGAGAGCCGAGTTCGAATTCTAGTTGAATTTGTTACAATCACTTACGCGGAAATACCCTTAAGAAAGGTATGAATCCATTTCTTGGCCCAACAGATATGGGTTAAATAGGAGAATTCTATAGCTTTGGTTAGCAACCAGTCTATCGCAGAAAGAACCGGGAACCTGTTGCGGAAAAATCTTCTGCCTGGTCAGTTACAGATCAAAGGAGACATCACGTATGGCACTTAACTGACTGACAGTTGGAATGTTTTTTTTTTAATTCGATTGAGTCTCTTGAAAAAGCTCCATGATATCCGCAGCACCCTTCTGTAGAACCACATTTCAGTTGCTTCACGTTTTTACATCATCTTTGATTATATTGTCCAGAATTCACTTGTTTGGGGTGAAATGATTAAAAAAATAATTGCTTGTCTAATCTGACTATTTGAAAGATAGAACATGGCGGGTAAAGTCAAGCACTTTCTCAGGCGATGCAAGAAGTCGACATTTTTATTTTGGAATACTTAGCTATGATTCCTATATATGAGCTCCACAATGACATCAACACGGGGTTAGAGCGCGATTCTGAGTCCAAATAGACGTTTCTGGCAGGGGGCCTCATTAAGGGTACAGCAGTTCATCAATACGGTAAATAATTCAGCTTCTGCGTGGTGAGGCGGAAAAGCTATGTGTGAGGGTTATTATTCTATTTATCTAATAGGTTGCAACATCATCTTTGGCAAAAAAATTGAAAATATTTTCTGTCATTTAGTCATTAGAAAATTAAATCATATTTGGGATTTGAGAAATAACTGATTTAAGATTTAAGTTCGTTAGGCTATATTAAATCT
This sequence comes from Ascarosepion bandense, assembly GCA_037127315.1. Classification (NCBI taxonomy): domain Eukaryota; kingdom Metazoa; phylum Mollusca; class Cephalopoda; order Sepiida; family Sepiidae; genus Ascarosepion; species Ascarosepion bandense. Next base: position 3,433,473 of record JBBBDQ010000410.1, on the reverse strand, counting down.
AAGACAGTATCTATCTATCTATCTATCTATCTATCTATCTATCTATCTATCTATCTATCTTATTCTCTTCGGTATCTATCTATCTATCTATCTATCTATCTATCTCATTCTTTTCAGTATCTATCTATCTATCTCATTCTTTTCAGTATCTATCTATCTATCTATCTATCTATCTATCTATCTATCTATCTATCTATCTATCTCATTCTCTTCAGTATCTATCTATCTATCTATCTATCTATCTATCTATCTATCTATCTATCTATCTATCTATCTATTCTCTTCAGTATCTATCTATCTATCTATCTATCTCATTCTCTTCAGTATCTATCTATCTATCTATCTATCTATCTATCTATCTATCTATCTATCTCATTCTCTTCAGTATCTATCTATCTATCTATCTATCTATCTATCTATCTATCTCATTTTATTTTCTTTCTATCTTATTTTATTCCCCTTCTTTATTTCTATTTTGTTTATTGCTTATCTTTCTCTGTCTTTCTTTCTTTTTCATTTTATTCCCTATGTAATTCCTTCACCATTAATTCAATTCTCAACCAAATTTTAAACAGTTACAGTTACATTTTAAAAAGATTTTTAAATTTTTTAAATTTTGGTTTAATAGAAAAAAGTTACATCAGAATATGTGAAATCCGAAAAGGGAGACTAACTACATAAATACATAAATGTCTGAGTGATAAACTCTTCTAATAATAACTCTTATTCTTTATAACATTTTTTCTCAAGGAAACCGGTGATTGTCATACCCCAGTGATTGTAATAAAGTGTTCAGTTAGAAATTCCTAGCAGTTGAAGTAGGTGCTAGGAATTTCTAATAACATAACGCCGTACAAATGACAACAAAAATGAAGAATAATACAAATAGTGTAAATTCTACCTCATCTCTGAAATATAGACAAATTTTGTTTCTGTTTAACATTTTAATTCTGACGATATCTTTTATCATTTTTGTTAATTAAACTTTTCTGATCACTTACCCTTTATCACCATCAGAATTTATTATCAGAATTACAGATAAATAATAATTTTTTATTGATTTTAAATCAGTTAGATATATATATATTTTTTCTTTTTAATATTTTTTAATGCAGTTTTCAGCATTAAATTTATATTAAATTAATAGCAATGCCTGGAAAAATCATGGATTACATGGAAAAATGCGTGCATGAGAAGTAATTTTCTTAGGATTATATTAAATTTGGAAAAGAATAGGACAAGTTATAAAACCTGGAAAAGTAAAGGACAAGATATTCTAGTGAAGTAAAAAATAAAAAAAAAATTTTCTTAAAATCTTGCAGCTAAAAATAATTCAAATTTTATTTTTAGCTGCAATATTTTAAATAAGAAATTTCTTATTTTTTACTTTACTAGAAGAACTTGTCCTTTACTTTTCCAGGTTTAATAATTTGTCCTGTTCTTTTTCAGTTTTAATATAATCTTAAGAATATTACTTTTCATGCTTGCATTTTTCCATATAATATATATATAGCTTTCTCGTATTAATAAAGTTTGTTTATCTATCTATCTATCTATCTATCTATCTATCTATCTATCTATCTATCTATCTATCTATCTATTCGCCTGGCTGACTGTCTATCTTATTGCCTTTGATTCCGAGGTGTGGATATATATAAATTAAGAATTGTAATATAATACGTGCATATTTCTACATATTGTTATGTAATGGAAATCTTTTCGTATGGTATATGTTATATTGTGAATATCGTAATTGAAATGAAAAAATTACATGAACATTCTGAATTTTATCTGGTTGCGCAGGTTAGATAAGAATCTATTGAATTTGGATGACCAAGTGATTGGTTTTACTTTATTTTTTTAAGGGAATCATTTCTATGGAGGAAGTGATTGATTAATTGCCCTAAGTGTTTTTTTAATCCCCAGTGTCTGAAAAGATAAGTTTTATGCGTAAACATTGGCTGTAGAATAGTTTTTAGGTTGGCATCGTGGCAGCTTCTCAGATTCACGAAGCAATGGCCATCTTTAGGTTTAGTGCATAGTGAGTATAAGATGAGATACCTGTTTAGAAGCACAGAAAAATGTTTATGTATTGTTTAATGTCATGGAGAGTGTTTTCACCATGTGTTCGTATAAAGAAGATATCATCTATGTATCTATGATAGTGAAGAGGCTGTAGGTAATATCTGCTTAACATATTGCCTTCGATTAATAGCTGGGGATCATTCTAGTACTTATGACTTAAATTCGAAATATATATTATTTGGCTGTCCATTTTCTCCCGCGTGTAAAAATGTTCAGTTTTAAAATATTTTTTTTAATACAGATAAAGAATAACCTTTTTGTTATCTCAAACATTTACAATAAATAAACAAACGCTATTATTATATTTTTAAAATTATATGCATAAAACAAGGTGTAAATGGGGAACTAAAAGTAATATGATGTAATATGATTGTTCATTATATATTCCAATTTAATATATATATATATATATATATATATATATATATATATATATATATGGAATTGTGGGTTTTAACTTTCTTATAATCTAAACTTATTTATGAATGGAATTTTGTCTGTGTGTGTATATGTGTGTGTGTTACCTATAGACTTCGAAATGGCTCAACCGATTTTCTTGAACATTTACACGGTTGTACTATAAGCGTCTGCGAGTGTTCTTAGCTAGGTTTTGTGTCAAGGTACCTCAAATAAATACCCAAAATCGATAATCGAAAAAATCGGGTTATAGAAGAAGTGGTCCGATTTTAATCAAATTTGATACACTCATAGACAAAGACATAAGAAACTATATTCAGAAGTTTCAAGGTTGCAGTTCTTACAATAGCGCAGAAAATCGATACTATATATATATATATATATATATATAAGGCAAGATGTTTGTGTGTGTGTGTGTGTGTCTGTTTATCTGCCTGTATGTCTGTATTTTCTTCAGCGTTTTATTTTAATTTCTGCTTCGGGTTTGGCTCTAAGTAGGTATAATTGTAGTTTTCAGTCTCAGCCATGATACCCTTCAGTCTGTGAATTTATTTAGCCTTCAAAATTCAGTTTACGACGAAAAAAACTTATTTGATATCGACACCAGGAAGTCAAAATTATACTTACATCCATTCATTTTTCTTTCAGTCTACGGTTTCGCTTTAAATGGAAACACTTGCTTTTTAGGCTTTCATGCCAACGTCCAAAGAGTCTGAGCTCCAGGACCATGGATTAGTTTTAAAGCTTTTATTACACCCGAGCAACGCTGGGTTATACTGCTAACACACACACACACACACACACACACACACACACACATATATATATATATATATATATATATATATATATATATATATATATATATTATAAGATAGTGAAAACACACAGTTCAAAATTTTACTTTTATCAAGAGGGCTCGATCCAGAGTAGCGATAAATATAATAATTTTGTTATTTCAATTTCAAAACATTATATCACAACACAAAATGTCCATGTTTCATAACAATATTGTTTTTCTTCAAGTGACATGTTAAAATAAATAGTGAAAATGATTTATTTTGAAAATAGAAGATGAATTCATGGTTATTTAGAAAATTATAGAGTGATAATTGGAGAAAATGCTTTCGATGTGTCAATACTGTTCAAACGAAAATAAGAATGTGGTAATAATATATATATATATATATATATATATATATATATATATATATATATATATTAGAGCTTTCGGAGCGAAAGCGAAACAGTCTAGAATGCCGTTTATAAATTTTTGATGGAGTGAATCGCGCCATTGAACATTTTTTTTTAATCATTTCACCCTTAGCAAGGCGGAAACGCCACTGATGTGCAGGGGGTTACATAAATGTAAAAAGATTAACTAGAAAAGTGTGAGGAGTACAAACTAGTTAGAAAGGAACAATAGAAAGCAGGTGCGATGACAGATACATAGGTGGAGAGAAAGGGAAGTGCGAGAGAAGAAGCTGCAGAGTAGAATTGTCGTCTGCATTTGGCTAACCTGACTGTGAATGGGTGGGACCCAGTTGCTAGTCTGGTTGCACGAGTAAACACCTGTTGAGGAGGCATCAGCGACTTAAGCTCGTCCGAGCAGAAGCCATGAAAGTATTTATAGAACAGACAAAGGGAGGCCACATTTCGACGATGGGGAAGTGGCTGCAGTCCAGTCGCCAGATCAGTACCTATCACATTACAGACTCTCCTTTGGAGCTTGTCAAGAACACTGAGGAAAACGGCAGGGGCACCTGACCATAAATGGCAGCAGTACTCCATGCACGGACGGATGGTTGACTTGTATATATGCAGGATGGATTCAGGTGGAAAAAACATCCTGGATCGACATAGTGACCCAACCTTCTTAGCAGTAGATTTTGCTATGGATTCAATATAGTGGTTCCATTTGAGGTCTGAGGACAGGGTATGTCCGAGGAGGCGTAGAGTATTACTCTCAGGGAGAATCACTTGGTCCATGCTTATGGGAGGCAGGAGAGGTTGCCTGTAATGGTTGACAGACAACAGCTTGGTCTTAGATGAATTGAAGTTGACAAGCCACTTCTTGCCCCAGTTCACCACAGAGTGTAGATCCCGCTCAAGGTCAGCAGCGAGATTATGTCTGTCCGCCACGACAGGTTTCTTATTGGAGCGGGAGTATATTGTAGTGTCATCTGCGTAGATGCCTACTTGGGACTTGATCTCAAGAAAAGTACAAAACTTTCCCTACTATGTGATGTAGCCAACAAAATCAACAACAAAAAACGGTCAGGCATAAATTAAAAATATAAAATGGCAATTTATGCATCGTACTACACAGACATACACAGACGCATACATACATATATATGCATAAAATATATTAGCAAAAAGTATTCATCCAAATCAGTTTTTTTCAACACCTTATTTGAAAATTGGAAAAATACAATAATATACAAGGTATCCAAAAAATCTGTGTGCACTTTCAAAATATTGTAACTTTATTTGTATTTGTGCAAGAAATAATCTGTAAGAAATGTTATAAAGTTTAATATAGCTAGTTTTAATTATAGCTATTTACCACAAAATTACCATATAATTATTGACCACAAAATTTGCAACAATTTTTAGATAAGTAAAACAATATTTTCTTTTCTTTCGTATTACCCTTTGTATTGCTCATGATAGAGGACATGTGGAGATTTTAAAAACTGTTCAATAAAACCTTAAAAAGATATAGATTTACTTTTTTTAATCATTTTTACAAATTATTTCTATCATAAATACAAATAAAGTTATAAATTTTTAAAGTGCACACGAACTTTATGGACACCATTTCAATCTTGGGTAAAAAGCAATCTGCTGTCTAACCGGATGGTGTAGTAGGTATCAGCTAGGAATGAGAAATCTGAGAGCCATTTGAGTAGCAATCTCTCTTTTATGCAGGTTTCATTAAAAATTACAGCCAAGATGTGATGATTAAGTTTCTATTTAATTTTTTATGTGATCTTATGATATTTTTGTGGAGAGGAACATAAATTATATAAAAATTGTCCAAATATTTTGTTTTTCCGAGCGCCTTCGGCTATACTTTTAGACGTTTTCGAGGATGAATGTTATTTTATGTACAATGTGGCTAAGACTAAAAACAATGGAGAACTTATTAATGAAAAACCCAACACTCAATAACATCAACTGCGAACACGCTAAGAACATGCTGACCGTGTTTGGTGCATAACACATACTACTAGTTCACATGAAAAATTACATAAATAACCTAGCCATTACACCATGTTCGATTTAATCCAATCCTTCCTGTCAAATCGTAAAATAATGGTCGTTCTGAATGGCATACTTTCAAATTCTATCATGTGAATGTTAGTGTCTCTTAATATAGATCATACTAATCCTCCTGAAAGCAATACACAGAGCTTCCACGGCCTCACTCTCTCAGTCGATCTCTAGTAGAATGAATAGATTGACTTAATAGCTACATCTATTGCTAAGAAGTTAGGGTCGCTATGACGAGCCAGGAAGTTTTCTTGTCAGAATCCATCTTACACATTTATAAATCTACCTTTCGCCTGTGCATTGAATACTGTTCCCATATCTGGTCAGGTGTCCCTGTTGTTCATCTCGAAGTTTTTGACAAAATTCAAGGAAGGATCTGCAATGTAATTAGTGCCGATTTGGTACTCGTCTTAAGCCACTTTCTCTCAGTCTTTTCTATAGATATTTTCTGCTCTGACGAGTTTCATTCCTTGGTGCCTCGAACCTCATGAATTTGCCTCTTCAACTAGATTTACAATTAAATCCCACCCATTTACTGTCAAAATATGCAAATTTAACCAACGATTTTACTCTTATTAATTTCTTTTTTCTTTTGCACTTTCTATCTGTGGAACTCCCTGTGGCAGTACTGCATTCCGCTAGATGAAACGCTTATAATATATATATATATATATATATATATATATATATATATATATGGAGTGTGGAGTGTGAACCGGGCGATATTTTAGTATATATATATATATATATAAATATATCTTTAAACACGCCTCGAAAAACCCACCGAGTATAAACGCGGAGGGGAAAAAATGGAAACAAAAAAAGAAACAAACTCTGTACTTGAACATTAGTCAAAGTACGAGTCGAAAGAAAAAACCCCGAGACGAGAAACCTAACACGTAAAGTACAATAGCAGAGCAAACAAATAAGTAATTAGCTAACCTTGAGCCAACGAACCTATATATATATATATATATATATATATATATATATTAGGAAGATCATCCAAGTTAGTCAAGACTAGTGAAATAGTGAATAAAAGGCCTAGGAAATGTGTTATTCCCTCTCTTCTTCCTCCTGCTATGGGTTTAATAGAAAGAAAGATTAAGTTGTATAGTCTACTTCAGAACGTAATGTCAACCTACTGCAGAAATATCTTCTTCCTAGTCAGTCATGTCTCTTTCGAAACGTGATCACATATGGCACTTAACTGACTGAGAAAATACAAGAGAAGATAGAAATGTTTAACATCTGCTTCAATGAAATGGAAAAGGTTTTAATTACAAATTTTTAATCTTGTCTATTGAACAGGTGAAGAGGCTCACCCTTGTTCCCTGTTTAGGATGTGGTTTCCGGCTTTCTCTTTTCCAATCTTTTCACTCTTGCGTAGCCCCCTGCGCATCAGTGGCGTTACTGCCTTGCTTGGGGTGATATGATTAAAAAAAGAAATTGTATCAACTTCTTAAAATAACTACCATCATTCATATTTATGGCGATTTCTTTGTTTATTATGGTGATTTTCCAATCGCAGCTGAGATGAGGAACAAGGCTGAAAATATGGGGCATCCAGTGAGAATCACACTCATTCGTAACTGTGCACGTGAGACAAGTTTGCTAAAGATTACACCATGTTGGGGTACCCCAGCATTCATATTTATGTTTGTTACTGTTATATGTTGTTAAACTCAAATATATATATTTTTTAATCACATAACCCCAAGCAAGGCGGTGACGCCACTGATGGGCATGGGTCTACTTAAGAATAAAATGATTGGAAAAGAGAAAGCCGGAAACCACAGGGAACAAGGGATGTGCCTCTTCACCCGTTCATTAGATATGGGTGAAGTGTTAACCGGGCGATAGTTTAGTCTATCTACTCTAATTGAGAAAAAAAAAGAGAGAGAAAAAAAGAGAAAGATTGGAGAAAGAAAAAAAAGAAAGCCGGGAACCACATCCTAAACAGGAAACAAGGGATGATCCTCTTCACCTGTTCAAAAGACCTGGTTGGAGTGTGAACCGGGCGATAGTTTAGTCTATCTACTCCAATTGAGAAAAAAAAGAGAGAGAGAAAAAAAGAGAAAGATTGGAGAAAGAAAAAAAAGAAAGCCGGGAACCACATCCTAAACAGGAAACAAGGGATGATCCTCTTCACCTTTTCAAAAGACCTGGTTGGAGTGTGAACCGGGCGATAGTTTAGTCTATCTAAACGATGTGATAGCAAAATTTCTACCGATATTTTTTTGGTCGTAGAACGAGCAATGACATTACTCAATTATTAACTGCAGAATTAAGATTCATCAAGAATTTTTAAACTAGCTTCTATAAATAAGCATACACTGACATTTTAAGGATATGACTTTTTTTATATTCATTTCTTTCCAAGCGAGGCAGGGGTTACAGTGTGAGAAAAATAAGGTATTTGGTATGTTGAAGGAAAATAAGAAATGGATGCAATTAATGTAGATAGAAGATAGCAATTGAAGTTGCATTTAAACTCTTGAAGGTTGTATCTATCAGGGAAGCAAGTAAACGGAAGGGAGTTTCAGAAGCGAGAAAAGAAATTGTTAGATTAAAAGAATTTGTTATATTTAATTATACATGCCAATTTTGTCGTAAATGCATATCGTCGGAGAACCAGATAAAAAGCTCATCAGAGCCCTTGCCATGAAAATAATTTTAGAAAAGACAGAGGGAAGGCATATCACGTTGGTGAGAAAGTGAGTGAAGGCTGGCTGTCTAGTCAGGATCGATTATATTGCAAGTCATCCTTTTGATATTGTAGGGAACCTCCAGATAAATAGCAGAAGACCCCGACAAGGTATGGAAACACTATTCACTGCACGGACGAATGGTAGATTCATAAATGTGCAACATGAATTCTGACGAAAAAAACTTCCTGGCCCGACACAGTGAACAATATTTTCTAGTAGTATATGCAGCTATGGAATCGATGTAGTTCTTTTAATTTGATACCGTTTTAGAGAGTGTGTGTCAAAGAAGCACAGTGTGTAGCTTTCAAGGAGACTAGCATCATCCATTCTGATGGTAAGCAGGAAAGTTTCTCTATGGTAGTTCAAGGGAAACAGTTTCATTTTAGAGCCATTAAAATTTACAAATTTATATAATCTGTAATTTATAGCTTCTTCAAATTTATTAAGCCGGAAATTGCATTCATTTATCAGATTATCCCAAATTGCATATTATTTGGTAAAACTTTTGAGTGCCAAGTTTCGATGTTTTTGGATTCGCCTATCGTTCTTGAAAGCGGAAGGAGTTTTGCATTCATCTTTTTCTTTCTTTTTGCCTCTTTTTTTACGTTTCTTTTTAATTCTTAACATACCCCTTATTTATTGTAGCAGCACAAGGGATCGAGGAACCAGGGATAAAGCTCGTCAGAGCAGTTACCATGAAAATATTTGTAGAAAAGACACAGGGAAGCTACATCACGTCAGTGAGAAAGTGACTGAAGGCGGGATGCCAAGTCAGGATCGATTATGCTGCAGGTCCTTTTTTAGATTTTGTCGAGAACCTTAAGTTGAATAGCAGAAGCACTCGATTAAAAATGGCAACATTATTTAATGCAAGGACGAATGGCAGATTTATAAAGGTGCAAAATGTATTCTGACGAATAAACTTCCTGGCACGACACAGTGACCAATCTTTTCTAGTAGTATATGCAGCTATGGAATCGATGTAGTTCTTTGCATTTGAGGCCGTTTTAGAGAGTGGGTCAAAGAGGCGCGTTGTGTTGCTTTTTAGGAGATTAACGTCATCCATTCTGATGGTAAGCAGGAAAGTTTCTCTATAACTAAGTCGGTAAATATTGTTTTCGTCTTGTTTTGTTTTTGGTCAATTTATTCCATTATTAAAGGTACATATAAACAGTACTCAATCTATTATTTTTATTATGTATTAGATTGATGGGCTTCTTATCAAATATATGTTTCTTGTTACGATCGACAGGAAGTAATGTCTCGAGTTTATTCCGTTCTTTTCCCCTTTGTTTTTGGTTTTCTATCAACCACTTTTCATCTACTGTTTTATTGTAAGTGTCAAATTCAAACTTTTGTTTTGATTTCTTAGTTTTATTTATTCATTTTTGCTTCTTGAAACAAGATCTATGCTCTCCATCAAAATCTAGACTGTTTTTTCCTCCACGTGCGATTTTAAATAATACTATTTTTACGATTGTTTTCCAGCTTCCTTGTTTATGAATCCGATCTCGTCCGCTTATTCAAAATAGGCGAGAGAAAGTAATTGATATATCTTACATATAGTGTCCCTTGGGTCATTTGTTTGATTTACTATTAAATATTAATGCTTGATTTTATCTTGTCCATTAATCTTAGTGCGGTTTTCCTATTAAAAAATATACATTTTACCACGACCAAATTCGCTTTGCCTAATCAAACCGCAAACGTATTTTCAAATGCATCAAGTTTTTGTCCATACATCTCATAAATATATATTGCGTTGATAAGATACGCATGTCTATAAAGAGATTGAAAAAGAAAAAACTATCTGTTATTTACAGAAAAATAAATGATTTTCTTATATTTTATTCTCTTTAAAAAACATATTTTTTTTCCCATTAGGCCTATTCTACTAGTGACCTTTGAGTGTCTGGCGATTTTTTTCTCTTCGAAATAATCTGAGATTTACAAGAAAAGAGAAAGAAATGAGAGGAAATCATGCGTCCCGTATCGTCACTGACTTCAGCCCGGCAGACCCCAAGGTCAATTCACAGATTGCATCAGCCAAAGACGATTTTTTCTTATTCGTTTTATTATGCGAGAAAGACAGACGTAGTAGTATTGATTATATTAGGTTGCGGAAGGAAGAATTTCAGGGGAACGCATGCTCACTCGATCGCATAGAAGCTCGCTGCGTGCAGCCTTAGCAGCTCGCCGCGTGCAGCATTAGCCTGTCTATGGAGTATGAGTGTGGAAAAGTGCCGACGTTTCAAAACTATTGCGACAAAACATAGACTATCAGCGTTTCTCACCCAAAGGCTATTCCGAGCAATCGCATATCATTCCGTCTTATACTCTGCATTTTGTCACAGACTGGCAATAATTCGTCTAAACTTTTCGTAGATTAATAGATCAAGGCCTGTGAACGTATTGGGTTAGAACGACTTCGAAAATGGTTACATGGGCATTTTATATATATATTGCACTCTCACGCTTGAGCACAATGAAGAAATGGTGGACTTTGAAAAAACAGTAGCTTATCACCCATTTACGCATCTTTTATTCAGTAATGAATTTGAACACTCTCGGCTACTGTCGTATGTTTACATCGTATATAACACGCTAAAGTCCGCCTTATTTCACCGAGCGCCCATAGCTCAGTGGTAGAAGCGCCGACTGATGTCAATTCGGTCGAGTTTCAGTCCTAACAGTACTGATGAGCTGTGATACAGCGGAGCAGGACTGACTACGGATGACTATATATATAGTGTTGAGTTGTGATAATGCTTAGTGCCAAGATTAGTGTCTTTTCAGTGGTTTCCTGATAAAACGATATTTTGTCGTAAGTGCTCGATATCGAGATAGATTATTGATATAAATAATGTGAAGAAGTTTGTCGCTTAATTGACGTTAAGACATGACTCTGCTCAGTTAAGTGGCAAGCTTCTCCACATTGATTTTCTCCTTCCATCAACCCTACATTATTTAATAATGAAAACAGACCATTGTAAAGTTTTTCAAAATAGAACGATGATCACGCGACTTCCAGTCTCGCGCGGCACGTGAGATCTTGAAAGAATGCTCCTTTTAACAATCACAAAATAAATTACGTTACAGTCAAAACATCAGGTAAATATAACAACATCGGAAACATAACATCCTTAAGAATGACCAGTGAAGTGGCTGAAAGCAATTGGAAAAATAAAAATTACAGAAGTTTTACATTCAGCAAAAATCTCCAGCAACAACGAAAACGCATAAGAATAGTGGAAAAATTAAACCAAAAAATTGATAAAATCTTTCTAACCGGTCCTTTTCAACGAAACATACTTAAATGAAAGGTTGCTGCAATATATATATATATATATATATATATATATATATATATATATATATGAAAACGGTTGAATTTCATTTATTTTAACATCTTGTGACTTTGCACTACACATGAAGGAATTCTAAAAACTAAAATGTTCTGTTAATCTTTTGAAATGATTTGTGAGCATCTTTGTGGTTGCCAACACTGTTTATAGATATGTAATTTAGAATAAAGCTCATTTCATCTTTTTGCCTTGATAAAGTCCATCACAGGACGAAACGCGCAGGCGATTTAAAACACAGTTTTCCTCTTGTCTTTATTTTATTTAACCATCCTGTCCTTAAACTCAGATCACAACTGAGTATATATATATATATATATATATATATATATATATAGAGAGAGAGAGAGAGAGAGAGATAGATATATAGATATATATGTGTGTGTGTGTGTGTGTGTGTGTGTGTGTGTTGGATATATGGCTTGGAATCTGACAAGATGAAGTAAAGAACAAGTAGGAAAAAGTGTTTTTAATCTAACATGTTCTCACTTTTGTTTTCACTCACAAGGCTTAGATCGACCAGTGGTTATGATTTATCAGGCACTTTCCAAAGGTGCCGCTCGCGAGAATCGCCTCCTCCCGACAGAAAATATCAAGAATAGACCTCCCTGACAAATCTACCATGGTAAGATTCGAACCCAGGCTTCATGGCCAGAAATTGATCGTTTTAACCATGCGTCCGTAAACATACGTACATACATATGAATATATGTTTCAGATTTTTCATGAGTGTTTTTATTCACAAATATTATGCATTTGCCTGCATGTTGAAATACTGATATATTTTCTTTCTTTATTGTTGATACGGCGTCCATTTTCTCCCTGTTTAGCAACCATGCATAGATTATTATGCATTTACTCACGTATGCGTATGAGAGTGTGCGTCAAATGTTCTATTTGTATACCAAACATATTTATCCAGAGGACAGAACTTAGCAGATTTAATTACATGAACTTAGAGAATGACCTTGACTTTGCAACACAAAACGATGCAGAGTAACGAAGCATAATCCATGAACGAACAGCTGACCATCCGTTAAATGCAACCCCAGGCGACTAAACCCATTTATAGATAAAATATATAATTCGTATAAACACATTCACATATATACATAAAAACAGGCACACACATACAGATACGCACACCTAGGGTTAGGGTTAAAGTAGGTAAGAGACATCAATAATAAGCAATATATATAATAACTATACTCGTGTCGAAAAACCTTCCACGTATCTACGAAGAAGGGAAAAATGGTTTTAAAAAAGAAAGAGCTAAATGTTTTTATTTTTTTTATGTATGTCGCATTCACCCTAGTCGGGTTGAGCCGGCTTCCTCCCTGACGGAGCAAGTTTCATTGGGATTTGTTTAAGGGTAGGGTCCCAAGTCCTACCCTGTTATTTAACCCATAACTGGAGGGAAAGGACGGATTAATACCTTTCCCAAGGGTACCAGCGCGCAAGTGACTGCAGGGCATTCAACTGGAATTCGAACTCGGCTCACCGATTTCTCTTTCCGAGCCGATATACACTGCACCACAACGCACATCCGTCACGTATCTACGAAGAAGGGAAAAATGGTTTTAAAAAAGAAAGAGCTAAATGTTTTTATTTTTTTTATGTATGTCGCATTCACCCTAGTCGGGTTGAGCCGGCTTCCTCCCTGACGGAGCAAGTTTCATTGGGATTTGTTTAAGGGTAGGGTCCCAAGTCCTACCCTGTTATTTAACCCATAACTGGAGGGAAAGGACGGATTAATACCTTTCCCAAGGGTACCAGCGCGCAAGTGACTGCAGGGCATTCAACTGGAATTCGAACTCGGCTCACCGATTTCTCTTTCCGAGCCGATATACACTGCACCACAACGCACATCCATCACGTATCTACGAAGAAGGGAAAAATGGTTTAAAAAAAGAAAGAGCTAAATGCATGAACATCACTCAAAAGAGTTAGCACACAGCCCAAAGAAAAAAACCCGACACGAGCAATCAACTAACAAAAAAGCTCTTAATACTTAGGTAGAGCGGAATTAAATAAAGAATACCTAGAGAGCCAGACAACGTACCTAGGTTTCACCTAAACGGATCGTCAGGGAAAGCTGGCTTTTAGGTGAAACCTAGATCATTTAGGTGTAACCTAGGTAGGTTGTCTGACTCTCTAGGTATTTTTATATATGTAATACCGGCCATAATTATTCAGGCACCCCAGTTATTTTAAAGAAAATGATGTAGTTCATACTATTTTTAGTATTTATTGACAAAAGAATGGTTCTTTTTTTATTGTTACTTTGAAAAATTTCACAAGGCAAGGAAGCAAAGGTGAATCACCCTAAATGTTCTCTATTCTTTCATTGATGAAACTGCAATATAGGTAATTATTAAATACTTATAAATTCATTTCATGCACATGTTATTGTATAGTATTACCAAAAGAACCATTCTATTTTCATTTACAATTATTCATTTGGCAATAAAATCTTTAAAATGGTATGAAATACATGATTTTTTAAAAACACAGGGTTTGCCTATTATGGCCGGTTGTATATATATGTATACAAGTATATACAATCAATTTCGATATTTCCAACAACGTACTCAAATGTCTGTAATCAGACCAGGGACCACAACACCACTATTTTGTCACTGTCTTCGGCCATCCGCCACGGTAGGGATGGACTTATATTTTCAATTCAATTATCTTTATTGTTAATAGCTTAAATGTTCTATGTTTACTGTGTGTTATTATTTACTCTTTGATAATGGCTTATGTGAGCCGAAAGCTTAGACCTGATAAAAAATTCAACAAATACTGTGATTTTTTGTTGTATCAGACGGTATGAACGGATCCTACACAAAATTAATAGACAAAACTTGTCTATATTATTCAATGAAACCTGCATTAAGTATATACTAGTATATATATATATATATATATATATATATATATATATATATAATAGCAATATCAAAGAGAGTATGAAACCAAATATGTTGGCATTCGGTGGCATACTGAGTGAGAAAAGCTTTTTAGGCAAGCAGTGTTTGCAATAAAGTGCTCGATATCAAAGATAGAGCATTAAAAGAATAAATATAAGTAAAATTTTGTTACTCGGCTGATATATGTTTCCTTTAGCATTCCGTATCCTCCAGTTTCGTAGGCAGACCTGTTTGTCCACTCTTCATGGGTGGGGCTGTATCATCAATTTACACCCACTCATTAATCTTCAGCAATGAGTTCAGTTCTTTTGGTGACTGGCGTGTGTATATCCCGCTTATATACAACACACTAAAATTTCCCTCCTTTACGTCCATACGCCTATGGCCTAGGGGTTAGCAACTCCGACTGACATCAAATTGGTCGAGTTTCGATCCCGGCCAGAAGTAAATGGATGTCTAGCCACACTGATGATCTGTGATACAGCGAAACAGGCATGTATGTGGATGACAAATATATATATATATATATATATAAATTTTAACTAAATAGACTCTGTAAGTATGTAGGCCGTAAATTTATACTAAAATAAACCTTAAAAAAAAACACTAACAAACAGAACCTAATTCCGTTACAATCCGGTGCACTAAAGTGTCGGATAAATGGGGAGAAAAAAAAGAAATCTGCGGAACAAGAACAAAACATTCAATACTCCGCAGCAAAGAAAAAAAAGCCCAAACGGAACCAACCACAAGAAAAAGTGCTCGATACAAAGTACAAAAGAAAATATACAAAAGTAGAGCAAAGACACACAAATATATATATATATATATATATATATATATATATATATATATATATATATATATAATAAATTTAATTTACGATTGAGCTCTCTAGAGAAGAACATTTTCAAAACAGTTCCACTTCTGCAATATATGCATTACTCTTTGTGAAATGAATTAAGTTCTTTCAGTGACTAGCGTGTGTATATACTGCTTATACACAACACGTTACTTTCGAACGTCATCATTCATCACCAGTTTTACAATCTTTTTACCATCAACAATTGCTTTGCAGCGAAAACGTGTTGCTACGTTTTGAAGAACTAAATAAACGTTAAGAAATTTTTAATAAAATACTTATAGACAATACTTAAATTATCAATCAACAGACAGACATAAAACGCCTTAAAATCTTAGAGGCACTACATATGAGAAGTAACAGACCTCTTATCAATCCTTCAATGTGTAAAAAAAAAATGCGTAAATTATCTAAGTAATTAGATAATTCACATAATTACTTCCATTGAATTTTTAAAATTCCATAACGTATTCTTTGATGGTTAAAATTTTTCGAAACTAGATATTCCACATAATTAGATAGTTCAGGCCTCCACGTGATCACATAATTTCACGCCTCCACGTGATCACATAATTTCACGCCTCCACGTGATCACATAATTTCACGCCTCCACGTGATCACATAATTTCACGCCTGTACGTGATCACATTAACACTTCACTTGAATTTTTAAAAAATTTCTTAACGTTTATTTAGTTCTTCAAAATGTAGCAACACGTTTCCGCTGCAAGGCAGTTGTTGATGGTAAAAAGATTTAAAAACTGTAAAAATTGACCTTGATGAGGAACGATGACGTTTGAAAGTACTCTGTTAACATATGGACAATATTTGTATAAATATAATTTTGAAATAAAAAGCCTCATTAGAAAATATGAGAAAATACAAAAGGAAATCTGCAAGACTAAGTTTTATTTAACGTTTAATACAACGTGTTTAAAAGAAAGGATACTGCCTAAATACACGTATATATATATATATATATATATATATATATATATATATATATATGTATGTGTGTATGTATATATAACTTTATATATGCATATATTGTTTATATATATATGCATATCTATCTATCTATCTATCTATCTATATATATATATATATATATATATATATATATATATATATTAGTCGATATACATATTTTCCTACGTTTTACGCACAACTGAGTTTCATGCTTTTCAGCAATCCTCGGGTGCTTATCATATTATATGGTCTATTTATATTATCTGTATATTCTTAAAATCTACTAATTTTTGGTCCTGGGTATGACGGTAAACTGCATCCGGCAGCAAGGCCTCTCATTTAGAATGTGTGAAGAGCATGGAACCACCACTTTATTGCTGTTGTTCCAAGGTCCACCCTGACCCAGAGTGGTAGCACCGTTTAGAGTCCTAGCAATGGTCAAATAGTTTATCCCAAAACTGGGATATAAACACTATAAATGTATAAAAATACACTTTTATAGAAATATATACATAAAAATAGACTTTTATAGGAAAATATTACCGACAATAAATATTTGAAGGAAAAAAAAATATTACCATAACACATTTTTGAAGGAAAAAATATTGCCATAAAACATTATTGAAGGAAAAAAAATATTACCAACAAAATCTTTTAAATACAATACTAGAAGATATCTTTAGTTTTCTTAAATACCAAAAAAATAAAAACAATTTTTTATCACAATCTTGCTAAATCGACCTATAATCGAACATTAAAAAAATAACAAAACTTAAAACCACATCTTTTTGGCATTAAATAAGCCACAGAGGTTGACGTGCCTTTAAACTAAACTCAAACTCAAATTCTACTGATATTTTTGTCTAGCTTTTCTATAATTTGGATAATTTCATTGATTTCTGTTAAAAGTTTAAATATAAATTTTCAAATGTCTAAATAATTTTGACTTACATAAGCTATTTAAAAAAGGTGTTTGTTTGATGCACTCTGTCGGTTTCATCGTTTATTTAAAAAACAGCGTCTTTGCGCATCATGTCGATTTCTGAAAATATTGCTTCTTCACATAGCAATTCGTGTGTACTTTTTATGAAATTTAGTTGCAATATCCGATCAAAATTTTATTGATTTTTATTTGTTTTTATGTATAATGCGTCTTGTATTTGTAGTCGCTTTTATATTTTCATTTGATATTGTATTTTTTGTGGAATTGGTAAGAACTGAAAAATTCTTTTTCCAAGTGCCATGTCCCTTCAGGACGTAGCCCTTATATATATTAATTTTAAATAAAAAAAAACAAATCTATCTATCTATCTATCTATCTATCTATCTATCTATCTATCTATCTATCTATCTATCTATCTATCTATAAACCGCGTCTACAGATTATATGCAAAAGCGGTATTGTCAAATATGTTATGTAAAATTCATAGATATGTGTTATCCAATGAAATAATTTGTACTATTATGTATAGCAAGTATGCATGAAAGCAATTAAGTCCCAATTTTCAATTTCCGATTGATATTTAGTATTTTTTCAGTAATTATAGCAATTTGCAGTGTCAAGAGATTATTTGCAAGAACTAGAATTTAGTATTATGGCTAAAAAAGAACTAACAATGAATGAAAAAAACTATATAATCAAAGAAATTAGCAAAGGAAAATCTTCGCTTCAAATTTCTAAGGATTTGAAAAGGGATCATCGAACAATCAAGAAAATATGTCAAATGGGAATTCAACTAAGAAAAAAGTCTCAGGCTGAATTCATGAATTTAACAGTGAGATCTATCATATATCCAAAGAGAATTAATAAGAACCCCAAATGCATCAAGTGCATTCATATTTGAGGCTGCTGGAGCCCCTATGGTGTAAATGGAAACAAGTTGTATAGCATTAAGGAAGTCTGCTGATGTAAAAAATCAAATAAAAACCTATTTTAACAAAAAAAAAAAACCACAAGAAAACTAATTTCAATAAAGTGCTTTTTACAAATGAATCAAGGATCACCCTCGATGGGCCAGATGGATGGGCTCGAGGATGGGTTTGCAAGCAACATGACGTAAGAAAATTTGTTGGAGGTGGGATCATGATATGAGCTGGGATTATTGGCAATGAGCTGATTGGTCCATTTAAAGTAAAAAACGGGGTTAAAATGAATTCCAAAAGTTACTGTGATTTTCTAGATCAATATTTCTTTGAATGGCTTGATAACCAGTCTTTAGCCAAGCTTAAATCTTTATGTAAGAGAACGCACCAAGTCATGAATCAAATTTTATTAAATCCTGATTGAAAGAAAAGGGATTTGTTGAAGATTCTCTTCAAATAGCTGTGACTTTAATCGCATTGAGAACCTGCGGAGCATCCTCAAGAGAGATATTTATTCTAATAGAAGACAATTCATCAGCAAGTGTGACCTCTGGAAGGCAGTTAAATTTGCTGTAAAAAAACTTATCATCCGCTAAAATTGCAAATCTACCATCAAATGTTGACAATAGGCTGCTAAAAGTTATTGAAAAGAAAGAAGCAATTGGACAATAAATTTTAAGAGATTCTCATTATTTTTTGTTAAGATAACTTATTTTTAAAATAAAATGTTTTTTCTTTAAGAAATTGACGAATTTGTCCTAAAGTCTTTTCATGTTATTTTTTTACATTAGTTTTACAAGGTATAATAATGTAAAAGTATCAAAATAACTAGTTGCAAATAAACTACTGACAGTCAAATTTGTCTGTTTTGTTAACTTAGTAAATTTTTTTCCAACCCAAATTAATAGTTTTTTCTATCATTATAAGTTAATAATATTGAGTAGAATCTAAACAACATCATAATAGGACTTTTAACATTAAAAACGCAAATATTTATACCAATTCATAACTTGCATATAATCTCTAGACACAGTTTATATATCCTCTGACTTATCTATTTATACATGATACCTTCCCATCAGAAAAGTAAACGGATCCTTATAAGTGAAGTCACAAGTTTATTCGCCTAAAGAGAGTCAACTTTAGACTCGAAACACGTGTAGCGTCAAAAATATCATTATGGATACTTAATGTATCATACAAGAATCAAGTAATATAAATAATAATAATAATAATAATAATAATAATAATAATAATAATAATAATAATAATACTAATAATAACAACAATAAGTCTACACTTTAAATTAAACGTTTACAGCTTCTCGCACTTTTTATTTTATATATCTTAGAATTAGTACAAATTAATGGGTTGGCAGTCTATTTTTTGTAGCGATATAAGTTATCCGCTGTTTTCCCCTGTCTCTCTTTCCCTCTATCTGAACTATGAGTATCAAATTCTCCAAGCCTTTCTTCCTCATCACGCCCCAAGAACATCAGCTGTCTTTTCCTGATTCTTAATTTCCTTTTTGTTTCCATCCTTTCTAAAACCTCATCATTGATCACATCATTTTTTAGAACCACATTTCAGTTGCTTCAAGTTTTTTCTTCATCTTTGATGATATTGTCCAGCATTCACTGCCATATTAAAGAACAGACATCTCATAGTAATCCAGTACTCTCCTCTTTGTTTCTAGAGAAATCTTTCTGTCTCTTAACACACTGCTTAACTTCTGGAATTCGCCATTCACCACGCCAATTCGCCTTTGGATTTCATTGTCGCACTTTCCGTCTTCCGTTAGAATTAAAATTTTTGTACTTGCTTTTAGTATCCCCAACCTGTCATTGACATTTTGTGCTCCTCTCTTTGCTGATGACCATACATTCAGTTTGCTTGTAATTTATTTGTAGTCCTTTCTTTCGATTTTCTTCATCTACTTTTTTAGGAGGTCTTGTAGTTTTCTTTTCGCGTCCGCTATCTGCACCGTATCATCTGCGTATCTTATGTTGTTCAGATTGTGACCGCAGATGCCGAATCTTGGCATTACTTTCTAGGGTCCTCAGAATGGTCTCGCTGTACAAATTGAATATATAATTGACAAATTCTTACCAATAATACCAAAATCTTTCGTTCTTAGGGTGATTCGTTGATATGCAAGTATAGCTGAACTACTATTGTTTTACTGGTACTTTTATTGGTATGATAATGAAGTGGTTGTATAACCAATTCTTGTGGAAATCTCTTCTGATTTCTAACTTACCTGTAAACTATGAATTTTTAAAAATTTAATTTAATATTCATTATGCATATTAGATTGAGAAATGGAAATAATGTCATAACAAAATGAATCTCCACAATCTTCACCGTTCACAATACAAAATGTATTTCTTAAGTATTTGATACAGCCTGTTAGTGAAAAAACAACTCGCTTATTTTCTTATCTCACCAGAGATTACCTTAAAAATAAAATTCCCACCGGCAACCAACATCATATGGTTTGCGTAAAGAAACAACAATAATAATAGTAATTGGAATATAAAAAATATGGTAAGTGAATAGTAGGTGCGCTTAGAATTGTAAAAAACGGAACACAACAACACGTTGATAAAAATTCCCTGGTAATCTTAGCTAAAGAGAAATTTAAAATAAAATGTCTTGATAAGTACAGCCCACAACACATTAAGAAGAACTTTGTCCATGTAACGCTAGTGTTGTTATATGAGGTAGAAAAACAAATCATGAAATGTAGCCATAACAGCACACCATTATATGCCTTAGGTCTTTTCGCTGAATTGGTTAGTAGTGTTGTCACAGCAGAAATCAAAATATAATTATGATGGTGATATAATAATGATAAATAAAATAGGCAGAATCGTGAGTAAAATACGAAACCTGACCGACGCAGTTCATGTTAAATTATCCCTAATGCCTCTTGGAATAGGATGAATACATTTCTAAAGATTCGTCAGTCAACGAGATATTTTGTGAAAAAAAAAAAAAAAAAAAAAAAAAAAAATATATATATATATATATATATATATATAAAATTCAGCACTGGAATATAATGTTAAACGTAGAAAAAGAAGACCGAATAACCTCCAGTTAAAATTATTCATAATTACGTGTTCGGGGAACAGATGCTTGAAGCTCATGCCTCCAGAGACAACCTTGATGAGGTCCAATTAAAAATCAGTGGATATTTTTTTAATTTCTTACAGATGAAAGAGATATTCGTGGAGTTTATTGATGTTAAGTTATACTGGTCAGAAATATTGATATTTTGGAAATAAAAATATGAAAAAAAAACAAACTTTAAGCATTTGCGTTTAATTTTAATACAGGAATTGTTTTTTTTATATACTAATTTCTAAGCAAACTTTTAATACCAGATGTATTAAATGAGGGCTTCAAAAGTCATGGTAAAAACTTGATTCCAGAATTAAAATTAAATGCGATCACGGATACTTTTCTTTACATATTTATATTTACAAAATAAAAAGAAATTAATCTTTTAGATTTAAAAATAATTCTTTAATTAATCTGATCAGCGTTTTATTTGCTACTTATTTTATCCAATTAAGGGAGATTAGGTACTGGAATTAAGTATAAAATATCCTTTTTTTTCTTTCTGGTTGCATCATTTTTACGAGTTCAGTTTATATATATATATATATATATATATATATATATATATACACTACCGGCAATAATTATTAGGCCACCCCAGGTTTTTTTTAAAAGAAATGATGCATTTCATACTATTTTTAGTATATATCGCCAAATGAAAATAGAATGGTTCTTTTGTTATTATTACTTTGCAAACTTTTTACAAGGCAAGAAAGCAAAGATGAACTCGTCCGAATCATCATAGATTGTTTTCATTTCTTCATTTATGAAACTGCAATATATGTAATTATTAAATATTTATAAATCCATATGATGCACATTCTGTTTTCATTTACAATTATTCACTTGGCAATATATACTAAAAAATAGTATGAAATACATCATTTTTTTAAATACTGGGTTGGCCTAATAATTAGTGTGTGTGTATATATACATATATATATATATATATATATATATATATATATATATATATAGTGTATCGAGACAGCAAATAATAATAATGGCTTTAATTTCAGTTGAAAATAAAGACAAAAATTCTCCAACATTTGGATAATTTTTTTATTAATTTGCTTCTAAGCTTTCGGCTCACATGAGTCATCTTCAGAGAGGTTATTTACACTGTATATTTAGCCAAAATACGACGCTTAGAACGGCTCATGATTAAACATAATAGGCATTCTCTTACATTTAACAGCATATATATATATATATATATATATGTATATATATATATATATATATATATATATATATATATATATATATATATATATATATATATATAAATACATATATATATATATATTATATGGGAACTTTTATTGAATATATATATATTTCCTATCACCCATTCGCCCACATATTTGTATTTGGAGACCTCAATGCCCATCACTCTGAGTGGCTAGAAAACGCCGTTACTGATCCGGCGGGCATTCACGCCATGAACTTTGCTATTTCCCAGTCCCTTACGCAAGTGATGGACTTCCCCACTCGCTTCCCAAGCACTCCCTCAGGTGATTCCTCACTGCTAGATATATGTTTCACCTCTGCGCCTGACGACTGTCAAGTCTCGCAGCTTTGCCCTCTCGGCAACTCCGACCACGCTGTAGTCTCCCTCAGTATTTCTTTCCAATCTCACTCCCCCCAGGCGCCCCCTACTTATAGAACCTCCTACCTCAACCAAAAAGCTGACTGGGACGCCTTTCGTGATTTCCTCTGCGACGTCCCTTGGGGAAAAGTGTTTGACCTATCAGTTGATGACTTTACCTCTGAGGTCTCGTCATGGGTGAAAGCTGGCATTGATGCCTTCATACCCACCAGGAAGTATAGCTTAAAACTTCATTCCTCTCCGTGGTTCTCTCCGGCCTGCTCAGCCGCCATTGCCCACAGGAACCATTACTTACGTCTATTCCGGAGACAGCCAACTGATCACAATAGGCGCCTGTTCACATCTGCTCGCAATGAGTGCAAGAGAACCCTAAATGACGCCAAACAGTTGTTTGCTGAGAGAATGCGACAGCACATAGCTGACCGCAAGTTCGGCTCCAAGGACTATTGGAGGATTTGTAAACGAGTGCTCAACAATAGGAAATCCTCAATACCTCCTTTAATCCATGGATTTGAGGTTCTCACGTCATCTGCGGACAAAGCTGAGTGCTTTGACCACAGATTCTCATCCAACTCCACATTCGACTCGTCCGGAGTGCACCCACCCGACTTCCCTATTAGAACTGAGGCCAAACTGCACGAAGTATATATTACCCCGACAGTAGTATCCAGAGTAATTTCAAAACTCGACCCCCATAAGGCGTGCGGAGACGATGGAATCCCGGTGATAGTCCTTAAGAAGTGTGCCCCTGAACTTTCCCCCGTCCTCTCTAAACTGTTTAACTACTGCCTTTCTGCTTCCTGCTTTCCTGCATGCTGGAAATTCTCCTCAGTCGTTCCTGTCTTTAAGAATTGTGGTGAACCCTCGGACCCATCCAACTCTCGCCCTATCAGTCTTCTACCGATATTCGGGAAAGTATTCGAGGCTATAATCAATGCTGAAATAGTTCATCATCTCACCGCCCACAAACTGTTCTCCGACAGGCAATATGGATTCCGCTTTGACAGGTCCACGGCCGACCTGCTAACAACTGTAACGGAGTACATGCTACAGGCCCTTGATGAGTCTGACGAAGCTCGCGCGGTTGCTCTGGACATCTCCAAGGCTTTCGACAGGGTTTGGCAACCTGGCCTCCTATGCACACTACGCGGTTATGGTATTACCGGTCGCCTGCTTGACCTAATCCAATCTTTCTTAAATAACCGCAAAATGAAGGTCGTTCTGAATGGGCGTGCCTCTTCGTCCTACAGCACGAATGCTGGTGTCCCACAGGGCTCTATCCTTATTTTCATCAACGACCTCCCAGATGAGATCAAGTCCCAAGTAGGCATCTACGCATATGACACTACAATATACTCCCGCTCCAGTAAGAAACCTGTCGTGGCGGACAGACATAATCTCGCTGCTGACCTTGAGCGGGATCTACACTCTGTGGTGAACTGGGGCAAGAAGTGGCTTGTCAACTTCAATTCATCTAAGACCAAGCTCTTGTCTGTCAACCATTACAGGCAACCTTTTCTGCCTCCCATAAGCATGGACCAGGTGATTCTCCCGGAGAGTAATACACTACGCTTCCTCGGACTTACACTGTCCTCAGACCTCAAATGGAACCACTATATTGAATCCATAGCAAAATCTACTGCTAAGAAGGATGGGTCACTATGTCGATCCAGGATGTTTTTTCCACCTGAATCCATCCTGCATATATACAAGTCAACCATCCGTCCGTGCATGGAGTACTGCTGCCATTTATGGTCAGGTGCCCCTGCTGTTCTCCTCAGTGTTCTTGACAGGCTCCAAAGGAGAGTCTGTAATGTGATAGGTACTGATTTGTCGACTCGACTGCAGCCACTTTCCCATCGTCGAAATGTGGCCTCCCTTTGTCTCTTCTATAAATATTTTCATGGCTTCTGCTCGGATGAGCTTAAGTCACCGATGCCTCCTCAACAGGTGTTTACCCGTGCAACCAGACTGGCAACTGGGTCCTACCCATTCACAGTCAGGTTAGCCAAATGCAGACGATAATTCTACTCCTGCAGCTTCCTCTCTCGCACTTCTCGCCTGTGGAACTCGCTCCCGTATTCTTGCTTTCCTGACGGCTACAACCTCCAGAAATTTAAATGCAAAGTTAATACTCATCTACTAACCACTGGCCTCTAGCTCTCTCCCCTCCCCTGTATAACCTTCCCTTTCTCTCCACCTATGTACCTGTCATCGCACCTTCTTTCTCAGCTTTCTATTGTTCCTTTCTAACTAGTTTGTACTCCTCATTCTTTTCTAATTAATCTTTTTACATTTATGTAACCCCCTGCACATCAGTGGCGTTTCCGCCTTGCTCGGGGTGAAATGATTAAAATATATATATATATATATATATATATATATATATATACATTTTTCTCTTACCGGTAGCACTACTTGGAGTTTTATGCCTAACGCAATATCCCAAACATAATTGCACTTTTGTAAAAAGAAATATATAATTTATATGAATATGTGTGATTTTCCTTTCTTTTTTAGTGTGTAAATACTATATTCAACATGGCCGTATAGAATTGTATATGAAGATCTGTTATTTGATGCGTGTTGAAAATCCAGTATTTTCTATTGTTGCAGTTATCGCAACCATTTTTCTTGCGATTTACAAACATTCCTCTCCCATCTGTGTTTTTATTTCTTGTACGAAGCTATGCATTCTAGTAAAAAAAAAAATGTATTTTTCCTGTTTGCACGTCTCCCCAAAATTTGGTTTCGATTGGTAAAGGTATGGGACGAACGAACGGAAGTCACAGGATTTTATATTAGGAAGTATTCTGGTTTTAATTTACTCTCGGATTTTTTTGCGATGGTGGTTCGTTATATTCATCCATATCTCTCTCTCTCTCTCTCTCTCTCTCTATATATATATATATATATATATATATACACACTACCGGCCATAATTATTAGGCCATCCCATTTGAAAATAAAGACAAAAATTCTCCAACATTTGGATAATTATTTATTGGTTTTCTTCTAATCGTCGGTGATGGTGGATTTTATAATATTTCAGTTTAAACAACCTCTATGAAGATGGCTCATGTGAACCGAAAGCTTAGAAAAAAACAAATAAATAATTATCCAAATGTTGGAGAATTTTTGTCTTTATTTTCAACTGAAATTAAAGCAAAAATACGACGTTTAGAACGGCTCATGATTAAACATAATAGACATTCATTGTCTCTTATATTTAATAGCGTATGTTTAGAAAATATATATATATATATATATATATATATATATTGGCCTGAATATTTTTGAGAGTCTTAGACCACTCGTCAATGAATAATTTCACAGAATGAGAAATCAGAAACTTGTGTTTATAAGGATTTATTCGGCTTTGTTTAGACTCTGACGATAGATAGATAGATAGATAGATAGATAGATAGATATATTGTCTTATTTAAAACAGAATATTTACTCAGATATGAGTATCTATTAAAATTATCTTCAAACAACTAAATCCCTATATATATATATATATATATATGTGTGTGTGTGTGTGTGTGTGTGTGTGTGTGTGTTAATAAGTGGTCAGTCAGTCAGTTAAGTGCCATACGTGATACACGCTTGGGCGATCATGTCTCGAAAGAGACATGACTGACTGGGCAGAAGATTTTCTCGCAGTAGGTTGCCATTGCTTTCTGCGGTAGACGGGTTGCCGACCAAGGCTATAGAACCCCATCTGTCCTGTTATTTAACCCATAACCGGAAGGAATGGGCGGATTAATACCTTTCCCAAGGGTATTTGCGCGCAAGTGAATGCAATGAATTCGGCTGGAATTCGAACTCGACTCCCCGATTTCTCGTTCCGAGCCGATATCCAATGCACCACAACGCATAAGTGGTCACTGTGCATAAAAAAATTAGAAAACGTAAACATTATCAAAGTGCGAAAACTACAGAAGTGTAATCAAGAAGACAGTAGATAACGATTGATAAAATTAAAATTTTTGAAGATCAAAGTTACCCGGAAATTATCAAGCTAGAAGAGTGTTCCACCAGTGAGAAACGACAAAAGGAAAACTGTTAGTATAGAACGTTGCGTCTAGCGATTTCAACTGTAAGTTAATGAGACCTTTTTGCCAATCTAGTACTGCACTTAAATCCATAAAGTCGAAGTATCATAGTGAAAAGTTCATCTGAACAATTATTATGAAAGTATTTATAGGATTCAATATAGTCTTTCCACCTCATGTCTGTCGAGAATGTTAGTCCGAGAAAGCGTAACGAGTCACTCACCTGGTGATTAGCATCAGACATGCTGATGGAAGGCAGAAAGAGAACTCGCAGATGATATATACAGGATGTGATAAGTGAATTATTGCCATTTTTATTTTTAATTCGCGTTGTTTGTCTTTCATTTTATCGACTGCATAGTATAGTAGACTCAGTTGGGCACCATTTGTGAGAAAAAGGAGCAGCATGACATAATTCACTCCGCCAAAAATTTGGAAACATCTTACTGTACTGCTTGGCATTCGTACCGGAATTTCTAAGAGTAAAATTTCAGTGTTTGGGTGTCAAGCTGAAGATAGTATGGGGATTCGGAAAAGAGCAGAATGAGTCTAATTGTGATTACGAAGGTGTTTGGAATGATCACTAGTTATGGCGACGTTATGCCTCAATACATCTTCACACATGGCTTCTAGACACAACATGGAGGCCCACATCAAGTGCCTTGAGGATGTAGTACTGCCTAAGGTCAAGAGAGTGACCCTATGTCTGGCAGAAGAACACTGCAACATGCCATACAAGTAGAATAACACCATTCATAGCTGTCAGACAATTTCTGCGACCACATCACTCCTTATATCTTGCCACCTAACTACCCAGACTTCAACCCCCACCCATTATTATGTGTGGGGTGTAGTTAAGCGTAAGACCAGCAAAACTCCTTGTAACATCAAAGAGGAACTGAAGGTAATGATTATGGCAGCATTCACTAACTTAAATAATGAGATCGTTCAAAAGAGATGCAGGAGATTCCGAAGTCGTCTGGAGGCCGTGGTTGAAGCGAATGGTGATTTTATTAAAGAAATCTACACTTTAGTATTTCAATATATCTTTGTGCCATTTTGTTAAATATATCTGTTAAAATGAGGTTTTAGTCTTATTTTAATTTCATCTTTAAATTACGTAAAAATGAAAATAACACTACCAGACAAGAGAACAAAATGCTTGTTAATTCGGATATGTATCCCATTTGTATCTAGGGAATCACTTTTAAGCAAAGTGTATTGTTCTGTGTTAAGACAAGAGATGACATCACTCTAAACACGTATTTTAAGGTTATATATATATATATATCATTATTGTAAAACGTACCAAGAAAACAGTATCACTAATAATGACTAAAATCATTAAGTCCTATTGTTAACAAAACGGTAAATTTAGTCGTCAATCCCAAAAGGTACTCCCAAATGGGAAAAGGGGAATCAAAAAAAGAAACAAACAAAGCAAAAGCTATGTTTGAAAGAAAAAAAACCAAGACGAAAACCTTAACAGTAAAGAGCTCAATACGAAAGTACGAAAGTAGAGCAAAGATATGAACTAAATCTAAAAGTGAGCCAAAGCCGACAGCGGTTTCACTCGCCGGATCGTCAGGACAAGTTGTCAGAGCCTTGTCCTGACGATCCGGCGAGTGAAACCGCGGTCGGCTTACTTTAATTTTAGTTCGTATATATATATATTAATTAGTCATCCACATACAAGTTTGTTTCGCTGCATCACAGCTCATCAGTGAGGCTAGACATATCCACTTGCTTCTGGCCGGGATCGAAAACTCGAACGATTTGGTGTCAGTCGGAGTCTCTACTCCCTAAGCCATCGGCGCATGGGGGTCAGAGAAGGGAAATTTTAACGTCTTGTATGTAAGCAGTGTATACAGACGCCAGTCACCGAGAG
The DNA here is from genome assembly GCA_037127315.1 of Ascarosepion bandense. Lineage (NCBI taxonomy): Eukaryota > Metazoa > Mollusca > Cephalopoda > Sepiida > Sepiidae > Ascarosepion > Ascarosepion bandense. The sequence goes on along the minus strand of JBBBDQ010000410.1, from coordinate 3,404,309 downwards.
AACTCAATTCATTTCAGAAGAGTCACGCATTATAGCCGAAGTGGAAACTGTTTTTAAAATTTTCTTCTCCAGAGAGCTTAATCGCAATGAGAGCATAATATATATATATATATATATATTTGTATACTAATTAGTTATTACTATATATATATATATATATACATATATATATATATATATATATATATATATATATATATACAGAGAGAGAGAGAGAGAGAGAGACAGAGAGAGAGAGACAGAGAGGTGGAGTAAAATGGTCGTATGGAAGATTTCGGCGCGAATGGTAACATAACAACATGCTATTTCCAAATTTCTGGCGCAGTCAATTGAGATTTGAAAGAAATGAAAACAATAAAGTGCCGATTAGTTAGCCGTCACATATATATATATATATATATATATATATATATATATATATATTTGGGTTAGGAAAGGGAGCAGGATGGCTTAGATCTAAACATGTTTATCTCTGGGGTTACATAATTCTAAATGCTGATTGAACAGTTTTGACACACCTAAATGCTTTTCTTCCAGCTACCACTCCTTAATTTTCTAAATAACCATGAATTCCTCTTATATTTTCAAAAGTAAATCGTTTTTCCCATTATTTTTAACATATTATCTGAAGAGAAACAGTTTTGTTCCGAAACATGAAAATATTTTGTGTAGTGATATTATGCTTTTATAAACCATTGTAATAACAAAATTACAATATTAAGCTCTACTCTGTATCGAGCACTCTTTATAAAAATAAATGCTTGAACAGTGGGTTTTTAATCTACGTGTTCTTTCACTTTCTTGTAATCACATACATACATACATACATATATATATATATATATATATATATATATATATATATATATATATATATATATATAATTTTATTATATATATATGATTTTATTAAATAAATCTACACTTTATATATATATATATATATATATATATTATGGTCTGAAGATTGGGTTCAAACATGAAACATATCTCAATGTCCACTTGTATATTTACATATTCTCTATCTTTGATATTGAACTCTTTTACCGAAAAATATATTATGTCTAGAAACTGTATTTTAATCATATAAATATATATATATATATATATATATATATATATATATATACTACAACATGTTTGACAAGAAACACACCTTACACAAAATCTATTCTTAACATACTTATCGATAAAACAAATGTAAAAGCTTCATTTACTTGTAAAAAGTCCTAAAAATAATGCAAGTATTATTAATAAGAAAAATAAAAAGCTAGCACTCAGTAATATCAATTATAAATACGGCCACAATGTGCTGACCATGTTTATAAAATATCACATTTTAATAACTAGATACATACTTAAAATAATCTTTATATTCTGTAAAAAACAAAAATAATGAGAATTAGAATGGCTAAAAATATAACCGAAAGCGCTTCGATAAAAAATATTCGGACAGTTTTTATATAACTTATGTACTGAAAGAAAAACTATAAAGATGTCTTGTAAAATTTATAAAAACCCAAGCAACAGCAACTTTTTTTTTAATTAAAAAGAAATAAATATTATTAGTATAAGCAAACCTAGCGATGACGTCCCCTTCAATGCACGATTTTTAGAAGTATTTTTTCTTTTTCTTTCCCACAATTTTTGTTTTGTTTCTTCCATTTTTGAGTCTCGATATAGACCTAACTAAATTATACTTTAATAAATAAATATATTAGCACGCTCTATTTATAATTTCTAACGACCTTAGCTTTATCAACGCTTATATCTAAAATAATAATTCAAATCGAAACACAGTCTGTTCATACGTATATGTGTTTACGCATACATACATGTGTGCGTATTCATTTATTATTTTTATTTTGCTGTTTTCTATTTTTAATTTTTTAATTTTAATTTTGTTAAAATTGTTTTTTATTTCTTCTTTTTTTATCTTTCATTTTTTTTAATTCTTTTATTCTTCTAATTTTTAAATTTTTATTCTTAAAAAAAAACATTCATTTTTTTTTTTTTTACGAAACTTACATATTTGGATGTGTCGGTTCAGAATGAGAAATCGGAGATCCAAGTTCTAATACCAGTCAAATTCGTTTCATTCACTTACACCTTGTGAAAGGTAATAATCTGTCTCTTCTCCCTCAAGCTATAGGGTTAATAGCAGGACAGACTAGGTTCTATAGCCTTGGTTGGCAATCAGTCTACCGCAGAGAAAAATGGCAACCTACTGCGAGAAAATCTTCTGCCTAGTCAATCATGTTCCGTAAGTGACAAGATCGTCTAAGAGTCTATCACTGCAATTAACTGACTGACTGATATATACACATACGTACATATATAAATATAGATATATGAATATATTCTACAGAAGTTATATATATATATATATATATATATATATATATATATATATATATAAATGCTTGCTGAAATGACCTCTGACATCTACCTCATGAACATTTAAGGTTATTTTTTCTCTTCATCTTTTGCTCAAATAAACTCCACGTCTTTCCTCGTGATGATTTTGATGAAATTCTCAGGTCATGTGACACTACCTTTCAAGCTCAGCCATTTTTTTTCAAATCTTTTTCATTTACGATTTTGCTTGAAGGTCATCATGTTTGCCAAGCACAAGATTTTTAATATGACAAGAATTTGATTTCGATCAGGGAAGATCTTCATTTCTATTCAGACGTCAAAAGATCATTTTAATGTTTATGCATTAAACGTTTTTTATGGGAGGAGAAAAAGTGAATATTTCCAGCATTGATGACGTTTCTGATTAAAGGTCGCGTAAAATATCTATAAAAAAATAATGAAGATATTAAATCGAAAAATTACACTGTACAGAAAACAATGTTGCATTTCTAGAGGTCAAAGGAAACGTATTCTCATGTAGCAAAAATTATTAACAATATATATATATATATATATATATATATATATATATATATATATATATATTCTCTGTTTATAAGGGGTTGAAGAATGCATGTCTTAAAATGATATGTTGAAAATACCTATTTCCTCGCTAAGCAAGGCGGTACTGTCACTGATGCTCAGGGGGCTACATAAGAGCAAAAGTTCAGACAAGGAGAGTGAATAGAAAGACGGACCAATTCCAGTTGGTGTCAGAGAAATGCCGAGAGAAGTACGGAAACACAGGTGTGAAGACGGTTGCTAAGGCAGAGGGAAAGGAAAAGAACAAGATAGAACAAGTTATACAGAGTGATGTAGAAAGAACTAGAGTCAAGTGGATAAGAGATGGGTATTGATCTTGCATTTAAATACCTCAAGATTGTAGCCGACAGGGAAGCAAATATACGAAAGAGAGTTCCACAGGCGGGAAGTGCGGGAAAAGAAGCTGATGGAGTAGAACTGGAGGCTGCATTTGGTTGATCTAACTTTAAGTGGGTGGTACCTTGTTGCCAGTCTGGTTGCACGAGTAAATTCTAGTGGCGAAGGCATCAGTGACATAAGGTCGTCGGAGCAGAAGCCATGGAAATATTTGTAGAATAGGCAGAAAGAAGTTTTATCAGAATTTGCACACACACACACACACCCACACACACACACAGATATATATATATATATATATATATATATATATATATATAGTCATCCGCAGACAGATCTGTTTCGCTGTATCACAGCTCATCAGTACGGTTAGACTCCGATTGGTTTTTTAACCCAGGATTGAAACCCGACTGAATTGGCGTCAGTCGGCGATTCTACTTCTGGGCTAGGAGCGTTCGGTAGAAGAAGGCAAACTTTTTAGCGCGTATATCATTATACACGCACAATAGCCATAGTGCTCTAATTCATTATTGCATAAGCAATGCGTATATGCCGGAGTAGCTACTGTTTTCAAAGTCTCCCATTCTTCCAGAGTGCTCAATCAGAGTGTGAGAGCGTAAATACTATAGTATATATATATATATATATATATATATATATATATATATATATATATATATATTCATCATTTCATCCCAAGCAAGGCAGTTTTACTGTTGCGCAGGGGGTTACATTGGGGGGAAAGTGATGAGAAAAAAGAGTAGGTTATAGAGGGTGTCAGGAGGAGGGTAATAGAAGGATGAGAATACTGGTATGATTGGTGTGGAGTGGATGGAGAAAAAAGCTTGAGAGAAAGGAAGCGAGTTAGTGAAATAGGAGATGACTATTCATCTTACATTTAAGTTACTGTAGATTGTAGCTGTCGGAGAAACAAGTATAAGGAAAGAAATTCCACAGGCGAGGAGTGCGAGAAAAGAAGCAGTTAAAGTAAAAATTACGGTTACATTTTATCAGTCCCACTGTAAAAGGGTGGGACCTAGTTGCTTGTCTAGTAGCTCGAGTAAATTCATATATAGGGGGCACCGGTGAGCTAAGTTCATTGGAGCAGAAGCCATGAAAGTATTTGTAGTAGGAAAGCCACATCACGCTAGTGAGAGAGCGACTGCAGCCGAGCTGCCAAATCAGCATCGATCACATTACAGATTCTCCGTTGGATTTTGTCAAACATGTTTTAATTATATATATATATATATATATATATATATATATATATATAATTAAAACATGTTTGGTTGAATATTTTCCAGTTTCTATTTCAAGTTTCTAAAATGTTTATTAAATTTTTCCAGTATCCGAATGTTTTATAATAGCGGCAAATATTGAAAAGTTTACATTTATAACTATGGTGTATTATTTTTTCTGAGTGCTGTCTAATGATGCTACATTTGGTTTCAACATATAGAAAAATCCATTTTGAATAATTTTCACATTCTGATGAACGCTAAGCAATTTGTCAAGCGTTATATTTGAAGCAGAAAAAAATGTTTTGCAACACAGTCTTGCTGTTCTTTTTTGTTACTATAATTCACACCACTGAAGATGATCTCAGATGGAGATTGAAAGTACTTTGAGAAATGAATGATAACAACATCTGACAACGTTGCAGCTCATTTCTAACATCTTTCAATGATATGCCTTTTCTGGCGGAGTGAATTGTGTCATGATGACTACGCGAAAGATTATCCGTGAGTATGAAAGAATTTTAATAAAAATAAGGAAACAATGTTTGCAATTATTTAAACTCTCTCTCTCTCTCTCTCTCTCTCTCACTCACACACACACACACACACACACACACATATATATATATAATTTTTAATTCGGGTCTTCCGAAAAGTGTGGGTTGTTCTGCATAAAGCTTCCAAACTGTATATATAATCAAATCATACGTGTGTTTGGTCTCGGTTTCAGTTCGAGGAACTCAGCTACTGGGCCCTTATATGTCAAAATGAAAATGAGAGAATGAGAGAGAGAGAGAGAGAGAGAGAGAGAGAGAGAGAGAGAGAGAGGATGAAAAAGATTCTTAGATTGACAGAATAAAACTGACAATAAAAAAACAAATAACGGAATGCGATCAGATTGAGATAGATATGCTTATTCCTCTCTTATAGGAATCTATATACAAGCTAAACAAGCATAGCTCTTTTCATTCTTTATCCCGCAGAATTCCTTCGTGCAAGATTTTTATGTAAAAATCAATATCTATCTATCTATCTATCTATCTATATATATATATATATATATATATATATATATATATATATAATAATGGTGCAAAAATTTATTATGGTGTTAAAGACAAATTTTTTCTGACTACAAATAATACTTGTAGTATTTTTCTATAAATACTTTCACGGCTTCTGCTCCGATGAACTTAGATCACTAGTGCCCCCTAAATACGAATTTGAACGAGATACTAGATTAGCAACTAGATCCCACCCTTTTACAGTGAAACCGATAAAATACAGCCGTAACTTCTACTCCAACAGTTTCTTTCCTCGCACTTCCCGACTGTGGAATTTTCTTCCAAACGATTGCTTCCCCGACGGCTACAATCTCCAGGAGTTTAAATGTAAGGTCAATAGACACCTCCTAACACACTAACCTGCTCCCATTCTATCAAGCACTCTTCCCAACCCTCATCCTCGCTATCCTTACTCATCTGTCACCTTCCTCCTGACATTCCCTATGTCTAACCACTCCTTCTCTTTACCTTCCCCTATGTAGCCCCATGCGCAATAGTGGCAGTGGAATGCCTTGCTTGGGTGAGATGATTAAAAAAGAAATACAATCAGCCATGCCAAATTATAAAACAAAAACACTAGTCAACTTCTTTCGTCTCCTTTCATCAGAATTGTAAAATGAGGAAAGATTATGAAAAGAAACCAGTCGACTGATGTTTTTGTTTTAAAATTTGGCATGGCAGAATATACTGAAGAAAAGTCTTGTCTTTAGCGCCATAATATATATATATATATATATATACATATATATATATATATACCAATCCCCAGACCAATCCCCTCATGCCACTATACTCTCACTTGACCAAAAACCCACTACCACCATTCCTTCTCGGCCTACGGCCACGTCCGACGCAAAAAATGAACCTGTTTAATTTTCTCAGTATGACACCACTCTGTTAATAATTTAAATGTTCTATGTTCACTGTATATTAAATGTTCATCCTTTGATAATGGCTTATGTAAGCCTAAAGCTCAGACCTGATAAAACAATCACCAATTATTGCGATTTCTTGTCGTCTTTTCATGACAACACTATCAAGCTAATAAGATCATACGAACGGATCTTACACAAAATAAATAGACAGAACTTGTCTATATTATTCAATGAAACCTTTTTAAATGAAAAAATGCTGCCAAAATACACACAATATATATATATATATATATATTCAATCCTGGCTAAAATCAATCGGATGACTAACCATGCTGATGAGTTGTGATACAGCGAAACAGATCTGTGCGGATGACTATTTTACGTTCTCACACCTTGACTGAGCACTCTGGAGGAATGGTATACTTTGAAAACTTTGAAACAGTAAATACTCAAGCATCTACGTATCGTTCATTCAGTAATGAATTTGAACACTCTCAGCAACTGGCGTATACTTACATTGTATATAACACGCTAAGATCTGTCTCCTTCTACCGAGAGCCCATAGTTCAGTGGTAGAATGTCAATTCGGTCGGATTTTAATCCAGGCTAAAAGCAATCGGATGTCTAACCGTACTGATAAGCTGTGATACAGCGAAACAGATCTGTCTGCGGATGAGTATATATATATATATATATAAGTAAATTAACCTAGTGAGCCAACAAACCTACCAAAAAAGGGGGGAAACTTTTATTAAGAAAGATAAACATTAAATATAAAAATAAAAAATAAAAAGCGCCAACTATCGAAGACGGGAACCTAGACCTCCTAACGACAACAAAAGAAAATAAGGGAAAAGGCAAACCTACCAAGCGCTCCTAATTCAAAACCAAGACTTCCTATGTCTACACTTATTAAGTATTTCTGTTTTAGAATTCAATAAACTATTTGTGGGTTCTGGCCCCCCATTTTGCGTTTGCTTTCTTCCTTTTTTTTTGTCACGTGGTTTATTGAGTTCCTTTTATCTTTTTTTTTTTTTTAATCATATCACCCCGGGCAAGGCGGTAAGGCCACTGGTGGAAAAGATTGGAAAAGAGAAAGCCGGAAACCACATCCTAAACAGGGAGCAAGGGATGAGCCTCTACACCTGTTCAATAGACGTGGGTGGAGTGTGAACCGGGCGGTAGTTCAGTCTATTTACTCCAATTGAAAAAAAAATAAGGAAAAGTAAAAAGATTGGAAAAGAGAAAGCCGGCAATCACATCCTAAACAGGGAACAAGGGATGAGCCTCTACACCTGTTCAATAGACGTGGGTGGAGTGTGAACCGGGCGATAGTTCAGTCTATGTACTCCAATTGAAAAAAATAAGGAAAAGTAAAAAGATTGGAAAAGAGAAAGCCATCTTGTTATTTTCCTCTTTAGCCAACCTTCACTGAAGATCCGTTTAGGTAAAACCTTGGTAGGTTTGTTGGCTCACTAGGCCTTTTTGTTATTGATTACTCGTCTCGGGTTTTTCTTTGGGCTACGTACTGACTCGGTCCAAATCGTTTTGGCTGATGTTCATGTGCTTAGCTCTTTCTTTTTTTACAACCATTTTTCCTTCCGCGTATATATATTGCGGGTTATCCAGTCTTTTCCAGTTTATAGTGGAGAGTCCGTTCTAGTGAAAGGTAGTTGTGTATTGTTGAAGATTGACGGAATTTGGCCTCGTTTTAGATAGCCCACTATAAGTCATAAAATGATTATAAATCAAGAAAAGCAAATTGAGTTGAAAAATAACATCTTATATATACACATATCAATTAAGGTTTTTACAGTTAAAGTAGTACTTGAAATATAGGTCCAACGGACGTTAAAATGTTCATGGCAATAAAATGCTCAAAAGAGAATTAATACTTAGGAATGTGGGAGCGCTGTAAGTAAGGAATGTCTTTGATGTATTCGCTCCTTAAGTCAGTAAGTAGTTTTGAGACAGGGGAAAAATAAGATGAGATGGAAGGGAGGCTAGGATAGTAAGCCGCTTGACTTAGGTTAAGGGGATACTGATTACACTCCTCTCTCTCGAGTCAGTCCGTGTGTGTCGGCCGGCGTTGGTTTGTCTTCTGTGTCGACCTGCGTTGGTTTGTCTTCTGTGTCGACCTGCGTCGGTCTGTCTGGCGATGCTTTCTGTATCGGCTTTTTGTTTCGACTTTTTGGATCGCAAGTGACCATTTGGGAATTCATATCCGTATTTGATTCTGGGCCGATAACTAAAGTTCGCGTAGGCTCGCGAACTGGAAATTTAATATTTAATTAATTTTTATTTTTCAACCGGAACATCTGCGCGAATCCGGCTGTGCACCGACGACTTTTGGTCACTTGCTTTTTGGTTGTGAGGGTGCCAACATCCGGTCCCTCGCTATGCTCGGTCGGTATCACCAAATATGCGCGGAGGGTTTTTCGAAACGAGTTTAGTGATAAGTTTGCATATATATATATATATATATATATATATATATATATATATATATATACAAATGAATAAGGAACGAAGAAAATAATTGCAACGTTCAAAACATTTATTTAAAGTTCTTAATATAAAAATGGAGCAATGAATATTTATTATTAAATATACTTTAGAACATCTACAAACTACAAAATACTACACAATTGTACATTTTGTTTCGACAGTGAAAGAACAATGTCTCATCAGGTAGTTAATAATTATGATTATAAACGTTTTATTGAAACAAAAATTTAAAAAACACCACTTCTATATTTTTTTTGAAAATCTTTTTCTACGAGGCAAGAAGATATTAAAAAATAGGGACAAAATGAAAGAAAAAATAAAGCAAAAAGAGAAATTTAAAAATGGAAAAGAAAGATAAAGACACAGAAGAAACAAAAAACAAAGAGGAAAACGAGCGAGAAAGCACTGAGAGGAAATTGCCAATGGAAACGGCTAAGAGATAAAAATTTTAATGTTAGGCATGACGTGAATTTTAGACAAATATAGATATCGGTTACACGGTGTTCGAGCTCAAATCTTTTTTAATTAAAAAAAAAACATACGTCTATAAAAGAAATAAAGAGGAAAAGGAAAGACACAAAAAAGAAGCAAAAAGGGAAGAGGAAAATTTAAAAAATGTTTTCAATAAAACGTTTATTAACATCATTATTAAATATCCTTATGAGACATTGTTCTTTCAATGTCGAAACAAAATGTACAATTTTGAAGTAGTTTGTAATTTGTACATATTCGAAAGTATGATTAATAATTCGGTCGGGTTTCAATCCTGGGTTAAAAGCAATCGGAGTCTACCCGTACTGGTGAGCTGTGATACAGCGAAACAGATCTGTCTGCTGATGACTATATATATATATATATATATAATATAGTCATCAGCAGATATATCATCCCTCTCGATATATATATATATATATATATATATATATATCGAGATATATATATCGAGATATATATATATATATATATATATATATATATATATATATATATATCGAGAGGGAAACTCAAAACATAATTAGACGGTCATAAATCCAGAATTTATTTCAGTAATGTAAAAAAAAGTTTACCTTGGTTCCTTCAGACCGTTGAAAAATAAATAAATGATCATTTCATTCAGAATATTTTTTTAAAAAATCAAAATCCTCAACAGAGGAAGTGAAACTTGTAACATTTAAACTGGAAATGAAGTAGACCTCCGTGTTAAGTGTGAGACCCTCACCAACAAATTCATGAGTTCTTTTCAGAATGATCAGAGTGAATTTTTCGAGCTGCCATATCTTCATAATCAGCGTTAGCCTCATCCAACATTCATCTCTTTCCAAATTCTCTACATTCTCCTCAGATTGACATCTAATCGTACTAAATTATTCGTATTGAAGGTTCGGTGCGGATGCTAAACAGTACGGTATGCATTTTCTGGCGGAGTGAATTGTGTCATGGTGGTCATTTTTAGCATGACGGTGCCCAACTGACTCTACTATACTGCGTAGTCGACAAAATAAAAAACCAGCAACGCGCATGTGCGAAAGTAAAAATAAAAATTGGCAACAATTTACCCATGGTGATCTCTCTCTCTCACTCTCTCTCTCTCTCTCTCTATATATATATATATATATATACTCCAACAGCTTCTTTTCTCGCGCTTCCCGCCTGTGGAACTCCCTTCCACAAGTCTGCTTTCCCGACAGTTACAATCTCCAGGTGTTTAAATGTAGGGTCAATAGACACCTCCTATCACACTAACTCCCAACTATTCTCACAACACTCTCATCTACCCAACCCTCATTCTCGGTATCCTCACCCGCCTATCACCCACCCTCTGTTATTTCCTATATTTAACCAGCCTTTCTCCACTCTACGTAGCCCCCTGCACAGTAGTGGCAGTGACATGCCTTGCTCGGGGTGAAACGCTTATAAAAAAAAAAAAAAATATATATATATATATATATATATATATAGAGAGAGAGAGAGAGAGACAGGGTGTCCATAAACTCCCTGTGTACTTTAAAAAATATTGTAAATTTATTTGTATTTGTGATAGAAATAATCTGTAAAAAATGTTATAAAGTTTAATGTACGTAGTTTTAAGTATAGTTATTGAATAATTCTTTACTACAAAATTTGCAACAATTTTTAGATAAGTAAAAATATGAACTGCAAAATCGTATTACCCTTTGTATTGCTAATGATGGAGGACATGTGGAAACTTAAATAAAATGAAATAAAACCTTACAAAATACAGACTTACTTCTTTCTAATTCTTTTTACAAATTACTTCTATCGCAAATACAAATAAAGTTATAAACTTTTTAAAGTGCACACGAACTTTATGGACACCCTGTAAATCTATGTGTGTATGTGTGTGCGTGCGCACGTGTATGTGTGTGCGTGCGCACGTGTGTGTGTGTGTGTGTGTGTGTGTGTGTGTGTGTGTGTGTGTATATATACTTGTGCGTGTGTGGATGCATGTGATAATTCTGTCAATAATCATTTTCAAATGTTAAAATGGGAAATTGCTGATGGCCCCTGTGTTCAAACAACAGTGACGCGTGAAATCACGAGAACTGTAAGTAAATGTCAAATAAAACAAATAGAAAAAACATCTTATGAGTCTCCACAGAGGAAATGAGTTTCTATCGACAATGGAAAACTAATGAAAAGCCCAATCATACATTCACTTCTTACTTCATTCCTTTGTCTCCCGTCAAGCCTCGTCCGGAAGCTGACACCATGTTGAATTCAAGTCTCCTTTTGACGAAGAGTTACGAAATTAAAACAAATGAAAAAAAACAAAAAAACATAAACGCCTTCTTTATAATTTTTAATTAAAAATACCGGAATGAAAGAAATCTGTCATGGCTTTTTATTTTAATTTTTCTTTCTCCCATTTAAAAATGTAGTCAAATTTTAAAAATGTTACGATAAATTTTATTGGCTTTTCGGATGTTTGATACAATTTTTTTTTATTAAAGTTAAAGATAGACTCTAAAACACACACACACACACACACACACACACACATATATATATATATATATATATATATATATATTTAAGGGTTGGACAAAATAATAAAGAAATACATTGAAATTACAAGCAAATTTATTTCAGTCGTGGAGACAACGGCCTTTGGCGGTAATTTCAGCTTGAATTCTGCGTGGGATTGACTCGTACAAAGTCTGAATTGTTTCCAGAGGAATTTTTATCCATTCTTTAGCTAAAACATTCTTCAATTCTTTCAATGATGTTAGTGTAAGGTATAAACATCTCACTTGTTTTTCTTAAATAAACCATAAATGTTTAATGGTGTTGAGACCTGGGGACTGTAGTGGCCAGATAAGATATTCTATTTCACTAGAATGTTCCTCGTGCCGTTCAGCTACAACTTTTGCAGTATGAATGGGTGCATTATCATCCTGAAAGATTGCATTTTTCCCGAGAAATAGCTCCTGAACCATAGAATGAAGTTGATCATTTAAAATTCTTAAATTGTCCTTACTGATGATTTTAATAAACTTATTTATATAATAAGCGTTTTAATTATAGGCGGTTAACGCTTTCGTCTTCCAACCGAAAGGTTTGTGGTTCGTGCCCACCCAGGGAGGAAACGTTTTGGATGCGCGTTGTGGTGCAGAGGATATCGGCTCGGATTGAGAAATAGGGAAGCCGAGTTCGAATTCCTTGCATTCACTTACACAAAAATAGCCTTGGGAAGGATATTAATCCGTCTCTTCCCTCCAGTTATGGGTTAAATAACAGGACAGATTGGGTTCTATAGTCTTGGCTGGCAACCAGTGTACCACAAAAAGTAATGCCAACCTACTGCGGGATAATCCTTTGCTCAGTCAGTCATGTCTGATCGTGGTCACCCAACTGTTTATCAGGTATAGCACTTAAATAATAAGCAAATGTGCATTATGATGTAGTGGCTGGTTGTTGGTTGTTTTGTTTTTATGGCATATCAATCTCGGCGGGTCATTTAATGCCAACTAAATTTTTTACTTATTTATTGCTGGTAATACCTTTTCCTTTCAACAATTTATTGTTGTTTTTATATAAGTTTTGTGTCTAGTAATACTTTTTCTTTTCGAGTATCAAGGTTCATTAGGGTTTGTTTTTAAGGACTGGGTTTCCAAGCCCTACCTTTCTTATTTAACCCATAACTGGACGGAAGGGACGAATTAATACCTTTCTCAAGGGTACCAGTACATAAGTGAATGAAGAATATTCAACTAGAATTCGAACTCGGCTCACCGATTTCTCTTTCCGAGCCGAGATCCACTGCACCATAACGCACATCCGTCACTGAACGCTTACAGCACCTGGTATTCCTAAGCGGTCAGCCATCTAAGTACTAACCAGGCTCAATGTTGCTTAACTTCAGTGATCGAGCGAGATAGGCCGTGATGTAGTGGATATCGGCTCGGAACGAGAAACTCGGGAGCCACGAACGAATTCCAGTTGCTTACGTGCAAATACTCTTGAGAAAGGTACTAATTATTTTATTATTTCCAGCTATGTGCCAAATAATAGGATCGATTATGTTCTCTAGTAACCAGTCTACCAGAAAATAATAGCAAACTACTGCGGGAAAATCTGCCCAATCAGTCATGTATCTTTCGAGACATGATCGCCCAAGGGTGTATCATGCATGGCACTTAACTTAAAATGATGTACTACTAATATTAACAAATATGAAAATAGACAAGCTTTTGTCAGTTTAATAATTTCTGTTTTAAATTATGATATAATGGTACTAGATGTTTTCATTATTTTGCCTAAATCCTGTATATATGTATATGAGATAATGATACATATTTTATATATCAAGGATAATATTGGGGGGAAAAATGTGTGACAAACAACTTTAGAACGATTGCAGAGGTTACATAGGAGGAAAGTTATGAGAAAGAGTGAAAAGTTATAGGGGTTATCAGGAAGTGGGTAAGAGAAGGATGATAATACTGATGAGAGTGGAGTGGACGGAAAAAGAAGCATGAGAGAGAGAGGGTGAAGGTTAGTGAAATAGGAGATGACTATTGACTTTACATTTAAATTCTTGGAGATTGTAGCTGTCAGGGAAGCAAGTAAACGGAAGGAAATTCCACAGGCGGGAAGTGCGAGAAAAGAAACTGATGGAGTAGAATTTGCGTTTACATTTTATGGTTTCACAGTAAAAGGGTGGGACCTAGTTGCTAATCTTGTGGCTCGAGTAAATTCATATATAGGAGGTACTAGTGAGCTGAGTTCATCGGAGCTGAAGCCGTGAAAATATTTGTAGAAGAGACACAGGGAAGCCACCTCCGGTGAGAAAATGACTGTATCTGATCTGCCAAGTCGTGATCGATCACATTACAAATTCTCCGCTGGATTTTTTCAAGGACACCAAGAAAATATGTCACAAGAAATTTATTTTCCACTTTGTTATACATCTACAACTGAGCTGGCTAGACGGAGCCGTCAATTCCATGCTAACAGTATCTTTTCAAACACTTCTTACTTGTAGAACTTCCTTCTGGTTCCATGTTTTTCTTTCATCTGCAAAAATTTAAATGCAATATCAATCGCTACCTATTGTCTTTCCGATCACTCTTTCCTCTTCCTACTCATCATCAATGTTTCTGTTCATAATTCTTCCACATTCTGTAACCACTTGTGTCTTAGTGGCTTTACTGCCTTTCATGTGGTGATTCTCATCAATTTACCGTTGAGTTGGCTAGATGTTACCGTAAGTCCTGTTTCTTTTCTCGCACTTCTCCCTTGTATAAATTTCTTTCCGCATCATGCTTTCCAGTAAATTTCAATCTGCAAAAATTTTTAATGCAATGTCAATCTCTATATTGTCTTCCTGTTTACACTCCTTATAATTTTTCTCTTTCTAATCTAGTAACTCCCTTGTTTCATAGGGACTCTGCTGTCTTACTTGGGATGAATTCGATTAGAATAAAAAATATATATTTTCAGCAGTTAGTGATCAAGGTACGCAGATGATACAGTGCTGATAGCAGACACAGAAAGAAGAACTACAAGACCTCCTACAGAAGGTAGTTGAAGAGAGTGACAAGAAAGGACTACAAATAAACTGCAAGAAAATCGAATGCACGGTCATCAGTAAAAACGGCAGCCCAATATGCCAAATACAGGTCGGAGATACTAGAATCAAGCAGGTACAAAACTTTAAATACCTGGGAAGTGTTCCAACAGAAGACGGAAAGTGCGACACAGACATGCGAAGGCGAATTGGCATGGCGAACGAAGCATTCCAGAAGTTGAATAAAGTATTAAGAAACATGACAATTTCGCTAAAAACAAAGAAGAGAATACTGGATTACTATGTGATGTCAGTTTTTCGACATGACAGTGAATGCTGGACAATATCATCAAAGATGAAGGGAAAACCTAAAGCAACTGAAATGTGGTTCTCCAGAAGGATGCTGCGAATATCATGGATCGAGCATGTGAGCAATGACGAGGTTTTTGGAAAGGATGAGGGCGAAAAGGAAATTAATACTGAGTATCAGGAAGAGACAACTAAAGTTCCTGGAACATGCAATGAGGAAGGAGGGCTTGTAGAACCTGATACTAACAGGTCAAATAGAGAGAAAAGGAGAGGGGAAAGCGGAGGATAACATATTTGAAGGACCTGATCAGGTGGATGACGGAACGAGTGTTGCCTGTTGCAACAGGAGAAAGCGTGCTAAGAGCCACCAGGGATAGGGAGATTTGGAAAGCCATGCTCACCTACATCCTGAAGGGATATGGCATATAGAAGAAGTTGTTGCAAATGTCCAGCACGTATTTCAATTTCCTAGAAGATTTCAGCAACAAATCTGTTTGCTGAAGAGTGTTATTCTTACTTTCCATTCTTTTTTTTTTCATTTTTTTTTTTCAATTTGCATTCTTTATTTTGTCACAAATTCAATAGCGCCAAGTATATCAGGGGTGGCCTATACTTTACATTTGCCTGTTCACAAAAATATCTGGTGTTTATGAGCAGACTGTGTAGCATCAAGCCTGCTAAAATATTAATAACTTTTTCAGGATGTCCGGAAACCCAACAGCGCCATGTTTTTTTGTTTTCTTTTTCGGATCAATGGACGGTTTTCAAAACATCCTGACTAAAATTCTAGTAATTTTTATTCTAGTGTTATATAATTTTGCCCTTATTGTTATGGACACGGTTTTCATACATTATGGTTATCTTAACTCTCAGGCAAGGTCTTGCTCATTCTCTGATTTGTTAACTTCTAACTTGTGGTCTGTCGAGGCAGATACATCTCCGATAGGACGATTTCTATATTTTTTTTTCCATCTTCACTATTAACAGATCCGGTTTACTTGAGATGAATTTGTATGTAAATATTTTTCGATCATTATTATTATTGCGAGTTGGCCACATAAGATATAAGAAAAAAAGTAATCCAAGCCCATGAACATGACAGGATATATATATATATATATATATATATATATATATATATATATATCCTGTCATGTTCATGGGCTTGGATTACTTAGTCTTAATTAAAATAGTGAGGATATATATATATATATATATATATATATATATATATATATATATATTACATCCTCCCTCAAATAAAAGTTTTCTGCTTCCACGTTTTGCCGTGACAAACTTTATGATGACGAAAGGATGCTCGAAGTGTTGAACGTCTTCTGCCAATACCTCACAAATAATGGACTATTCCGTTTTGATCACGTGGAAAGAGGGGATACGATACTACTTGGTTTAAGTGAGAAAATAAACGAGAGAAAGGAAGAATGAAATTTTAACATCTCCTGTCAATACCTTTTAAATAATGGACTATTCCATTTTGATTACGTGAAATGAGGAAAAGACACGACTTAATTTCAGTTAGAAAATAAATGAAGAAAGAAAGGAAAAAAAATTAAAGATTAAGTGTTTGACGGCTATTTCAGCGAAATGAAAAAGTTGTCAATTTTAAATCTCTTCATTTGTGCCTAATGAAAATAATGGCTGCCGTTCACATTTATGATTGTTATTGCCATATTTGGTTAATGTTGTTAAGCTCAAATATTTAACGATGTAATAAGGGAATTTCTACGGCTATTTATTACTGCTACATAACTCGCCATGAACTTATGCATTCATTTACATAATAATTAAGATTAATCCAAAAATTTAAATCGGAAAACCGTGAAATTTTCAGTGGTCTTTCTAGCCTATATTATTACAGCAATTAACATTATCTAATTTAGTAATAATTGAGTATAATACATGCAGCACTTTTATAAATATCAATTACTGGCTCTCATTAAAACTTGAATAAAACATATATATCATATTGTATGATACTAAAGAGAAATACGGTATTTATTACATATGAGTGGGCAAGTGTTATTAAAAATGACGACAACATATATATTGATATACCTACTATTGAATATCTTAGATTAAGACATAAGAAAAAATAAACAAACTAAAAACCCCTAAGCGTGACATGATATATATATATATATATATATATTCTTCACTACTCGACGACATATTTATTAGTGAAAATAAAATAATAAAGCACTGTTAAAGAGCAAACACGCGGCAGGAGCTTTCATAACTGGTACTAAAGTTTAAAAACTTATAGCAAAGAGAATTAACCAAGCCGACGCTGACTCGCTGTTGTCTCTCTGTCAATAAGCATGACAGAATATATATATATATATATATATATATATATATATATATATATATATTGTATTTTCAAATAAAACTCCGAAAATTGCATATGCCGTATGGCCATTCAATCTAGGAAAAGCCTCACTTCTTCAGCGGTAAAAAATGAATTTAGTTATAAATAAATGAATTTTTACAAGATTATTTATAAATGAATGAATTTTTTTCCCGCTGAAAAAATGAGCTCTATCTTCGCTGAAATGGCCATACGGCATATGTAATTTTGGAAGTTTTGTTTGAAAATATACATATTTGGCTATGTAAATAGATAACAACATTTACATCGAGCACTTTACAAGGATCATTTTTAATATTAATGAATTTAATATTAATAGAATCTGTGTTTGGATTTTACCTCCATGCCATTTTCGTTTTTGATATATATATATATAATAGCAGTATAGCCCGGCGTTGCTCGGGTGTAGTGAAAACTTTAAAACTAATCCATGGTCCTAGAGTTTAGACTCTTTGGACGTTGGCACGAAAGACTAAAACAACACTTGTTTCCAGTTAAAGCTAAACCATAGATTGAAAGAAAAATGAATAGATGTAAGTCAAATTTTGATTTCCTGGTATCGATATCAAATAAATTTTTTGGTCGTAAACTGAATTTTGAAGGCTAAATAAGTCCTCTGAGTAAATGGCATCATGGCTGAGACTAAGAACTACACTTATACCTACTTAGAGCCAAACCCGAAGCAAAAACTGAAATAAAAGGGCTGAAAAAATACAGACATACAGGCAGATAAAAAGATACACACACAAACCTTTTATATATATGTATTATCGATTTTTTGCACTATTGTAATAACTGCAACCTTGAAACTTCTGAATATCGTTTCTTATGTCTTTGTCTATGAGTGTATCAAATTGGATTAAAATCGGACCACTATAACCCGATTTTTTCGATTATCGATTTTCGATATTTATCGGGGGTACCTCGACACAAAACCTAACTAAGAACACTCGCAGACGTTTATTGTACAACTGTGTAAATTTTCAAGAAAATCGGTTCAGCCGTTTCGAAGTCTATAGGTAACGGATACACACACAGACACACACACACACAGACAAAGTTCCATTTATAAATAAGTTTATATATATATATATATATATATATATATATATATATATATATACACACACCGCTAATCAATGAATTTGAGGTCCTCACCTTCTCAGCGGACAAGGCTGAATGCTTTGCTCGCAGATTCTTCACAAATTCGAGACTGGATTCGTCTAGAGTATCTACTCCCGACTTCCCACCTAGAACTGAGTCTCAACTAAATGACGTCCACATTACCCCCTCACTGGTCTCTAACATAATCTCAAAACTTGACCCTCACTAAGCGAGCGGAGGGGACGGAATCCCAATCATAGTCTTGAAGAAATGTGCCCCTGAACTATCCTCTGTCCTTTCTAAGCTCTACAACTTCTGCCTATCTTCTTCCTGATTTCCTGCACGTTGGAAGTCTTCCTCTGTAGTTCTTATATTTAAGAATACTGGAGAACCGGCGGACCCTGCTAATTACCGCCCTATCAGCCTCCTTCCGATCTTTGGCACAATGTTCGAAGCCATTATCAACGCCAAGGTGGTTCAGTATGGGTTCCGCTTCACCAGGATTACTGCTGATATGCTAACGACCATCACTGAGTATATATACCAGGCTCTCGATAAAAATGGCGAAGCTCGAACCGTTGCGTTGGATATTTCCCAAGCATTCGACAGAGTCTGGCATGCTGGCCTTCTACGCAAACTGCGGAGCTATGGTATAACTGGACATTTGTTTGATCTAATCCAGTCATTCCTCTCTAAACTCACATTGAATGTAATATTAAGGTAGTATTAAACGGACATACTCCCAAATCTACCATACGAACGTGTGTGTCCCTCAAAGCTATATCCTACGCTCTTTCTGATCTACATTAACGATATCCCCGATGCTATAAGATCCTAAATATGCATGCATGCCGATGAAACCACAGTTTACTCTCGCCTTCATTCCGTGGTGGACTGGGGTAAGAAATGGCTCGTAAATTTTAATGCTTCCAAAACGAAGCTGCTATCAATTAACCATCATAGATAATCGCTCCTACCTCCTGTTAGCATGGAACAGGCTTGCCTATCCGAGAGAAAAACACTACACCTTCTTGGCTTCACATTCTCAGCGGACCTCAAGTGGAATGGCTATAACGAATCCATTGCTAAATCCGCTGCTATGAAAGTTAGTTCTCTGTACAGTGCCCGGAAGTTTTTCCCGTCCATCCTGCACATATATAAATCTCTCATCCGCCCGTGTACTGAATACTGCTGCCACATCTGGTCGGGTGCCCCTGCTATTCTCCTCGGGGTTCTTGACAAACTACAACAGAGAATCTGTAATGTGATCGATACCGATTTGGCAGCCCAGCTGCATTCACTTTCTCACCGGCGTGATGTGGCTTCCCTGTGCCTCTTCTATAAATACTTTCACGGCTTCTGCTCCGACGAACTTAGGTCACTGGTGCTCCCTAGGTATGAATTTGCACGAGATACAAGATTAGCAACTAGGCCCCACTCACAGTGAAACGGATAAAATGTAACCGCAATTTCTACTCTAATAGCTTCTCTTCTCGCACTTCCCGCCTGTGGAATTCCCTTTCATTTACTTGCTTCCCCGACAGCTACAATCTGCAGGAATTTAAATGCTAGGTCAATAGACACCTCTTATCACACTAACTCACATCCATTCTCTCAAACACTCTTCCCATCTACCCAACCCCCATCCTCGGTATCCTCATCCGTCTATCACTCTCCTTCCGACATTTTCTATAACTAACCACTCTTTCTCATCTCTTTTCTCTATGTAACCCTCTGCGCAATAGTGGCAGTGAAATGCCTTTCTTGGAGTGAAATGATTAATATATATATATATATATATATATATATACTGTAATAGTTGTTACAATGATTTATGAATTCATAGTAGCAATACACAAAAATATTCGGGTTTCGAAGCTAGCCCTGTATGTGGACTGCTTCATTTTCAGGTGATATTTTTGAAATGAGAATTCTCTAGATGAAAAGAGCGTTTATTTGTGTTGGATTGAACAAAAGGTTAAAAAACCTACGAGTTCTACAACTTAGTTACAATACTATATATATATATATATATATATATATATATATATATATATATATATATATGTTATATATTATATATATTACATGATATTATTATATTATATATTATATTATGTATATAATTCAGGAACATTTCTTTGGAAACAAGGAAGAGTACTGTTATGTAATATCTGTCCTGCTATATGACAGGAAATGCTGATCAATCTTCTCAAAGATGAAGCGGAGACGCGAAGCACCAGAAATGTGTTTCTACAGAGGGATGCTGATGATTCCATGAACCAAACATGTGATCAACGACGAGGTTTTGGAGAGAATAGAAACAAAAAATAAACTTATACTTAACATCAGGAAGAAACAGCATATGTTTTGGGGTCCGTAATGAGGAAGGGGACTTGGAGAACCTGATACTCACAGGGTGGGTAAAAGGTGAATTATACATGGAAAAACAGTGCATGAAATACTTAATGAAATACAAATGGATGACAGAGGATCATTTGGAGAAAAATAACAAGACAAAATATATTAAGAGCTACAAGGGACAGAAGGATACGGAGAGTCATAATTGTCTAAGATTTGAATGGACACGGCATATAAAAGAAAAAGAAGTTAGTTTGATTCCCACTGTGTGCTCTATACTTTCGAAATTGTGCCACATGTAAGCTACGCATATTAAATTGCTATTAATATGATTATTATTCTGCTTGTTCCTTCGTTCCGTAGTTAGCACGTAAGTTACGCCATGTCAATGCCTCATAATGGAATATTCTTTCATGATTGCGAGGTAAGACGAAAAAGACATATCAGAAACGTTATTTAATTTCAGTGAGGAGAAGAAAGGAAGAAACAAAAAAAAGGAAGCGATCACTCTGTCATGTGATTACCCTCTTTAGTAAAATAGGAAACCTCGTCAATCTTAAATCGTTAATTTGTACCCTCTTACTTTATTATTATTTGTTAATTAGTTAATTATTTAGTTAGCAAGTAAATTATGCCATACAATTGATTATTCCTTTTTAATCACGAAGAACAAAATGAAGGTCGTTCTGAATGGGCGTGCCTCTTCGTCCTACAGCACGAATGCTGGTGTCCCACAAGGCTCTATCCTGGGCCCAACGCTCTTCCTTATTTTCATCAACGACCTCCCAGATGAGATCAGGTCCCAAGTAGGCATCTACGCAGATGACACTACAATATACTCCCGCTCCAGTAAGAAACCTGTCGTGGCGGACAGACAAAATCTCGCTGCTGACCTTGAGCGGGATCTACACTCTGTGGTGAACTGGGGCAAGAAGTGGCTTGTCAACTTCAATTCCTCGAAGACCAAGCTCTTGTCTGTCAACCATTACAGGCAACCTCTTCTGCCTCCCATAAGCATGGACCAGATGATTCTCCCGGAGAGTAATACACTACGCCTCCTCGGACTTACCCTGTCCTCAGACCTCAAATGGAAGCACTATATTGAATCCATAGCAAAATCTACTGCTAAGAAGATTGGGTCACTATGTCGATCCAGGATGTTTTTTCCACCTGAATCCATCCTGCATATATACAAGTCAACCATCCGTCCGTGCATGGAGTACTGCTGCCATTTATGGTCAGGTGCCCCTGCCGTTCTCCTCAGTGTTCTCGACAAGCTCCAAAGGAGAGTCTGTAATGTGATAGGTTCTGATCTGGCGACTCGTCTGCAGCCACTTTCCCATCGTCGAAATGTGGCCTCCCTCTGTCTCTTCTATAAATACCTTCATGGCTTCTGCTCGGATGAGCTTAAGTCACTGATGCCTCCTCAACAGGTGTTTACCCGTTCAACCAGACTGGCAACTGGGTCCCACCCATTCACAGTCAGGTTAGCCAAACGCAGACGACAATTCTACTCCAGCAGCTTCCTCTCTCGCACTTCCCGCCTGTGGAACTCACTCCCGTATTCTTGCTTTCCTGACGGCTACGACCTCCAGAAATTTAAAAGCAAAGTTAATACTCACCTACTAACCACTGGCCTCTAGCTCTCTCCCCTCCCCTGTATAACCTTCCCTTTCTCTCCGCCCATGTACCTGTCATTGCACCTGCTTTCTCAGTTTTCTATTGTTCCTTTCTAACTAGCTTGTACTCCTCACTCTTTTCTAATTAATCTTTCTACATTTATGTAACCCCCTGCACATCAGTGGCGTTTCTGCCTTGCTCGGGGTGAAATGATTAAAAAAAAAAAAAAAAAAAAAAAAGAAAGGAGAAAATGAAATATCAAAGAAGCTGTTTGGTTTCAATAAAAAAGAAAAAAAGATGAGACGATAATGCTCTTATTTGTTTAACGTCTGCTTCAGTGAAATGGAATAGCTTTCCAGTTTCAAAAAATTTCATTTGCACTATCTTACTTCTTTAGATAATTCCTTGCATTCATACTTATGACTGTTTTTTTATAATTTTTAGTTAATGCTGTCAATAGGTGGGTATCCTCAAATATTCTATAATTGTGGAACTCGATGGGAGCTAATTCAGTCATTAAATTAAGAATAATGATTCATCAAAAATTAAAATAGGAAAAATTGTGAAATTTCTATGAGTGCACAGGTTAGAAATAGTGAAATCAAACAGGTGCAGAAATTTAAATAGATGGAAAGTGTTTTGACAAAGGATGGCCAGTTCGACACTGAGATCCAAAGGTGTATTGACATGACCATGAAGCCTTTCAAAAGCTAAGACAGGAATATTCTGTTGGAAACAAAGAAAAGAGTACTAGGCTGTTATGTGATATCTGTGCTCCTATATGGCAGTAAATTCTGAACGATCTCTTCAAAGATGAAGAAAAGACTCGAAGCAACATAAATGTGGTTCTACAGAAGGATGTTGAGGATAACATGGATCGAACATGTGAGCCACGACGATGTTTTGGAGATTATGCGAACGAAAAGGAAATTTATACTGAGCAATCGGAAGAGACAGCTGAGGTGTCCGGGACACATAATGAGGAAAGATGGTTTGGAGAATCTAATACTCACAGGACAAAGGGAAAGAGAAAAAGAAAGCAGCGCGAGACAGACTTGATGGGTTTGAACAGGTGAATGGTGAAGCGGGTTCTGGGAGGGATATCAAGAAGACAAGTATTGAGAGCCAGTAGGGATAGGAGCAAGTTGAAGTCTATGATCGCCCACGTCCTGAAGGAACACGGCACATAAAGAAGAAAATCTGCGAGTTGCTATTACTTCTCTTTTTGTCATATCTGTGACTGTTCCTTGTAATAGTATTGCGTTCATAATGCGTCGGTCGAGAGCTTCTCCGATTAGCATCCATTCCGCTTGCCTGAGTAACCGCCCGTCACCATTAGTTCCAGCTTCGTTTATTAACTGGTTGTGGCAATTTTGCTGTCTCGTCATTCTCTTCCTCTTTCGTGGCTCCACATTAATTTCCGAGTCTGTCTCGACGCTTGGCCGGAGAAATGTCAATTTAAAACGCGTAAATTCAATTAACCAATTCCATTCAAGACAGTCAGTAGGCGTTTTTATTGAGTGTAAAAGAATGTTTTTTGACTTAAAACAAACATTATTTACTGAGATTTCTTCGTCAGTATTATATGCATTGATATGCACATTTCGTTCATAGTATTAACTGGTGATAGTGGGAATGCACTGACAGCTAACTACAAGAACCATTTCTTAGTAGAACCAACAATAGTAATGTGAATATTATCCAGTGTAGTATAGGAAAAAAAAAAAAAAAAAGACAACAACAAAAATGATGCGACGAACGACTAAAGAAATTCGACTATTATTATTATTATTATTATTATTATTATTTGAAGTAGTGATTTCTAATAATAATAATAATAATAATAATCCTATTATAATTGTGCTTTCCACCTTTGTTATTTCACACAACCGTTACGCCTTGTAAATAAATAATTGACCGGTCCTCGGTATGACGTTAAACTGCATCCGGTAGCAAGACCTCCCATGGGGAGGTTGTGTGGAGCATGAAACCACCTCTTATTTGCTGTTGTTCCCAGGACCACCCTGACCCGGGATGGCGGCACTTATTTGGGTCCAACTGTGAACAAATAGTTAACCCCGAAACTAGGGTCAACACATTATGAAAGTATAAAAATAGACTTTTATAGAAAATACATACATTTTTGAAAGAGAAAAATTATTGCCATAATACATTTTTGAAGAAAAAAGAATTATTATCAACAGTACATATTTGAATAGAAAACTAGACGTCTTCAGTTTTCTAAAATAAAAATAAAAAAACTTTTTCATCAAAATCTGTCTAAATCAACCTTCTCACTATAACCGAACATTAAAAAAATATCTTACAACCCCACCTTTTTGGCATTAAATAACCCACCATGCCATTAAGCAAAACTCAAAATAAAAAAAAATGACTCTTCATTTTTGATCACGTCGAAACAGAGAAAAGGAGACTAAGTGTTCTCAGTGACAAAAAGAAAGAATGAATCAAAATTAAAAAGGGAGAGAGACTCTCGGATTAAGTTGATAATAATATGTACTAAACTTTTGCTTTTATGCCAAGATGTCATGGCGACCGCGATAAAAGTAGCATTTTTTAGACGTACAGTATTGAATTACAGAAACCGAGCAAGGTAATCGTAAAAAATCCAGCTGCCATAAATAATATAATGTCTGCTAAATTATTTTAAAATTATTATTAGGAGAAATGTTTGATATCAAAAGTTATGCCCGTGATAGTAGGTGCACTTGGAATGATAAAAAATGGAACAAAATAACACATTGAAAGAATCCCTGGAAACCCCAGCTTAAGAGATATACAAAACATTGTCTTATTAAGTACAGCCCACACACTAAGGAAAACTTTGTCTATGTAACGCTAGGGATGATAGGGAAGATAGAAAAAACATGAAATGGAGCCATAACAACACGCCAAGACCTGTCTTAGGTCTTCCCGCAGACTTGGTTGGTAGTGCGACCATAGTAGAAATCGAAATATGATGAAAAATGACATAATAATAATAATAATAATAATAATAATAATAATAATAATAATCATCATCATAATAAGAGGAAGAAGAAGAAGAATAACGCGGTGAGAATTACAACAATGTCGTGTTTTTCTGAGGTTCCTGAAAACGTAACTTTTTTTTTCTAATGGAATTTTGTTTAACTATTTTAAATGTAAACATGAATTTTTCTTCGTATATTATTTAAATTATCTGTTTCTTCTTTAAACAATCCTAATAGATTCATCAACTAGTTTTCTTATTATTCATATTTCCCTTAGTTGTCGATATTTCGAAATATATCTTTTTAAACTATAATAATCTTTCTTAAAAACAACAGCAACAACAACAAAACAAAAAACAAAACAAAACAACAGTCAAAAAATACGATGAAAACTAGTTTGATTATAATTTCTACGATATTCTTTTTCAGAAAGAATACGTATTTAATTATATATTTATTTTTAGTTATTTATTCATTTTATTTACTTATTTAATTTAATTTAATTTATTTTGATAACCCTGTTTTCGACGACTTAATGAAAAAACAACTGAATATACAGTAGACGAACAAATTATTATTTTTATTTTAAATCTCACTGCACTGATAAACTTAAACGTATGTCAATTTTTAATTTTTCATTCATTTTTTTTTCTTAACAATTATTTTTTTACAAGGACTAGTGATAGTAGCAACATTTTTTTTAAACAAAATACTCTAGTTTAGTGATGTTTTGTTTGGTTGAGCGGCTGCTACGCCCAAGGGTTTTTTTTTAAACCAGCGTCTTTCTCTTTGAATTCTAATCGCGTCCCTGTCAGTTGTCGCTTGACAACCCATTTAAGAGAAGGAAAACTCCGAACAACATGTTAATCGTGCCGAGGAGTGAATGGCTACTGCGTTATGTGGTCACAAACGATCCCCTACAGGCTTCGGGACCCTATTTGTAAAAGACCGTTACCCAACATGCCGGGCAACTTTTGGACCCGTGCGTCACTCGTGGGAAAAATATGAGAAATACAAATAGAAATAAAAAGTCCAGTATGGCTTTTCCAGTGAATAAACAAGGAGCCCGTCTTTCAGGAGGGAACCTACCTGAGGTAAAAAAATCTGTCATAGGAACAAACTCTTACACAAACAATGAATCTTCAGGTCCTCACAACAAGGATAATCCTAATGATGGAAAATTCTCCAGCTAGATCTATAATCGTATATTGAAAAAAATAAAAAATAAAATGGTCTCGTGAGGAGTACAAAGTCGTTATGACTGCATTTCATGAAACGTTACTCAACAATAAAAAACATCACTCGGCAAACATATGACATTTGGCGAGAAAAGGTTGGACAAACAAAAAAGAAAGTACATTGACGAAAATAAATTAGCCAATGTACGAAGATACATCATGCAAAATAACCGATTGACAGAGGCTGAAATTAATGAGATAATAATTCGTCTATTCTAACCAGAATAGACGAATCAACAAAATATAAAAAGAAACCAGAATCAGAAATAAAAAGTAGTAACATCAAACAAACCACAGGTCATAATGTAGAAACTGTGATACACACAAATCACTGCGAAGATAATGCTGTAAGTTTAGATGTGCTGGAAAGGTGTGATCTGAGTCAGTTACAAGACGACAATAAAACGAGTTCAGAACACATTGAACAGAATTATTTTACGGAAAACAAGAAAAGTATACAAGAAGCCAAGGAAGAAATCAAGAATCATATAAGTCAAATACAAAATATTGCAATGGAGGAACGAGAACAGCTCCCAAAATTACAATCAACAAAGAATAACCTCAAAACTATTAAGCTCTACAATGCAGCACTCAAATTAATTTTGGATCAAGAAGACACTCATATAAATCTCAATGAAGGAATATATGCATCAGCAAAAATTGAACATCAAATTAAAAACAAGGCAGTCTCGCAGACATGAAGATCCACCTTGGAAAAGAAAAATAGAAAAATAGATCGAACAACTTAGAAGTGAACTATCAATACTCGATGAACCTACAAGAGGAATAAATGTAAGAACTAGAAAAGGCAGAAGAGTCGAAAGAAAATACAACATTAGAAATGAAAATGAAGTCCTATCAACTAAGGAAAAAATAAAGCAAACAATTCAACTGAAGGCTCAAAGAATAAGACGCTGTGAGAAAAGATCAAGATTCTACAAACAAAATAAGAGTTTTCAAACCGATGCAAAGAAATTTTACAGGGAAATAGGTAAAAAAAAGAATTGAAGTTACAGTCCACCCTAAAATGGAAGAAGATATACAGTTTGGGGAAAAATATGGGCTTGCCCTAAAGAACATAACAAAGAAGTAGATTGGATTGCACAAGAGATAGAACGAATCAAAAATAAACCAGAACAGACATGGGCTGGATTCACAGAAGACGATGCTAAATGTGCACTGAAAAAAGCACACAATTAGAAATTTCCAGGTAGAGATAAACTTCCTAACTTTTGGCTATATTATTTAAATGCAGCACATAAAAACTAGCCAAAGAACTTCAAGAAATGGTTAACGATCCCAGTAAAATTCCTGCATGGATGTCCAAAGGAATTACATTTCATCTACCCAAGAATAATGACGCAAACAACCCGAAAATCTACAGACCAATTACATGTCTTCCGACAACATACAAACTATTAACATCTATTTTAACAAAACAGACATATTTCTTCTTGAAAAGAAATTATATATGAACAAAACGTAGCTGTTACGTGCAAACGTGGCTGTTACGGATGTAAAGACTAATTGCTTATTAACAGAATGATCCTGGAAAACTGCTACAATGCAAAGAAAAATCTTAGTACTGCCTGGATAGATTATGCATGTCGATATGGAAAGCAACCCTTTACCTCAACCATATAAATGGAACCTATAAGTCTGGTGAAACAAACATCAAAAGAGGTATATTTCAGGGTGACTCTTTGTCTCCCTTGCTATTCTGCATATCATTAATAGCACTAACCAGTCAACTTAATAAGACAGAATGTGGTTGTAAAATATGCCAAAAGAAAATAAGCCATCTATTTTACATGGATGACTTAAAGTTGTATGCTAAGAATGATAACGAGTCGGAAGGTTTTCTGCAAACTGTAAAATGCTTCACCGAAGACATTGGAATGAAATTCAATTTGAATAAATGTGCTAAAGCTACAGTTTTACGTGGATCAATACAAGAAACATCCTCAATTAGCTTAGACCCTGCTGTAACAATAAAAGAATTGAAACCAGAAGAAGCTTATAAATACCTAGGTGTAAACGAGAGTGAAAACACTCACCATAAAAAAATGAAAAAAATAGTGCGTAAAGAGTACTATAGAAGGCTACGAATGATATTAAAAACTGAATTGAATTCTCAGAACAAAGTTATGGCCATTAATAGCATTGCAATCCCAGTTGTCCAATATAGCTTCAACATCTTCAACTGGACTCTAACGATATCAGACGAATGGATTCTAAACCAAGAAAGGTTCTTTCTAAGCATAAGATGCATCATCCAAAGGCTGATGTAGGCCGTCTATACATACCCCGTAAAGAAGGTGGAAGAGGTTTTATTCAGCTAGAATTGTCATACAAGACAACAACTATTGGCTTACTGACATACATAGAAACAACAAAGGACTGGATGCTACAATTAGTAAGGCAACATGAAGAAAGAAAGAAAAAATATTCAATAATAAAAGAAGGCAGTAAATACAAACAAGATTTACATTTAGTAGATTATGTAGAAAAGTAAAACAGAAGCCAAGAACCAACTATTGCGGCAAAAAATATGAAAATGAAAGCCAAAGATAAAGCTCTTGAACAGATGAAACAACGCTGGCAAGACAAACCACTGCATGGCCAATATCCAGAATGTGCCAATAAATCCAATGTTGATGAAGTTAATACTCATCGATGATTACGTGCATCTGGATTAAAGTCTGAGGCTGAAGGCTTTATTCTTGCAGCGCAAGACCAAAGTCTTTTCACTAGGAACTTTCAGGCAAATATTATACATAATAATGTGGATCCAAATTACAAGTTCTGTGATAAACACCAAGAAACAATAGACCACCTAATCTCAGGCTGTTCTGTACTTGCCCCAAATGAATATGAAATCGTCACGATAGAGTGGGGCAATATTTACATTGGACAATGTGCAAACACAATGGAAAATCTGTAAACAAACACTGGTATGAACATCACCCAGCACCGGTTACAGAAATAGAATATATCACCATTCTATGGGATTACACCATCTACAAAAAAAAAAAAAATTGAAGCAAATAGGCCGGAAATTATTGTTAAAAACCAGAAAGAAAAAACTTGCCTATTAATTGATATGGCTTGTCCAGCGGATTGTAACATAGCAATCAAGGAATTTGAAAAACTGTCAAAATATGAAGACCTGGAAATTGAAATAGAAAAATGTGGAAATTGAAACAAGAATCGTGCCAGTGATAGTAGGTGCACTTGGAATGATAAAAAAAAAAGAACAAAATAACTCATTGAAAGAATTCCTTGAAACCCCAGCTTAAAAGATATACAAAAAATTGTATTATTATGTACAGCCCACACACTAAGGAGAACTTTGTCTATGTAACGCTAGGGGTGTTATGGGAGATAGAAAAAACATGAAATGAAGTCATAACGACACACCACGACCTGCCTTAGGCCTTGCCGCAGACTTGTTAGATAGTGCGACCATAGCGGAAATCGAAATATGATAAATAATGACATAATAATAATAATAATAATAATAATAATAATAATAATAATAATAATGAAAATGAAAATAAAATCTTATCAAATAAAGAAAAAATAAAGCAAAAAATACAACTGAAGGCTCAAAGAATAAGACGCTATGAGAAAAGAGCAAGATTTTACAGACAAAACAAGATTTTTCAAACTGATACAAAGAGATTTTACAGGGAAATAGGTAAAAAAAGAATTGAAGTGACAGTCCCCCCCAGAATGGAAGAAGTTACACAGTTCTGGGAAAAGATATGGGCTTGCCCTAAAGAACATAGTAAGGAAGTACATTGGATTGCACAAGAGATAGAACGAATGAAAAATAAACCAGAACAGACATGGGCTGGAATTACAGAAGAGGATGTTAAATTTGCACTAAAAAAAGCACACAATTGGAAATTCCCAGGTATAGATAAAATTCCTAATTTTTGGCTATATTATTTAATTACAGCACATAAAAAAACTAGCCAAAGAACTTCAAGAAAGGGTTGACCATCCAACTAAAATTCCTGCATGGATGACCAAAGGAATTACATTTCTTCTACCCAAGAATGGTGACGCAAACAACCCGAAAAACTACAGACCAATTACATGTCTTCCGACAACATATAAACTATTAACATCTATTTAAAAAAAAACAGACATACTTATTCTTAGAAAGAAATGACATGATACCGCTTGAACAAAAAGGGTGCAAACGTGGCTGTTATGGATGTAAAGACCAATTGCTAATTAACAAAATGATCCTGGAAAACTGCTACAGTACAAAGGAAAAATCTTAGTACTTCCTGGATAGATTATCGAAAGGCATTCGATAGTGTGCCACATCCCTGGATTTTAAAGACTTTAAATATATACAAGATATCGCCCGTCATCATCAATTTCATCAAACAGTGCATGTCTATATGGAAAACAACCCTTTACCTCAATCATATAAATGGAAACTATAAGTCTGATTAAATAAACATCAAAAGAGGTATATTTCAAGGTGATTCTTTATCTCCCTTACTATTCTGCATATCATTAATAGCACTAACCAGTCAACTTAATAAGACAGAATGTGGTTATAAAATATGCCAAAAGAAAATAAGCCATCTATTTTACATGGATGACTTAAAGTTATATGCTAAGAATGATAATGAGCTGGACGGTCTTCCGCAAACTGTAAAATGCTTCAGCGAAGACATTGGAATGAAATTCAATTTGAATAAATGTGCTAAAGCTACAGTTTTACGTGGATCAATACAAGAAACATCCTCAATTAGCTTAGACCCTGCTGTAACAATAAAAGAATTGAAACCAGAAGAAGCTTATAAATACCTAGGTGTAAACGAGAGTGAAAACACTCACCATAAAAAAATGAAAGAAATAGTGCGTAAAGAGTACTATAGAAGGCTACGAATGATATTAAAAACTGAATTGAATTCTCAGAACAAAGTTATGGCCATTAATAGCATTGCAATCCCAGGTGTCCAATATAGCTTCAACATCTTAAACTGGACTCTAAACGATATCAGGCGAATGGATTCTAAAACAAGAAAGGTTCTTTCTAAGCATAAGATGCATCATCCAAAGGCTGATGTAGACCGTCTATACATACCCCGTAAAGAAGGTGGAAGAGGTCTTATTCAGCTGGAATTGTCATACAAGACAACAACTATTGGCTTACTAACATACATAGAAACAACAAAGGATTGGATGCTACAATTAGTAAGGCAACATGAAGAAAGAAAGAAAAAATATTCAATAATAAAAGAAGGCAGTAAACACAAACAAGATTTACAGTTAGTAGATTCTGTAAAAACGCAAAACAGAAGCCAAGAACCAACTATTGCGGCAAAAAATATGAAAATGAAAGCCAAAGATAAAGCTCTTGAACAGATGAAACAGCGCTGGCAAGACAAACCTCTGCATGGCCAATATCCAGTACGTGCCAATAAATCCAATGTTGACAAAGTTAATACTCATCGATGGTTACGTGCATCTGGATTAAAGTCTGATACTGAAGGCTTTATTCTGGCAGCTCAAGACCAAAGTCTTTTCACTAGAAACTTTCAGGCAAATATTATGCATAATAATATGGATCCAAAATGCAGGTTTTGTGATAAACACCAAGAAACAATAGACCACCTAATCTCAGGCTGTTCTGTGCTTGCTCCAAATGAATATATAAATCGCTACGATAGTGTTGGGCAATATTTATATTGGGCAATGTGCAAACATTATGGAAAATCTGTAAACAAACACTGGTATGAACATCATCCAGCACCGGTTACAGAAATAGAAGATGTAACCATTCTATGGGATTACACCATCTACACAGACAAAAAAATTGAAGCAAACAGCCCAGACATTATTGTTAAAAGCCAGAAGGAGAAAACTTGTCTATTAATTGATATGGCTTGTCCAGCGGATTGTAACATAGCAATCAAGGAATTTGAAAAACTGTCAAAATATAAAGACCTGGAAATTGAAATAGAAAAAATGTGGAAATTGAAAACAAGAGTTGTGCCAGTGATAGTAGGTGCTCTTGGAATGATAAAAAATGGAACAAAACAACACATTGAAAGAATCCCTGGAAACCCCAGCTTAAGAGATATACAAAAATTGTCTTATTAAGTACAGCCCACACACTAAGGAAAACTTTATCTGTGTAATGCTAGGGATGATAGGGAAGATAGAAAAACATGAAATGGAGTCATAACAACACGCCACTACCTGCCTTAGGTCTCCCCGCAGACTTGGTTGGTAGTGAGACCAAAGCAGAAATCGAAATATGATGAAAAATGACATAATAATAATAATGAAAATGAAAATTGAAGTGATAACAACAACTATAATAATACTTCTTTATTAAGACATAAAAAATAAAATGTATTAAGAACGATGAAAGGAAAGGAAATTATGGTGAGCCATGATCGCTTATCTGCTGGAGAAACACGACACAAAGAAGAAGAGATTTAAACTCACTGAGATACGTTGACACGATCTACGGTCTGTAAACAGAACGGGGATTTGGAGAGATAGCGAAAAGACAAAGTTTATTAAGCACTACGAAAAAAAAAGGAAATTGTAGGGAGCTATGATCGCCTACATCCTGAAGGTACACGGTACACAGAAGAAGGAGAAGAAGGAGGAGGAGATGGTATAGGCAAGCAACTAAAATATATAAAAAAATTAAGCAATTCAGAATTGAAAAATTTCTGACGATGATTTTTTTTTTACGATATTCGTTCTGCCATACTTCTCTCTCTCTCTCTCTCTCTGTTTAGGCAAACGGATTAGCACAAATATGGTGGTGTTATTCTTTATCGTAACCGATTTAATAAGGAATATCGAACCAGCCATCGATAATCAAGGCCAGAGCAATCGATCGCATAAAAACAAAGCTATCATATCTTTCCATCGTTAATTTACCGAAGTATGGCATCTTTAATAGAAGAACGGAATGCTTATACGTACATGCAGCCTTTCACTTACGAACCTTTTAGAGAATATTAAATATTAAGGAGATTTTGAAATATTAGCTAGATTTTGAAAAAGAACGCTAAATCGAACCAATTTATTTGAAGTGAAGAGGGATCTAATTCAAACCGTATTCATTGGATAATGAACATTTAAGGCAATATATATATATGAAAATCATTTTTACAACTATATATATATATATATGAAATTCATTTTCACAACTATGATCTAACATTGCCTGATGACGAGGTAGAACTCTAGAAACATAGAAATGTCCGTGCCGTAATATATATATATATATATATATATATAGTCATCCGCACACAGTCCTGTTTCGCTGTATCACAGCTTATCAGTACGGTTAGAAATCGGGTGACCGAATTAACATCAGTCGGTGCTACTACCACTGAGCGCTTGATATATATATATATATATATATATATACAGAGAGAGAGAGAGAGAGAGAAGGAGAGAGAGAGAAAGATAGATAGATAGATAGATAGATAGATAGATAGATAGATAGATAGATAGGTAGTGTTACGTTGTAATGATGCTAAGTGTCAAGATTGTTGTTTTTCATATATATATATATATCAACTCGTGTGTTGCAGTTAACCATATTTTTAATATAAACACTTATAATAAAAATATTATCATAAATATTAATATTAATATTAATGTTAATATTATCATAAAAATTAATATTAATATAAATTTTAATATTATCATAAATATTGCTTCACCAGATATCGAGCACTCTTCAAAAAGTAAATTTCTACGAACAGCGGACTGTTAATCTATTTGTTTGTATTACTTCTAATATATATATATATATATATACGAAAAAAAATCGCAAGATCGCCAAGACCTACCGCGGTTTCGCACAACGGCTCGTCAGGGCAAAGGCAGACCAAGAAGGTAGGTCTTGGCGATCTTGCAATTTTTTCTCGTGTGTTTTTGCTCTGCGTAACTGCCTCTTAGTTAATCCTTTTTGGTTAGTTTAGTATCGAGCACTTTTCTTTCTTTGTGGTTTGTTCCGTTTGAGGGTTTTTTTTTCTTTGCTGTGAAGTGCTGTATGTATTGTCGGTGCTCCGCAGTTTTCTTTTTTTTCCCCTCGTTGTCCAAAGCTTTATAGCCGAGGGCGATAACGGAGTTAGATTCTGCCGGTTATTCGTGGTTCTTAAAAATTACTTGTGTAACATTTTAAGATTTGAATACGTACAGAGTCAATTTTATTAATATATATATATATATATATATATATATATATATATATATATATATATATATAAATCGCGTCGCCCCAAGGAAGGCATTTTACTGCTACTGTTGTGCAGGGGGTTACATAGGAGGAATATTATGAAGAGTGAGTGGTTGCAGGAAGTGTCAGGAAGAGAATAGTAGAGGGAAGAGAGTACTGATGAGAGTGGGGTGGATGTAGAAAAGCATGAGAGAGAGGATGTAAGTTAGTGTGTATGCCGGTATATATGGATATACATGTGTAATGTTTGTTAAGGAAGTATGAAAGGAAAATATACCACCTCGTTTGGGAGTTAAAAGTAGATGGATAAGTGTACATAGGCGTACATTGTCTTTACGTATAGGGGCATATAAAAACTTGCTTGTATACTTATATAATTACATATATATATATATATATATATATATATATATATATATCACTTGTTTCTGATGAAGGACCGAGGACGGTCTGAAATATAAAATATAATAAAAATAAACAAATACTGTTAAAAAAAGTACATTTTTAAATTCAAAACTTTTTATTAATATTCTTTCCTATACATATTAAGACAGTATACGTGGATGATCATCACTATATATATATATATATATATATATATATATATATATATATATATGGATGTGTATACATGTATACTTGTATGCGTGGATCCGCTTCTCATAAATTAGCGAATGTATGAACAGAATAATTGTATGTGGTTATAATTAGATAAATGTATGTATGAAGAATACATTTATGAGTATATATACGTATGGGTGTGAGGATGTATGTAAGTATGAAAATATATGCGTAATTTGGAAGTATGTGTGAGAATTGCTTGCATACTTACATGTATATAACACTATTTATACACGCGGAAATCCCGTCTTTATAATATATATATATAAATATATGTGAGTATACGAATGCAAGATTCGTTTGTAGGCATAAATAAGTGTAGGTCTGTATTTATGTATAAGCATAAACACAGTCACATTTATATGTATATGTAGGGATGTGTGCACATGTGTGTAAATGGATATGAGTTAGTGTACATGGGTGGGCTGATTTGTGGGATTACACATACATACGTATCCATGGAATTAAAAGTAGGCGATTAATGACTTAGTGGTCAACATCTTCGCGACTGGTCTGAATACCCCCAATGAATATAACGCCAATGCCTCCGTCCTGACTCTCTTTTCCTTTTTCTTTTTCCTTTTTCTTTTTTCCTTCTTCTTTTTTCTTTTTCTTATTTTTTTTATCTTTCTCTTCATCTAAAGGAAATGTTTATTCCGACAATTGTTTTATAGCAAATGGAAGGAATATTATGTAGGCTGATGAAATTAGCTAATTTAGCTCACTGAAATGAATTATAATTTATAACCAATTTAAATGATGTGTTGAGTTTTTCTTTATAAATATCATATTGCTCTGGATAACATCCATTGAGCTCTCTATATAGATATAGCACTTAATATTTTATATTAAGTTGATCTTGTTGGATTATCCTCGCTGTTTACGTCCTGAACACACACACACACACACACACACATATATATATATATATATATATATATTACAAGCAGTATAGCCCGGCGTTGCTCGAGTGTAATGAAAGCTTTAAAACTAATCCATGGTCCTGGAGCTCAGACTCTTTGAACGTTGGCACGAAAGACTAAAAAGCAATAGTTGTTTCCAGTTAAAGCGAAACCGTAGACTGAAAGAAAAATGAATGCATGTAAGTCAAATTTGATTTACTGGTCTCGATATTTTTCGTCGTAAACTGAATTTTGAAGGCTAAATAAGTCCTCTGAGTAAATGGTATCAGGGTTGAGACTAAGAACTACAATTATTCCTAGTTGGGCGAAACCCGAAGCAAAAACTGAAATAAAAGGGCTGAAAAAAATACAGACATACAAGTAGATAAACAGACACACACAGAAACATCTTGCCTTTATATATATATATTATCGATTTTCTGCACTATTGTAAGAACTGCAACCTTGAAACTTCTGAATATAATTGCTTATGTCTTTGT
Source organism: Ascarosepion bandense (assembly GCA_037127315.1). Taxonomy (NCBI): domain Eukaryota; kingdom Metazoa; phylum Mollusca; class Cephalopoda; order Sepiida; family Sepiidae; genus Ascarosepion; species Ascarosepion bandense. Next base: position 3,367,014 of record JBBBDQ010000410.1, on the reverse strand, counting down.
CTATGAGTGTATCAAATTTGATTAAAATCGGGCCACTCCTTCTATAACTCGATTTTTTCGATTGTTGATTTTCGATATTTATCGGGGTTACCTCGACACATAACCTATCTAAAAACACTCGCAGACGCTTACAGCACAACTGTGTAAATTTTCAAGAAAATCGGTTTAGCCGTTTCGGAGTCTATAGGTAACGGGGACACACACATACACACACACACACACATACACACACACATACACACACAGACAAAGTTCCATTTATAAATAAGTTTAGATATTCATATATTGGGATGTTTTATATCCTTGTGTCAAACCTTATATTTGTAATTTTAAATATTTCGTCATTTTTTTAAAAATTACCCGTCAATCTACATTGTAGATGATTTGAAGTTTCTCTTTCAAAACTTTAAATTGTCTAAATCATTAAAAAAAAAAGATTCCAGACCCTTTTAAGATAAGCTCCCATCTGTTTCTCGCTTCGAGAACTGACGGATCAGTTCATAGCTGCAATTTACGATTGCAATATAATTGTTGCGGCTTAAATAATAGGATAAAAGAAAATGTGGTTCAATTTGCCATCAGCAAGCTTAATTGGAAATAAAGATATTTGAACGAGCATGGCGGTAAACGGCAGATTTCTCGCTTATTCATTTATTTGAAGCATAATACGAATATTGGATTCTCCCCAAAAAATGAATACAGAATTTATTTGAAAATGGCATATTATAGAAGCGAAAAGAGTTAGATAGGTTAACGGATAGAAAGGGAACGTTTTCTATGTTAACGTTAAGGTTTTCAAGTTTATGACATGGCCGATTCAATAAATTTTCTGAATTTTATACCTACACTCAACACCAAAATATTATCTCTATTTTTTTAAAATAATTTCACCCCAAACAAGACGATAATGCCACTAAGACGCAATGGTGTCACTGGGAGTCGAAGAGTATTTAAAACTTCAGATTTTAGAAAGGACTCCAAGAAGACAGATTTCAGGAAGACAGAAAATGGTGATTTATGTTGCATTTAAAACTTGGAAGATTGTAGGCTGCAGGGAATTGGAATGTAATTCCACAGACGTGAATTGTAAGGAAATAAATTTTTAGAATAGAAGTTAAGATTGCATCTATCTATTTCAAGATCAAAAGTTCGAGATCTATTTGCCAATGTATTAGTTCGTTTAAATTTATGACGGTGAGTTACCAAAAAGAAAAGCAATATTTATTTTGAAAAATACAAGAATGTGGCACAAGAGGGATAGAAATATCCAGTGTTCAATCTGTATTATCTTAGCTAGCCACAGTTATTGACCCGAACATACGACAGTATTTATTACGCTAAAACAACGCATACTTAATTTGCGAGAGAAGAAATCACTAGAAATAAAAGTGAAGATTGCATATAATTAGTTCAGCAATAAAACAATGAGACCTAATTAACAATTAAATATTCTCCATCATTTGCAATGTCCCTTTACGACGTAGGCGGTCATGGACTTCAACTTGCTCCTGTCTTTTGTCGCTCTTAATATTTTTCGTCTTGGTATCTCTTCCAAAGCCTGCTCTGCCATCCATTCACTTAAACATATCAATTTTGTTTTTTAATCGTGTCACCCCAAGCAAGGCATTCCACTGCCACTATAGCGCAGGGGGTTACATAGAGCGATTGGGTATAGGAAATGTCAGAAGGAGGGTGATAGACGACTTAGGATGTATATAGGGAGAGAGTTGGGGAGGGTGGGTGTGAGTTAGTATGTTAGGAGGTATCTATTGACCCTACATTTAAACTCCTGGAATATCTTTCGAACTGCTTCCCCTGTCTTTCTTTCATTTTATTCGTCCTGTAAGTATTAGATTCTCCAGGCCCTCTTTCTTCATTACGTCCCAGAAACGTTAGATATCTGTTCCTGATTTTTCTTCTTGTTTGCATTCTTTCCAAAACCTCGTCATTGCTCACGTGCTCGGTCCATGGTATCCTCAGCATTCTTCTGTAGAAACACATTTCTGCAACCTCCCCTTCATCCTTAAAGAGACCGTCTAACATACAGAATGACATATATCCCATAGCAGTCATGCACGTTTTGTTTTGTTTCCAACACCTAAATTCATGCAGTCGATGTAAAAAAAAAAAACCTCATCGGAATAAATTTCATGAAAATATTTATTGAAAAGACAGAGTCAGTCAGTCAGTGAAGTGCCATACGTGAAACACGCTTGGGCGATCATGTCTCGAGAGAGACATGACTGACTGGGCAGAAGATTATCCCGCAGTAGGTTGCCATTGCTTTCTGCGGTAGACTGGTTGCCAGCCAAGGCTATAGAACCCAATCCTAAACCCGGAGGTGGAAAAGTGACGGAACTGGAGGTGCCGGATGAAGACTGATAATATTACGAACTCTTCTTCGGATTTTGTCGATAATCTCGAAATATATAACTGAAGTACCAGGTTAGATACGGCAGCAATATCCAATGCATTGATGAAGGGTAGATCTATTAATGTAAAAGTTGGACTTTGACGAGAGTGATGGTATGGCTTGACACAGAGAACGAGCCTTCCTAACAGCTGACATAGCAACTGATTCAATAGAGGCGCTTCATTTCATGTCAATAGAAAATGCGAGACCACGAAAGTGCAAACAGTTGCTCTACTGTAGATTAGCCTCAGCTATTCTGATGGAGGAAGAATTGTTTTTTATGATGATTAGTTGGTAACAGTTTTAGTTTCGGGAGCATTAAAATGTACAAGCCATTTCTTGTCACAGTTAACAACTTATTTCAGTTTTTTGTCGAGCGCCCGCTACTGGTTATACTTTGTCGAACCTATCAGACTTACTGTAAAGCAATTTTTTAGCTGTTAAGTATACATAGTTACATCTATGATGCATTCGTATAGAATTTAACTCATTATATGAGTTAGTGATATTATAAATTATGACTGGCCACTCGTATTCGAGGAAACCCGTCTACAAGGGCAGCTAGGCTAATCCTCTGACACACTTGTGTTTGTTCAACACCCGCACAGTCCACCTGTGGTTTATACTTGAACTATGCTGAGCGGGCCTAAGTTACAGTTTCTGGAAGAGACCCAGTTATAACAAGTCCAGGACGCTCAAACCTTCGGTTACGATGGCTTGTGACTTCATGCTAGTACAACCCTCTGTTTCACTCACAAGACTTCGGTCAACCCGTGATATTGTTTTCACGCATTTTCAAAGGTACTGCATGCTAGGATCGCCTTTTCCAGATAGGATGAAGAAGTCAAATCGACAATGGTGAAATTCGAACCCGGACTTCGTAGCCAGAAAGAAGACATTCTAACTACTTGGACAGACGCCCATTGTGAGATTCATTACTAATTATCCAGATTTGAATTATTTTTTATCATTTCATTCCAAACAAGGCCGAAATACCCCTATAGTACATGAGGGGGTGCAGGGAGTGAAAGCGAAAGAGAAAACTGAGAATAGGGATAATTGAGGCAAGAACAAAAGGTGGACATGTCTCAAGAAGACAGAAGATGACGATGAATGTTGAATTTAACTTTTTGAAGATTGTAGTTATCAGAGAAGCAATTAAATGGAAAGGAGTTCCACAAATTGGAAGTCTGAGAAAAGAAACTGTTGGAGTAGAATTGGTGGTTGCATTTAACTATTTCAACAGCAAAAGCATGGGACCTAGTTGCCAATCTAGTAGCACGCTTAAACTCATATATTCGAAGCACCAGAGAAAGAAGCTCGTCTTAGCAGCTGCCATGAAAATATGTTTAGAAAAGACAGAGGGAAGCCACGTCACGTCGGTGAGAAAGTGGCTGAAGTCGAGATATCTGGTCAGGATCGATCACATTACAAATGTTTCTTTGGATTTTATTAAGAATATTGGGGTGTGCAAGTAGGAGCACCAGACCAGATATGGCAACAGTATTCAATGCATGGACGAATGATAGATTTTAAATGTGAAGCATGGATTCTGACGAGAAACGGAAAACATCACCTCTCTGTTGCAAAAAAATAACTTGCTTCATCAGAATCTCGCCGTATCTAGAAAGTTTCCAAATATTAATATCAGTTTTGTTCAAGCGAAAACATTTTGAAACACTTCTTTTTTCGCGAGCGATTGTCTTTATCTAGTACCCCAATCGAACCTTCCACGAAGGTAATTTTTAAACAAGATCACTGTTAATGCCGCATACGTTCATCGAGGTAAATTCAGAAATTTTCCAGATATAGTTTCTTCATGTGTCAGCAATTGGTCCCAACCTTCCTTCTTTAGGCGCAATGGGCATATTGCAACCCGGAGAACGACGCTAGTGACAGGGCTACGGCTAACTCAGGATCCAAAAATAGCCAAGAACTCGTAAGTTCAGTCCTTATCATATGTAAAGATTTAGAGATAACAACAAACTTGGATAAACTTAAGAAAGTATGCGACATTTTTGTCCTTTTTCTTCCAATTAGACGCTTGTTGTCTCAAGCATAAATTCTACTCTGTTTCCGTTTAGGCACCTCGGCATGGTTTAATGGTTCGCAAGCTTGTCTCGCTAGAACTAGTTATAACTGAGTAGTAAGTTTGACCCACACAGGATGTCTCATACTTTCGGCCTTGTGCCACATCTAAGCGGCGCTTAGAAAATCAACTACTCTGTTTCTGTGTAGTGATTGATTCAGTTTTATACGGTTTATCAAAACTTTGCAGGTTATTTAAAGCCAGAAAATATTTTTAAATTGCAAGAATTCATTTTGGAGATCATAATAACTTCAGTGATATAATTATTACTAATTAACCCATAGTTGGGGGACAATAACAATTCCAAGTCATTAACCACCTGCAAATCTAAGCTTACAGCAACTGGTATTTGCCAAGCGGTCATACATCGAGATACTGGTCAAACTCGTCGGTATTTAACTTTGAGGAGCGTTAGAGAACCGATATCTCGACGTGTGGGCACTAGCTGTTTGCATCTGAAAGCAGGCATAGACCAAACAAATACTTGAGTATAGACTCAGTCATAAAGACGACCAATGATTTGCATATAGACTCAGGTATAAACCCAAACAGTTTTTGTGACCAGATTTTAGACTCAATCGTATACACGGCCAATGCCTTGTGTATAAACTCAGTTTAACAATAAACAAAACCAAGATCATGGTTTGATTGTAGACTCAGATATATACCTGCCCAACAATTACGTATAGATGAAAGGATAAAGTCGTCCATTGATTTCAAACACACTGTTATAGGGTCGACCAATTATTGCATAATAAACCTAGGCATCAATTTAACCAATTATTGCGTATATGTCCAGGCATAGATACGACCAATGTTTGCTTATAAGAATAGGCAAAAAGCCGATCGGTGTCTTACCTATAGGTTCATCATAAACCCGACCAATGATTGCGTATAGGCACATAGCATAAACAGTCTACTGACCGCGTACATACTCGGTAAACTCAGGTAAATCCGACCAATATCGTCAGTATACATGGTGGGAGGGATAATTTATTGTCTACATCAGTGGTTCCCAAACACTGTGCGGCGGCATATGAGTGTGCCGAGGAATGGTTAATGGTGTGCTGCGAAGAGATAATAGGTGGAAGACATTTAATTTCATTTTGTTTAATGAAGACATTTAATTTTTAATCAAGATGACAGCGCACAATTTAAAATTGCTGAATTTCAGGAATCTAAACGATTCGCGCATACTAATTGGTAAGCGTTGTTATGCTTTATATCATCTATATATCTCGTTTACGATTCTTTGCAGATATTTCTTATTTAATATTTAGGTGTTGTAAATTAAGGTTTTAGTAGGACAAATAAAAATATGATTAAATATGATCAAAATTCTCTTCGATTTAATTTTTTTCAAGTTTAGATTCAATTCACCCTTAATTATGGACAAGTTTCTCAAAAGAAAAGGCAATGGTGACAAGAATAATTCTACAACTTCATTTAAAAAAAACAAAAGTTCATCGGTTTTATAGTGATGATTACTTGAAATTTGGGTTTCACTGGACTGGAGATACACTGATTCTTTCTCCGCTGTGTGTTGTGTGTGGTCAAACGCTGTCTAATGAAGCAATGGTTCCAAGTAAGATGAAAAGACATCTTACTAAAAAACATCCTAACCTTCAAACTAAAAATGTCGATTATTTCCAAAGGTTGTTAGAATTAAAAAAAGGCTTTATGAGTAGAAAATGTTCATTTTTGTGATTGATGTGCTGCGAAAAAATAAAGAGTTCAATTGTGTACCGTGATGTAAAAAAGGTTGGAAAGCACTGGTCTAAATGGTGTAAAAATGAAAATACGACTGACATCTCATTTTAAGATATATATTAAATAAAACGTACACAAAGAATACTTTGAAATACTAAAAAGTAAATAGATTCAATAAAATAGCCATTTGTTTCAACCACAGCCTCTAGAAAACTCCAAAATCTCATGCATCTCTTCTGGATGGTCTTTTTGTTTAAGTTGATGAATGCTGCCATAATCCTTGTCATCATCTTTGGTGTCAAAAGGAATTTAGTTAGTCTCTCGCATAAATGCGCCCTACACATAATGATCAAAAGGGTTGCTTTCTGGGGAGTTAGATGACCATATGTTAGAGGTGATGCAGTCGTAGAAATTGTCTGACAGCTATGACTGTTCTCCTGCTTGTGTGGCAGGGCACAACTTCCTGTTGCTAAATACAGGGTCTCTAAGAAGCCATTCTCTTGACCCAGGGCAGCAGTACTTCTTTAAGGCACTTGATGTAGGCCTTCGTGTTGAGTCTGAGGCCTTGTTGGAAGACGAATGGCGGCATAACGTTGCCATTGCTAATGATCACTCCAAACCCCGTAATCACCATTAGACTCATCGAACTCTTTCCGAATGCTCTGCACTATACTGAGATTGATACCCAAACACTCAGAAATGTTCATAGTGGAGATTCCACCGCGAATTCTAAGCAGTAGAGCATACCTTTTCCAAATTTATGGCAGAGTGAATTGCTTCACAGTGCTCTTTTTGTCACAGACGGTGCCCAACTGACCCTACTATACTGTGCCATCAGCAAAATAAAAAACACACAACGTGAATACGCGAAATTAACAAAATATAAAATGGCGACAATTTATCTATCACACACTTAGACTCAAACATGAACCGGCTCAGCATTCATATATTTAGTCTGGAATAACTCGTCAAATATTTATGTATGGACCGATACAGATTGCTATAATTACCCTATAGTCAGTCAGTTATGTGCCATACGCGATACACGCTTAGGGCGATCATGTCTCGAAAGGCAAAGGATTATTCTGCAGTAGGTTGCCATTGCTTTCTGCGGTAGACTGGTTGCCAGCCAAGGCAATCTGTCCTGTTATTTAACCAATAACTGGAGGGAAAAGACGGATTAATACCTTTTCCAGGGGTATTTGTGCGTAAGTGAATGCAAGGAATTCAACTGAAATTTGAGCTCGGCTACCCGATTTGTTGTTCCACTGCATCACATCGCACATCGACTCAGAATGACGAATCTGGGTGCCAAGTTCGAATTCCAGTTGAATTCATTGCATTCGCTTACGCACTGACCCGATAGGCTCAGCCATAAAGCCCGTATGTTTTTTGCAGGGACTCAGATATATGCCCGGCCAATTTTTGTTGCCCGAAGTTTCAAACAAACCAAATGTTGCGGGTCAATTACATATCAACAATTTCATCTTTGCACGTGAACTCAGGTATAAGTTTTGCCGTTTATATTTGATATTAAATAACCTAACAATGGTGGATATATCGTTAAATTAACCTAAAAAATAAAAAGCCGATTGCTGAAAATGCCGCCATTACTATTACTGCTGTAAGCCTTAAAGTTGACGTTATCAGTAATTATACAATTCAACCTAAATTTACTGTAATCATTTAGTACTGACAGCGTTTAGTGAATCTTATGAATCGTATTAGCCGTTGATAGAGACACACAAATAACTTCCTCTTCAGGAACAAAATGTCTAATGAAATTAAAAACCTTTGAGAAGCACTTACGATATATAAGATCTACTACCCTGGGGACTGTCTCCTCAAGTCTGTAATGACAAAGATATAATTCTTTTTGTAAATGCTATGTTATTTTGTGATGGCGGGGGGTGGAGAATTGTGAGCGAATAACCTAATGGAAAAGATTTTTCTTTGATAAACATGTTTATATGACTTACTATTCGACCCTTGCAACGTGTTACGGCTGCTTACCGTCCGGTCTTCTTCAAAACTTTGCGCGGTAAGAATTTTCATCTGAAACTTTCATTCCATCCTCGGAGGTAGACTGTTGGAATTCTGTCTCACATGGCTAGTGGATGTCTCGTCTCAGTTCATTTCTTCAGACTAAATAATTTATTGATTGGACGATTTCCATCAACAAAAACATCCTAAATCAATTTTCTCTATGATACTTAGATTTTATGGGTTTAAACGCTGTACTAGATTGGCAATACATTCTCATCATTTTAAAGTTAAAATGGCTAGATATAACTGTAAATTCTATGCTAACAGTTTCTTCTCTCGCACTTCTCGATCTTCGGGCCGCCTGCTTTCCAGCCAACTTTGATTTAAGGGGAAGGAAATACAAACAAAAGTCGGTTTTAATGGCAGATCGAGAGAAACGTCGATAATGTAGGGATGATTAAATTTAAATTTAAAATATTTGGCGTCCTATTCACTTAAATACACAAGCTCGCCGACCGAGATTACTAACATTTCTGCTTTTGATTGTTTTATTTAAATATCTCGCATTGGAACCAAAGTATAAAGATGCTATACAAGTATACACATTTGTAGTGTGTAGAGTGGCTATGGTAAAAACAATTAGCCTATCCATATTTCTCCCATTATGGGCATTATTATATCCGTGATATACTAACACCGTAGTTCACGGACGGAACAGAACGGCTGAATAGAGAAAGAATGACAAATAAACTTTGGTCTTAGAGAGACTTCTATATACAAAGACACGCACAAATCTACATATACATATATACACGTGTACCTCACGGATAATAATATATCATATATCTACACAGGAAAACAGAGTGTAAGGAGAAACAAAACGAAGGGTGTTACATAATGTGAAGATATTCCTGCGTCTGGTGAATCTATGTTTAGCACCTCAGATTTGAAACGGGCTGGATATATCTATGTTCCAGATGAAGACATATTTCACAAAGAGGAAAAAAAGGATCTTGGTTTTTCCCAAATTGAGTTAAAGATTCTTTCTAAATCTGGGAAAGATGTATTCCCAAATGGAAAGGGTACTATTGACTTGTGAGCTGTTTCAGGGGGCCGATTTAGCCTTAACCTATAACTTTTAGCCTAGGCTAAAAGGATATTTATTTGAATAAAATTATACAGAATGTGGGTCGAGTAGTGGTGGTCTTCCGTAACTATCCTATATCTAGCTAAACATTTTCACAACCCTATCAATCATTAACAATTTACGCATTCACCACAAGAACACATCCATCACCTCCGAATCCTTCACGCACGACAATACCACATATTTACAAGGGACACCTAAAAAAAAGGAAACACACTCATTAAGAATTTGCTTATATATACAATAATTACAAAATTGTATCTAAAAGATTTAATGATAATGAAATGAAAAAGGGGGGGGGGTGATGAAATACTAAAAACCAACTAAAATATAACAAAATATTCAAACTAAAATAAACAAATGTTAGTAAGACTCGTCCAGCTCAGAAAATCAGAGCGGCTACTGTATTCCGCCAAACGCCAAATCAAGTAACACACTGGCTAAGGGAGTGGGAGATGATAAAATTAACAATGGAATGGGAAAATCAAATACTGACCCAGTCAAAATGAAAAATAGTCTATAAGCAAGGAAGGTTGGGAATCATGACTTGGCTCATAACAAAAGAGAAAGCCAAGAACAGGCTAGGAACCCATTCATTAACATTAACTAGGTAAACAAAAGACGTCTAACTTAACCAAGAAACCGCTCTGTTGTGCCATAAGGGACTTAAAAAAGAAAATCAAGGCTGGCCCCATTCTCGCGAACAAGGCTTGCTACTTTTACCCACCTTTCACTGAAATCTGTCGATATCAAGCGCTTTCTTTCAGATCTGATCTTCATCCTGAGCTAATGTTCAAAGAATCTAATTAGATGCTGATAAAAATAACGTGCGTATCTCAAGATTCCCTCGTGTCAAGTCGTTCAAATTACCATTCGAGATACGGACAGCAACGTGAGAAACACTATCCGTTTCACCCGTACGCGAGATCCATGGGCACAAGAAGATACGAACCGTTAACTCGCCGACATAGTCCTAAAAAGAGCGCAACTGAGGACAATGGTTGAAGGCATGCGCAGCCGTTTCTTCTAACCCCATTTGAAGACCCTGTCATTGAGAGTAAGCAAGTTCCGAATTAATCGCCAGCTAAGCAAAAACTCAGGGTTGCTGAGGTAATTCGCCGCTGGCACATAAGATCAAAACAATCATGACTCGGCCACCAACACTGATACATTTGTGATACATTTGTACGCTTCATGGGGTACATTGACTCCGAGAGAATAACAACTGTACAATACATGATGCAATCTCCATCTAAATTGCAAAACGTATTTTTTTCAGTTTTCACAGAGCTTTTAATTTACTTATATAAAGAGTTTCACTATTATGAAACTTACCGCTGGAGTAATCTCTACCTGTACAGGACCTGAGGGTTCGGGTATGGGACATGTATACTAACTGGAAACCGTGGCGGGCTGCACCGAACACTGGCCTGAGTTAGGGGCAATCAATTTTGACACTAAAAGCTAGTTATAAAGATCAACATGTTTTTTAAGTCAGCATTTTCAGTGTTGTAAGGAATCGAATTCAAATTCAGATGAAAACTCAAAACTTTCTGAGCACAATCTTCGTTGTGTCATTGCTAAAGTTTCCCCTCGAATAAATGAGCTTTTCAAAAAGATAAGATTGCTAGAGTAAGCAATTCAAAAGAAATTAGCACAGGGGTTTCCCAACTGGGTTACGTGTACCCCCAGTGGTACATTTGTACTCTTCAGGCGGGCACATTGATTCCGAGAGAGTAACCAATACTGTACAATGCATAATGTAATCTCCATTCAGACTGCACAACGTATTTTTTTATTTCATTATTTTACTAAGCAAAGCATTTAATTAAGTTATATCAAGAGTGAGGTGAATTTTTGATAAACCTGCTATTAATATTATTATTTCCAACAACATGGCTTTGTGAATCAGTTATTTCAGTTTTGTTAGGAATCAAATCAAGATACAGATCAAAACTCATAAAAAAATTAAGTACAATCTTCGTTGTGCCATTGCTAAAGTTCCCCCTTAAATAAATGAGCTTGTTGCAAAAAGATATATATATTAAAAAAAAAACAAGCCCATCTATCTCATTAGTATTATTTAGTTTTGGCTATCGGCACATAGTATTGAAAAGTTTTGTGTATTTATTAAGTAATGATCAGTCAAATTAAGTACCATACGTGATGCACGCCTGTGTCTCTTTAAAGACATGACTACTGGGCAGAAGATTATCTCGCAGTAGGTTGCCATTACTTTTTGCGTTAGACTAGTTTCCAGCCAAGGCTATAGTACCCAACCTGTCTTATTATTTAACCGATAACTGGAGGGAAGAGACGGATTAATACTTTTCTCAAGGGTATTTGCGCGTAAGTGATTGCAAGGAAGTCAACTGGAATTCGAACTCGGCTCTCCGAGTTTTTGTTCCGAGTCGATACACACATATATATATACAAACACACACACACACACACACATATATATATATATATATATATATATATATATATATATATTCTATGGTATATGCTAGCATATGTTTTTGTTATATAAAGGAAGCTTTCGCAAATGTATATGTATGTGTATATATAACTTGCATACATATCTATATGTGTACATATATGCATACATACATCTATAGATTTATATATATGTTAAACTTTCTTTTTATATATAAATTTCAGCTAGAACAACACACATGCATATATAAATGAAATTGCTGCATATAATATATATATATATATATATATATATATATATATATATGCACAAAGAACTAATATATATGTGTGTGTGCATATGTGTTGGTTACAGTTGATGTTTTTCTTATATACATAAGCCTCCGCATATATATATACGTGTATGCATGTACATGTATATATATATATATATATATATATATATATATATATATACAGGCAGAAAATCTAAGCAAGTGTCAACAACCTAGCTTAGATTTTCAGTCTTTTTTTGTCTACTTTCGTATTGAGCGCTTTAGTGTTAGGGGTTTTGTCTTGGGTTTTTTTCTTTCTCACAAGTGCTTGACTTTTTGTTCATGTGCTTCGTTTGTTTCTTTTATTACTTCACCTTTTTCCCTCCGAGTTCGTCTTCGGTGAGTTATTCAAGACGATTTAAATTATAACTTAATTTGTACTAGTTTTGGCAAAGTTAGTTCTGTTACTATTGGTATTGTAATTACTATAGTTATTATTATATATATATATATATATATATATGAGAAATTGTAAAAGGATTACTGACTCGATGAATTACTTACTTTATATATATATATATATATATATATATATATATATCCGAGTGAATAAAGAATAATGGCCAGATTTCAACAGAAACCTAATCGAACTAAGTTATAGTTGCACTAGTAATATAGATAGTTTCATAAAAAAAACAAAACGCCAGAAAAGTAGATAAAACAAATCCACTAATAAAGAATGAAACTGCAGGGGCAAAAATAAATGTCTACTTTAAGGACTTTGCAACACAAATGAAGTCATTTACAAGGCAAAGGTACATGACTTAAATGTTCAAAATGAAATATATTTGGGTTCAACCAAAGACACCGTTAAAACCATGGGGTTCAATTACAAGTCTACATTCAAAATAGAAAACTTAAAAAACTGTACAAAATTGGCTAGCAACGCGTGGAAATTAAAATAAATATATATATATATATTATATAACGTGGAGTATCGTGAAATCAGCCAAACCTTACAACGGTAGCAATATATGTAGACTGTGCCATGAAGAAAAGTTAGGGATTATGCTATTTCCAAACAAAAACGAACTATTGAATGGAAGAACGGAAATTATGACTAAGTGTAACCATACTAAATAAACTTCTTAGGTTCATACAATGTCATAATTGCTTCTAATTTTAAAAACTGGACGTTCAAAAATTCCCTGTCATGTGAGCGTTAAAAAAACCCGGTAAAATCAGCTATTGAAAATCGTCTGGAGACACCACTCATGGTAGAAACCTAGGTCGCGTACAAATGGAATATATATATATATATATATATATATATATATATATATATATATATATATATATATAAACACCATTTTTAATTTTTTAATTTTAGCTACAATTACACATAGACACCAATATATATATATATATATATATTTGAAAATGCCACATATATAATATTTATAAAATATATATTTATATAGGTACACAAAGGAACTAATAGCTATTATCAATATATATATATATATATATGAGCGCCTGTGTGTTTGCGTACGTATATGTGTGTGTGTGTGTGTATGCCGCATTCACCCTAGTCGGGTTGAGCGGGCTTCCTCCCTGACGGAGCAAGTCTCATTGGGATTTGTTTAAGGGCAGGGTCCCAAGTCCTACCCTGTTATTTAACTCATAACTGGAGGGAACGGACGGATTAATACCTTTCCCAAGGGTACCAGTGCGCAGGTGAGTGCAATGTGCTCAACTGAAATTGGAACTCGGCTCACCGATTTCCCCCTCCAAGCCGACATCCACCGCACCACAACGCACATCCGTGAACGCTAACAGCACCTGGTATTCCCAAGTGGTCACCCACGTAAGTACTGACCAGGCTCAACGTTGCTATATGTGTGTGCGCGTTTGTAAGTTATATTTTACTATATCTATCTATCTATCTATCTATCTATCTATCTATCTATCTATCTATCTATCTAAAGGAAATAATAACAAAAATATATATGTAAGGAAAATAATATTAAACGCACACACACACACACACACACACACACACACACACACACACACACACACATATATATATATATATATATATAATGCTTTGGAAAGTTATTACGCGGGCAAATTGAAGCAGAAATGAGGTTTCCTTCTGAAATATTTCATTATTTCTTTCCGGACCAAAACGAAATCTGTCATGAAATGCTTTTTTGTTTTTATATTGCTTTCGTTTCTGGTTTCTTCTCGGAAGTGTATTTTTAATTTCGGTTCTTTTTTATTAGATGATACTCTTCTGAAAGCAAAGGTCAATGCCTGCCGTTCGGTTGCATAAAGAATCAAAGACCGAACTCGAAGAACCAGAGAACTCTAACAAAACAACGTAGAGAGACAAGGAGGCGAGAAGGGGAAAACAGTTTCGAAAGATCGATTAAGAGTGGCTATTGCGATAAAATCGAACAGGGGGCTGAGATACAGAATGAAAGTAAAATGATCGAGAGGACTGAAAATAGGGCCAGGAAATTACAGAAGTCAAACAGAAAAACAAGTACTAGTTTTAGTGGTGTTAGTCAAAGATTGGTCTGCTCCCCGGATTCATTAATCATCTACAGCATGGGTTCCCAATCTTTTTTATTCTTCTGTATCCCTAGGAATTTTTTTTTATACATTCCTGGGTATCCATAAAAGTTCAGAATGAAACAGAAAACAATGAAATTGAATTTGTCTATATTTCTGAGATGAGGTAGTATTTACAATATTTACATTATACAGACTATTGTCCTCATCTTTGTTGCCATTTGTACGACATTTCGGCAGTTGTACGCTCTGGCCTTCTTTATATATCCCAGTGATTGTAATAAAGAGTTCAGTTCGAAATTCCTAGCACTTGAAGAAGGCCGGAACGGACAACGGCCGAAACGTTCTACAAATGGCAACAAAGATGAAGACAATAGTCCGAATAATGTAAATAATGAAATTTAAAGTTTAGATATTTTATGATGAAGTCTTTTTTTAATTGAGTTGGGTACCTCGACGTGATGTAATGGCCGGCAAGATTGTCTCGCTAGAATCATTACAGCTGAGTAGTGAGTCCGATCCTCACTGGGTGCCCCATACTTTCAGCTTTGTGCCATATCTAAGCTGCCCTCAGAAAATGACCTTTTTGAGTAGAGTCAATTACTCACCACATCAGTGAACTAAACGCAGGTAATTTATAAAATAGTTTGATCCTTCATACATATTTTTTAACTGATTGATGTGCGTTGTGATGCAGTGGGTATCGACATAAATTAGCTCATTTCATTCCGGCAAAAATCTTTCTACCAAATGGAACGAATATTGTGTGGTCTGATGAAATGAGCTAATTTATTTAGCTCATTGAAATGAATTATAATTTATAACCAATTTAAATGACTTGTTGAGTTTTCCTTTATAAATATCATATTGCTCTGGATAGCATCTATTGTGCTCTCTAAATAGATAGAAAACTTAATATTTTATATTAAGTTGACCTTCTTCGATTATCTTTGCCGTTTACGGACTGGACATATATATATATATATATATACATTTAAATTTATTTAGTTTCCACTTTATATATATATATATATATATATATATATATATATATATATATATATATACGGGACCTTATATTGCACAAAGTTGCAACAAGTAAATATAAGTATTAGGGTAAATTCCTTAACACATATACTTTCTTGGCTTCACTCTCTCACTTGTCATGAAGTGGAATGACAACATCGAATTTATAACTGCATCTACTGCTATGAAGCTTGGATCTCTGTGCTTTTTTCTCGTCAAAATCCATCTTGCACATTTATAGATCTAGCATTCGTCAATGAATTGAATCCTCTTGCCATATCTGGTCTCGTCCTCCTACTATTCATTTCGATGTTCTCGACAAAATCAAAAAAAGTATCTGCAATGCAATCGGTCCTGGCTTGACAACTCGTTTTCAGTTACTTTCTCACCGACGTAATGTTGTTTCCCTTTGTTTTGTCTTCAAAGATTTATATGTTAACTTAGGTCTCACCCTTTTACTGTTTAAATCGTTAAATTCAACCGCCTCTTCTACTCTAACTACTTTTCTTGCACTTCCCGCCTGTGGAACCCAGTACCATTTACTTGTTTCCCTTATAGATTTTTCTTCTTCTATATGCCATGTCCCTTCAGAACGTATGTGACCATGGCTCGCCAATTCCCCCATTCCTTGTTGCTCTAAATATATCTTCTCTTGTTATTCCACTCAAACCCCGCTTTACCATATATCTGCTCAAGTCTATCTGGTATGCCTTGCACTGCTTTCCCTTCTACCTCTTTCCCACCGTCTCGTGAGCATCAGATTTTCCAAGCTGTCCTTCCTCATTAAATGTTCCATAAACTTCAGCTCTCTTTTCCTAAAGTTAAGTATAAGTTTTCTTTAAGTATCCATCTTCTCCAAAACCTCGTCATTGCTCGTGTGCTCCGTCCATGGTATCCTTCTGTAGAATCCCATTTCGTTTGCTTCAAGTCTTTCTTCCATCTTTGATAGAATTGTCAAGAATTCACTGCCATATTGAAGTACAGATATCACATAGCAACCCAGTACTCTCTTCTTCTTTTACAGAGAATTTTCTTGTCTCATAACACTCTACTAATCTTCTGGAATGCATCCTTGACCATGCCAATGAGCCTTCGGATCTGCATTCCCCAAAAGTTTAAATGCAACGTCAATTGTCATCTTCTATCTCATTGAATTTCATTCTTCTATGTTTCTTCGCTTTGTGTCTCTCTGTAACCCCCTGCATACAAGTGACGGTCTTGTCTCACTTGGGGTGATATGATAAAACAATATTAAATAAAAGTACTGAAGCCCTATTTATATGTGAATATGTATTGATTTAGAAGACAGCAATATGGTGCTGAAAAAGGTTTTGACACCAGACACTTTCATTAATGTGACACGGCTCATAACAAAGAATATATATATATATATATATATATATATATTCTAAACATATACTGTTAAATATAAGAGACAATGAATGTCTATTATCTTTAATCATGTGCCGTTCTAAACATCGTATGTTTTGGCTTGAATTTCAGGTAAAAATAAAGACAAAAATTCTCCAACATTTGGATAATTTTTTATTAAGTTAGTTCTAAGCTTTCGGTTCACATGAGCCATCTTCAGAATATATAAGAATTTTTATATTTTTACAAATCCATAGGTAATATCATATTTCGTGGGTCGCTTATCATCTCATCGCTCGTTAGACCAAATACGTACAACAATAAATTGTTCAAATTTATCCAGACAAAGTCAAGTGAAATAGAAAAGGGAAAAAATAAAAGAAATAAATTAAAAAGAAGAGAAAAGAGAAAGAAAAGAAGATGAAAAGAATAAGGGGAAGGAGGTTTAACTTAACGTATTAGATTGTAGCGTCACGCTACGTCTTTGGCCAAGAATTACAAAAAGCCGTCGTTAAGGAAAACAATGAATATTGACTTGAGATGCTAGTGGTCCATATATATATATATATATATATATATATATATATATATATATAATGAATTGCAAACACTGTTTCTGCTTATTTTTAATAAAATTCGTTCATACTAATGGATAATCTTTCGCGTATTATAAATGAAAGATGTAAGAAATGAGTTGTAACTTTGGCAGATGATTTTATTATTTCTTTCTCGATGTTCCCAAGTACTCTCAATCTCCTTCCGTGATCATCTTCAAGGGCGTGTGTTGTGTTAACAAAAACAACCACAATATGTGTCGCTAAAAATTATATAAAAAATACACACACTCGCACACACACGCACACACACGCACACACACGCACACACACACACACGCACACACACGCATATATATATATATATATATATATATATATATACGAGGGTCATTCAATAAATAAGGTGAATTTTTCGGTATAAGTACTTCTAATACAGACAGAAGCTTACTTTCTTAAATTTTTTTCCTTTACTTCTTTTACAAAGAGATTTAATTTTTTTTGCAGATTGAAAAAAATTTGAGAGTTTTGGAGATTAACAAAGATGGCCGACCAAAAAGCATGCTCCAGCATTGAACAGAGGTCAGTTATCTAGTATGGTTGCTGAAGAGTGCAAACCAGTTGAAATTCATAGTAGAATGTCAACTGTGTATAGTGACACATGTTTCAGCCAAAAAATGACTACAGGTGGGCTAAATTGTTTCAAGAAGAGCGGAGGATGAAGAAAGGCCTGGGAGTCCTACAAAAGTAAGATCTCCTGAGGTAATCGTATCAGTCAATGACCTCATTTAGTCTGATAGAAGAAAGGTGGCAGTGGATGACATTGCAAGGACTTTGAGCCTATCTGTTGGGACAGCACACAAAATTATCCATGATGACCTTGCCTACTCATCAAAACAACGCTCACACAGCAGCCCAAACGGTGCAGACCATCAACGAACTCGACTAGGAACTGCTCCTTCATCCGCTTACAGCCCAGACCTTGCTCCTTCAGACTTTCACCTGTTTGGACCCTTGAAAGCGTTCACGAGAGTTATGAAGTTTGAAAGTGACAATGAAGTCAAAAGTACTGCGAGTGACTGGCTGAAACATCAGTCCAAAGATTTTTACGCTGAGGGAATATGAAAGCTTGTGCATAGATGTGCATAAATGGGGAAAATGTGTGACACTGCTGGGCGACTACGCTGAAAAATAAAAGAAAAGTAAACTTCTATTTGTATTAGAAGTCCTTAAACCGAAAAATTCACCTTATTTATTGAATGACCCTTATATATAAATCTGAATCAACATTTGAGAACGACTCAGTTTGCGCACATCTCGGCGATAGATGGACTGGATTATGCCAAAGCATAGGCAGATAGTTGCTTTACTGTTCTGCACAGAGTGAGCTCTGCAAACCACTCACATATCACTGAAGCTATACCCTGATTGAGCTCTCTGGAAGAATGGTAGACTTTGAAAAACAGTAGCTACTCCGGCAACTACGCATCGTTCATTCAGTAATTAATTAGAACACTCTCAGCTATTGGGCATGTATGATGATATTATACACGCTGTTTCTACCAAGCGCCCATAGCTCAGAGGTAGGATCGCCGACTGACGCCAATTCGGTCGGGTTTCAATCCTGGGTTAAAAAGCAATCAGAGTCTAACCGTACTGATGAGCTGTGATACAGCAAAACAAATCTGTCTGCGGATGACTATATATATATAATTTATCGTTTAGAACATGTACAGAATATTCAATTTGTACATGTTCTAAACTGTAATTTATAATAAATATTCACAGCTCTATTCTATATCGAGCACTGTCTTAAATTAATGTTTTGAATGTTGTCATTTTTCTTCTTTCACTTGGATATATATATATATATATATATATATATATATATATATATATATATATTAAGTAAATCATCGAGCTTTATATTCGACCTCAACAGATGATTTACTTAATAATTGTTCAAATCCTCCTACTACTACTTGAATTATATGCTTCAACCACGAAACACGCTATGGATTTAGCGGCTTGGTTGCGGAAGTCGTTGCTTGGGGAGGCACTATCCTATGGGCAAAGGAGTTCGGATTAGTTCCACCACGGAATTCGTAAGGAGCGGAGCATTTCATCGAGCTTAATACCTCTTCTTCACCAGAGCCCGTGCTACAGTTGGTATAACATCAGCTTAATAACCTTGACTGTCTGGGTTCGATACCTGGTAGTGGATGCACACTGCTGATGAGTCACAAATATAGGACGAAACGGCCGTCCAGTGCTTTCTGCATTCTGTTGAGGTCGAATATAAAGCTCGATGATTTACTTAATAATTGTTCAAATCCTGCTACTACTTCTTGAAATATATATATATATTTGTAAAAATATATTCAGTTATAATCTGAGATTAAGGACAGAATGGTTAAATAAAATAAAGACAAGAGGAAAACTGTATTTTAAATCGCCTACGCGTTTCGTCCTGTGATGGACTTTATCAAGGCAAAAAGACGAAATGAGCTTTATTCTAACTTACGTATCTATAAACAAATTGTGTTGGCAACCACAAAGACGCTCACAAATCATTTCAAAATGATTTTTCTACACATGAAGAAATTCTAAAAACTAAAATATTCTGTTGATCTTTTATATATATATATATATATATATATATTATCTCTTTAAACATTATTTTTAGTGTATAATTATATTTGAGTAGAATCTCTGTTAATTTATCAAACAGGACATTTATTTATTTTCGCCTGCAGTGAATGTTGGACAAACTCCTCAAAGATGAAGAAATGGCTTGAACTAACAGAAATATGGTTCTACTGCGGGATGCGAACATACCAAGGACTGATCACGTGAGCAACGATTAGGTTTTAGAGAAAATGGAAACAAAAAAGAAACTTAAAATCAGGAAGCGACAGTTGAAATTTCTAGGATACACAACGAGGAAAGACGGCTTGGAAAATCACAGGAGAGATTGAGAGTAAGAGAGACAGAGGAAAACAATGTATAACATATCTGATGAGTTGGAGTAAGTGGATGGCGGAATAGGGTTTCCGAGAAATAGCGAAAAGGCAAGATTTATTAAAAGCTATAAAGGACAGGATATTATGCTTAGCCATGATCACCCACGTCCTGAAGACATACGGAATATGAAGTAGAAACGCCACAAACATTCAGTGAAATGAGAAACAAATAAAAAACTTACAAATCGGAGATTGCTGAGAAAGAAATCTAATCGAAAGCAGAACGAAAGGAAAATGAATGTTAAAAATATAGAAAAAGAAAGAGAAAAATAGGAAATAAATGAAGAAAGAAAGAAAGAAAGAAAAAAAGAAAGAAAAGAATGACAGAAAGAAGAGAAATGTGAAATGGCGAAAAAAAGAATGAAAAATTGAAATCGGCGTCTAGTGAAAGAGAAAAGACAGCAGTGAAGAAAGTGAAAAAGCTTAAGAAGAAATGAAAGATAATAAGAAAGAACGAAAAAGGAATGACAAATTGAAATGTGCGTATAACGAAAGAAAAAAGGTAGGACAGTGAAAAAAAAAAAGGAAACGTTTCAAAAGAAAGAAAGATGCGATTAATTACTGAAATAGAAACGAAATAAAACAGAGAGAAAGAGAAAAAGAGAAGTGAGAAAGATAAATAATGAACAATAAAAACAAAGAAATGAAAAGGAAAGAAAGAAAAAACGAAGCAAATAGAATGTGCAGAACGTAACAGTTGGGCAGAGGGCAAATTAGAAAGCCAGTTAGATTACAACAAAAACGACCTGAATAAAATGGGTATAAAATGCAAGAATAGAATCAATAATGAAGGTTTTAACGAGAATATATAAGAGATAATGTCAGCGAGTTAAAACAGAGTAAGAAAATGGCGGGGTGTGAGATATGAAGCTTTCATTGCATTCACTGAAGGACAGAGGAATAAAAAAAAACAAATAACTTTGGAAAAGACGGTAAGAACAAAGATGGGAAAAGGAGGGCCGAAGAAGATTTTCAGCATAGGAACAAAAGGAGAGAAAGTAAAGAAATAAAAACCAATTCCTTTTCATAGTTTTTCTTTTATTACATTTTCAACATTGTTTTTTTTTTTTTTTTGTTACATTTTCTTAATGTTCTGAAAATAAAGCATATGGAGTGTATTAACTGGGAATAAAAAAATTTTCATAGCTCATCAAAATGAAAGTTGGCGGGAAAAACAGAGAACAAATCTGATCGATAAATAAGATGTCTGAATCTAAAACGAAAAACACTAAGGCAGTCGAAATATTCGTTGCTCGCCAATGCATCCGAAATGCAATTCCTTGGTTGGATGCCGGCGTATTCAGTATCAAGCCAACAAAATAACAAACCGCCTTTATCTCCTTTCATTCGCTTTTCTTTCTCTTGACATTTTATAGATTTTTTTAAAAACTTTGAATGATCTTTAGGCTCACAAAATGAGTTCTATTCATAGAAGCGGTAGATACGCGCACACACTAATACAAGCGATATACACTGTCAGATTTCATAAGACAAGTCGATGTTTCCAACAAATAAAATTCGTCTTAACCAAATGATGGTAACATTTTCAGGATATAGCTATACGATCGCATCCGAGTAAACCCTATCTACTAGATGTGGCTAGACCATTCCTGTTGCAGACGCCAGCTCATGCTTTTGCTTTTTTCAACATAGTGCCATATATATATATATATATATATATATATATATATATATATATATGGGGCACTGGGTTCAACATCGAGTAGCAACAGTCCGCTTGATGGTAAACCCACTTACGTTTTTTAAATCTATCTATCTATCTATCTATCTATCTATCTATCTATCTATCTATCTATCTATCTATCATTATCTCGCATGAAACAGTCTGTTGCCGCTCAGTATTAAACTTAGTGTCCACTTACATTTTTTTAATCTATCTTTCTCCCCCACCTCTCTCTCTCTCGCATGAAACAGTCTGTAGCCGTTTGGTGTTAAACTCAGTGTCCACTTACACTTTTTAAATTTATTTATTTATTTATTTATTTATTTATTTCTCTCCATCTCTCTTTTGCATAAAACAGGCTGTTTCCGCTCGGTGTTAAAGTCAGTGTCCACTTACATTTTTAAAATCTATCTGTTTGTTTATATTTCTCTCTCTGTCCTTTCCCTTTCTCTCGCATGAAACAGTTGACCCTAGTGTCCACATTTATATTTTTATATCTGCATACGATCTATCATTGATATATTTTTCTGGGTCGAGTACTTTTTCTGAGTCGAGTACTTTTATCCATCAATAAAACTATATTTTTATCACCGTTTTCTAACTTTTCGTAAAATAATTGATTTCCTGAATCATTTTTCGATGATTTTTTTTATTTTGCGCATGCGTGTTGTTTGTTTTGTCGTCTGCACGCTATAGTAGGATCAGTTGTGAACCGTCGGTAAAACAAGAGTACCATAATACAATTCATTCCGCCAAAATATTTTACTCCTTGGCATTCGCACCGGAACCTCCAATACGAACGTTTCAGAGTGTTCGGGTGTCAATCTGAGTACAGTGCAGAGGATTCGTAAAGTTGTTTGTATCCGAAGGTGATTATGAAAACTCCCTATGATTGTTCTGATAAAAAAAGAAAAGAAATGCCGAATTTGTTGCTGAGGGTCTCAGACTTAACATAAAGTTCTACATCAAATGCATCGATTAAGAATTGCTGCCCTTGGTCAAGGGATTGCTGCTGGAAGACCCTATATCTGGCAACGGGACTCTGTACCATGCCACACAAGCAGGATAACCCAGGCATAGCTGTCAATCATTTTTCTGCGACCACATCACCCTTTACATCTGGTCGCCTATCTCTCCAGACTTCAAATCTCTTTCTGTGTGGGGTGTAGTTGAGCGAGAGACCAATAAACCTTTTGTAGCACCAAAGACTATTTGAAGGCAGCATTCGCCGACTTAAGCATGGAGACCGTCCAGAAGAGATGTAGGAAACTTTGCCTGATCATCGACCCACTCCCTGGCTGTGATAGTTTAAATTTAAGATTTATTGAATGTTTCTCCATATATAAGTAAAAATTGAGGTCAACACAGTTTGATGACAAATTCAAAATAATTAGTAACAACAGCAAATTTAAAAATGGAGGACTTCCAGAAATGCTTCTTTGAATTTTTCAAACAACAAGAATTAGCACAAAAACAATTTTTTAAACAACAAGTATTAACATAAAAACGGCCAGAAAAATTAGTACAAAAATGGCAAGAAAAGCAATTTGCTAAACTGACGAAAATTTTCTCAAAAAAAAAAAGTGCACAGATAAACCAGATACATTTTCGCAGGATGCTGTGTTTGAATCAACAGAAAATTTTACATAAAAACCTGAAGAGGAGGTTACATTTGATGCTTATTATAGCAGGTTTTAAGGAGTGATTTGTTAAAAGAGAGATTTGCTCAAACTGGACAGACTATAAGAAAATTCGTTTACTGTTAAGTAAGCTTGGTGATGCTGAACAGGAAATATTCAGAAAATATATTCTACCAAAACAACCTGGAGAAATTACGTTTGCAGAAAATATCCAGATATTGTGTAAAATTTTCGGAGAATGTAGTGTTTTTAAACACGCAATGACGTTGCTTAAATTTTTCAAAAAACGATGTTGATAACTACACAAAGTTCGCAAGCATAATGAATAAGGAGTGTGAGAAATGCATATATATATATATATATATATATATATATATATATATATATATATATATATATATATATCGTTTTACTTTGTCTGGATTGTTTTCTAGTGGACTTCTTTGAAAGAGAAAAGTGCATGGAGGTAGAATTGAAATACAGATATCATCAGACGTTATAACATTCAATATAAAGCACGTGGCTGTAAAATCCGAGTGATATCAGCCTATGATGCGACAGAAAAATATTGCTTTCATAAAAGTGATTATCAAAAATTAGAGCAGTAGAACCAATAGAAAAGTTTACATTAATGGAACTTTTAATGTTACTTCAAAAGAATGTTGCTTTTAGTGAAAGAAAACATCACCCTTTGAACTTAAAGCATCAGACAGCAGCTGTCGACGTCTATTAAAATTTTGTTATTTCAAAACAGTTTTAATTCTAAATACATGGTTTTGATTATCCTAAGAATCATAGCGTCACTTGACATAACCCAGAAAAATTAATAAAACTTTCATTAATGTCCGCATCACAGAAATTCCCGTCAAGATTAGAAAGAACTATAACAGCCACTAAACTCGAGAAGTCTAATTTCCTGATAAAGTAAAAAAAGATATTTTGTAGATTTCTACTTAGAGACGCTCTAAATATTCGGTCTAAATAATTTGCTACTGGAACCGTAGCAAAACTAGTAGAATCACAGTTTGCCAAGTCTGTGAGTTTTTGCAACGGTATTCTTGCAATATGTGGCCGCTCATTATCGTAGAGCAGAATTGAATCTTGTCGATTCACCAATGCAGATCTCATTTTTGCAGGCGTGTGTGTGTTTCAGCGAGTCGATTGCAGTAATGCTTTGCATTAATGCTCTGACTATTTACCAGAAAGCTACAGTGGATGACACCAATTGCAAACCACCGGATAGTCACCATAGCCATTTGCTGGTGCCCCTTTAGCTTTGGGAAAGACTCATTAAAAAAATGGAAAATTAGATGACAAGCAGTTCATAAAGTTTTTTTTATATAACAATATTTTATTTTAATGTTTTAACGAGTCTTTGCAATTGGTGTTATCCACTGTAGCTTTCTGGTATCTAGTCAGAGCGTTAATGCAAAGCATTACTGCAATCGACTCACTGAAACACACACACGCCTGCAAAAATGAGATCTGCATTGGTGAATCGACAAGATTCAATTCTGCTCCACGATAATGCACGGCCACATATTGCAAGAATGACGTTGCAAAAACTCACAGACTTGGGATACGAGAGTTTACCACATCCTCCATATTCTCCTGATCTTTTACCCACTGATTATCATTTGCAAGCAATTCTACTCCTGCAGCTTCCTCTCTCGCACTTCCCGCCTGTGGAACTCACTCCCGTATTCTTGCTTTCCTGACGGCTACAACCTCCAGAAATTTAAATGCAAAGTCAATACTCATCTACTAACCACTGGCCTCTAGCTCTCTCCCCTTCCCTTTATAACCTTCCCTTTCTCTCCACTTATGTATCTGTCATCGCACCTGCTTTCTCAGCTTTGTATTGTTCCTTTCTAACTAGTTTGTACTCCTCACTCTTTTCTAATTAATCTTTTTACATTTATGTAACCCCCTGCACATCAGTGGCGTTTTCGCCTTGCTCGGGGTGAAATGATTAAAAAAAAAACAAACTTAAACACATTTTCAAATGGTAAAACTTTAAATCCAACCCAGAGGTGAAATTAGCTTTCAACAAATTCGTTGCATCACAGCCAATAACTTTTTATCAACGAGAAATAAATAATCTCGTCGAGCAATGGCAAAAGTGCATAGATGCTAATGGCTCGTAGTTTGACTAATTTCAAAATTTCCACAGTTAATTTTTCAAGAATAAAATCATGTTTCTGAAATCGGTCATTATTTTTGCAACAACTTAATAATAATACCAGCAAAATATTTTTATATATAAAAAAATTACCAACGATATATGTTTATAGTAAAATGACCAAAATACCTTTTGTAATAAACAACCAACAATATATTTAATTAAAAGCAGGCATTTACGGTTAAATATTTAGATTTCGACATTAAAGGACCCATTGGTCGATATGTCGCTAAACAAAATCAGTCAACATTAATTAACTCTTTCATGGCATTAAATCACATAATATACTAAAATTTCTTAAATCAAACTGTATTTCAAAGCATGACTTCAACAAAACCACAACATAAAACACACCACCGCGCCTGGTAATTATGTCCACACAATTATGTTTATGCCAAAAAACTGAGCATCATTTAACATGTATTCAATTATGAAAGCAAAATATCATTCGTCATATTTTTATTACATTATCACATTAATATTACGTTAATATTATTATAATATACATATATGATATACATATATTATGAAATGATTTGTTTGAACATTATTTTTGATCGATACTCGTATTTAAGTAGATATTCTGTTTATAATCAAACAGTATTTTATATTTATTTCTATCGGCTTGATTATTAACGATAAACTTTTGTTACGAAAATGTGTGTCATTCGGCAGAATTTGAACCTACGACCCCTACCCACATATGGGAAGCCACTATGTGATATGGCGAGTCTCAGACCTCTCGGACACGAATGACGATCAGTCTCAACGAAGTCAAATTAAGCCTATAACACAATTTTCAATAGAAAGTGGTCAATATTCACTTACGCACAAATCCGTCTCTTCCTTCCAGTTATGGGTTAAATAATAGGACAGATTGGGTTCTATAGCCTTGACTGGCAACCAGTCTACCGTA